>OZ038399.1:32077264-32344199 GCA_964036045.1 Eutreptiella sp. 'Long Island Sound 2002' | reverse complement strand
CCGCCCTTGTCCCCATTGCCAACTTTACCGCCTTTGTTGCCCTTGCCGATGGAAGAAAGCATAACAGAACTACAAAGCATGAGCTGAGATAACCAAAGTGGCAACCCGGTGGGATAATTCAATCGAACAATCTTGTCAAACCACCAAAAATGAGCCTACCCCGCGCAAAGGTAACCTCCTTTTAAGTATGACCCAAATAGAGCATTGCAAGATGATTGTGGAACCTCTACACAACGACAAACTGGCGGTGCATAAATGCCCCACAACCCACTAATCCGGTACTTGGCCATCCGAACTTGCTTCCAGCAAGTAACATGCAAACACATGCGGCGGCTCAAGTCCTCAACCGCCGACCACAAGTCCAGCGCAGCCTCCAAACCCCACCATAATTTCGGAGAGATGAACGGCCAAAACCCATTGCTACCACCATCTTGTCACCATCGTAGTGACCTAACCAATGGCAGATAATCAGTCACCTTGTAATGTTCCTTGTTGGCCCAAACACAACAATACAAAGTGTTGTCCTCATCGACACAACTTAGGTACCCCCCCCCCCCCGTGTCCAGGAACCAGCAATGTTTGACCGCGGAACCAGGGGCTGGTTCTTGCGCACACTTTCCCCCCTAAATTTGACCGCGGAACCAGGGGTTGGTTCTTGCGCACAGCCGTGGGCAACCCCGTACCGCGGAGAAAATTTTGGCGCGTTGCGCCAGGGCATGCGTGCCCTCTCCTTTCCCACAGTTAATCACCAAAGGAGTGAATCTCACCTGACTGGGCTGTAGTGCTAAGAAAGGATGGTTCGCCAAAATATAAAAAAAAAATTGCAAAGTGGTGCTGTTAGTGGCCCCCTGTGTTTCACTGACGTTTGTTTGTTTCTTGTCAGGGGCTGATTGCTTCGGGGAAGGGGTCGAGAGCAGGGGGGAGGGGTTTAAGGGGTATGTGCGCCTGTGAGTGACTGATAGGGTCCCCCCTGATGGGGGGACCCGTAGTAACACACATGAAATGATGTCCTGCACACCTGAATAGCTGTCCTACATCCACCAGAAACATGAAAAACCCACTACCCTGGTAAAAAAAAGTGATGCGAGAATTTGACCGCGGAACCAGGGGTTGGTTCTTGCGCAAGGTGGTTCTTGGACACGGGGGGGGGGGGGGGCACCACCTAGTTGCTGGAATTTGGATTGAGTGGGATCAGATAGAACCCTTTGTTTGCCAACCTTGTGCCTCATCTTGAGGAGCCGGAAATGCTTGCCTTTTGGGGCTAGCTCAAGGTGAGGGTTCCTTGTGTCAAGGTAAAGGTGATCGAATCCGGAAGGTGCCACGATCCCAGGGGGAATCATGCTCTTGTTCATGACCATTGCATAGACCGCTTACCTTGTGTAGAGGAACCCCAAAACTCAAGCAAGCACAACCTCATTGGTCATTGTTCGTGTACCGTTGGTACGTGATAGGTAGCTTGACAGTAAAAATGGAATTGTTCATGACTACAAAATGAGACCCAATAGGCTAGCACACACACCGCCACACACGAGCACATGTGCCTGCAACTACATCCATGCCATGACACCCAACTTGACCACTCATGCAAGCTCCCGGCAGGCAACGGTGCGCCTTGTGGGGGGGGGGGGGGGGGGGGAGGAGGAGCGGCGGATGAGGCTGATCACTCGTGACAACCACAAAAACAATGCTTGCCTGGGCAAATAACGGGGTTAACCCCCCCACCCCCTGCGGCCTCATCCCCCCCCCCAATGCAGAGAGATCGCGTAGATGCTAGAAATAGGTTACTCACCATTTTCGCTGGCCCCATGAAGCTCCGAGGGGCTTGAATTTGGTAGGTGAGTCCCTTCAGCCTAGGCAAACAAAGGGACCAAACATGCAAAGCAAATCATGCCCAAGAGACAACAAGCATCCAAAACGGCGAGACCGCAAGCGAGACTGGCAGGTATGAGTCCCCAAAGCCAGAGCGCAATCTAATCCCCCCCCCCGTTTTGAACGAACCGCTAGACCGGAGACAGCATGCATACCAATACACCAAACAATTGGACGAAAATTGCGTTTCGCAAGGGACTGGTTCTCTTCACTTTGGATTGTTGTTTGGACGGAAGTATGAAGCAATGGAAGGCTGCTTTCTTTTGGGCTGCACAATAGGCTCTGCAGCAGGAGGTGGCTTTGCGGCAGCCAATGATGTTGCCCAAAGAGCCTACATGACATCATCCTTTTTGATATACTTATACTCACCGGGCATGGCAAATAGCTTCATCAGGCCGGTGTGCTGGGTGTGAATGTAGCCAAACCGCACAAATTCTATTGCCTTCGGCAGTGCATCTCAAGAGATGCTGACAGTCAGCCAATTAGTCAGTCCCAATCTCCAATCAGACCGTCAGTTGGGCAAGCAGGCAGGTAGACAGAAACACACAATGTGGGGGTTTTTCAGTGGCAAACTTGGCTTCAAGCAGTGGGGAAACTTGCTACTGGCAGGTCAAGCAACGGTCGAACGGTAATGCAGCCGACCGCAGATGTGTAGATCGGCGTTTCGATTACCGGTCGGCGGACCGGCAGCGGCGCCGGCCGACCGGTCATCGCTGTCCAATCTGACCCTTGTTCAAACCCTGCTGAGCACAAACTTCTAAGCACAAACTTTTGACCCCCCCGCCCCCCGCCGCAAAAAAATGATATCCAATTTCAGGGGATAGAGGCCTCAGAATCAAAAAATCCATTGGGGGATTGTCTTATTTGGCAAAATAATGATTTTACAAGGGGTTGGACATCAAATATCATGCCTTGGGGTATGCCACGCGAATGACCCCCCAAAAAGGGGGGGGGGGGTATACGACGCCCGCGCGTGCGCTTGATCTAACAACCTCTCTTCAAGGTGATTTTTGAAATATAGTGGGCTCCAAAGCCTGTAGAGTGAGGTCATGTGCTTCAGCTACAAGCAACGAAACAACAACACGTTTTGCAGTAGCACTGAGCTTTTTTGTTTTGCCAGCAAGGGTCTGGGCATACACTTTCCTGTAGCGTGTCTTAAAAAGAAACATCCAAAATGCATCCAACCACTAGATATAAGCTGTCATACCTGTGCAGGAACACGTTTCCTGCTTTCCATTTCCTGTTTCACCTGATTGGTCCAATGTTGTCTTGCACAATCCAAAACCATTGACATGGGTGACACATTGCCTGCAAACCACTTCCCTAAAATTGTCACAATTAAAGGCCCATCCACAACTCCCTTATCTTGGAAAAGACAGGTCACTTGGTCATCATAAAGATCTCTCTCTCTCTCTCTCGTGTGGGACACTCCGTGATGCTGTTTGTGCTCATGGAGAACGTGAAGATGAACCTGCCGATGAAAATGGTGGGGCTGATGTTGATGAGCAGCATGTATCTGAGCATATCAACAGAGGACGCAAAGCGCTCCTGCACATATATGCCACTCGTGGGCGTGACTTTGGATGGGCAGGTTATCAAAAAGAAACTTGTCATTGTTTTCAAGGGAATAACGCCTTGCTGGCCGCCACAATATGTAGCATGAACTCATTATCCCCAACTAGCACCACCACCAGCCACCGCAACTATTGAATGAGCACTAGGGTGAACTCCTGCATTGCCAGCTCCATAATCCATTGGGTGAAGAGGTCCTCATGGGAAACACCCGGAACGGCCTCCCAAGGACAGGCCGAGAGCACCATAGCCTAAGCGGGGGCCATTTTGCACCCAAAAAGAACACAGATATGGCCCAATCTGACAGAGGTTGTTGAAGGAAGGGCGGTCACCAAAGCACGATGGAGAATGCCAATGCAGTTGCGAACGCATGTAGCAAGGCCACACCACATGGGCCTAGGATGAAGCCGAGAATGCATGCTAGACCCGAAACATAGACCAACGCTTGCACAGCAAAACCACACTCCAAAAACAGTTGGAGAGATCGATGTAGCTGCCAAAAGAGTCACCGCTTCTGCTGTTGAGAGCAGAAACCCGATGCTGAAGAATCCCAGTGTCAGATGGTGGCGGGTAGCACCACAATCATAAACCTTGAGTAACAGAACCAAATCCACCGTCTCGACCACGGGGACCGCTAGGTGGGCCAGGCGTTCCCAGAGCTCTTGGTTGAGTAGCACCAAGGAGCCTTGATGCTAAAAAAAAGGAAAATCTATTCACACCATTCGGAACAACTCCAAAGGGAAGAGGGTTGCAACTGTGCAGCCGAGGCATAATCATATCCAGCCCCCAACCAAACAAAAATTCTCGGACAGGTTGACAGAGACTTTACACGCTCTGAGTCGGCTTGCTGCCTCCTCGGTGCAGAAAGAGGCAAACATGTGGGGGGTGACTCCATTTCCTCAATGTAGTGACCCACTGGCCCTGGAGCTGCTTGGGGACAGGGACGGGGCAGGGGTGGGGGGCACTGAAGTGTGCGCATGCCTGTGGGCTGTGTGTGTATGCCGCTGCACTGAAACAACTGTGCACGTCGTGTTTGCATGGGTGCACTGGAGCAGTTGTGCGCATTGTATTTGCATGGTTACACTTTTGCGCAAATGTACTTCCTTCCCAATTCCCGCAGCTTGATTGGTGTGGTGCTTCTGGACCACTGAAGCTGTCAGAGCTGAAATTGTGGGTGGGCAGAGAGAACTGCATGTTTCCATGTGCATCTTATGTGTTCTTGTGCACTTTTGCAACAATATAAATGGCACTTGGAATGAGCACGTCATGGAAAAACTTTATTCGGTGCCCATGCATAAGCTGCCTCAGCAGCAACAGAGGTGTGCTGGTTGCAATCCACTCCCATTTCTGTGTGAGCGGAGAATCTCACACAGCACCTCGGACTTGTACTCACAAAAAGGGGGCATGAACAAAAAATGACAACCGTAACGAGAAATGTGCAAAAGAGACAAAAGATACACTGCACCCTCTTAGCTGAGCCAATATGTTTGGGGTGGGTGGCTGCAGAGGACGTCGGATGTAAGAACAACCATATATCAAATGGAAGCAGACAGATGGATGAGGTGGCAAACAGAACAATGGTGTAGGGGTCATAGGGACGGCACCCGACCGCAGTTGCCAGTTTGACAACGATTTCTTAAGGTTTGGGCATAATGTGGTATAACAGCATTGATTTTTGTTTTGTTTTCAGCCTGGACACTGGTGTACCTTCCTACAGTCAGATGGTCTGGAGCGGAGGGTCTGCCTGCAGCAGTTTTAAGCATGTTGTTTGCAATGGCAAAAAACATGCAAAAACCAAGGGGAGTCGGTGGCAGTGCTGCGTGTCCATGCATTGTTCTCTCATCTTTTTGTTGTTGCTGCTGTGTGTGGCACTGCTTTCATGTTGAATGAGCCCCTGGTCGGCCTGTATTGCTGTGTGGTGTATTCCCGTACATGTGCCCAAGTCTTCCCAACTGCACTGAGCAATGTACTGTCATTCATAAACCACAATTTTACAACCTGGAGCCTCTGCCTGTCCTCAATTAGCAGGGGGAACAAAGGGGAAAAGCAGGTCAGAGTCAAACATCCTCAAGTTCACCTTGAAAGAGGTTGCGGTTTCAATGGTCAATGCTGAAATTGCTGACTGAAAGCTCCCGAGAAGAAGCACCTAAGCACCTGAGCACAACAGGGGAGCATGAGTGCTGTACATAGTAATCAAGCTCAGTTCAGCTTGCCGAGGACTCTTGTCACTGAGCTTGTGGGCACCTTAAAAATAAAGCTGAAAGTCAGCAAATGAAGTCAGTGCTGCTGCTTGGATCAAACTGTTGACTGTCTGATCATGCAGCAAAACCATCCAACCACTACTCTCTCTGATGAGGGTGCATTGGTGGTGAGGGGTTCACAGCGCCCGGCATTTGCAAGCAAACCCGGGAATGGGGGGCCTGAAGAACACATTCTCCAGAATAGGGGCTAACACAGTGGCTACTGGAACGGGCACAATGCATGTGCAGACCCAGTGTGCCATTTACAGGCCATGGTACAAGGCACGTGGTGATTATGGAGAGGGTGTGCCATCAACCAGGAGGGGAGGGTTCGAAGGGGCACATGCCAAGAGAGCAATGAGCGCTGGCTGTAAATCAGGGTTTCTATGCTGCTTTAACTGGTGATTTGGGGTTGCGGGGTACACCAGCATCTTTGGGCTCACGGTCATCAGACAACGCATCGATGATACCCATCGCCTTTTGCTGGCAGTCCACCAGCCAATCGTATACACGCAGCGTAATCATGAACCCAAACACCAGTGGCCAAGCAATCATCAGTAAGCCAACCAACTTCAATGGGGTTGTCATTCGGTCAGCCCGCCTGTGCAGATGAATGAACAGGGGCCACATCAACACTTGCATATAGAGTGCAGAACTTTGCGTGTTGGGGTGGGGTCTTTCAAACAGGCCATGGCTGGCCCCAGGCATGGCTGGGGGCTGCGAAACATGTCCTCTTGCATCCTAGCATTGTACCAGGGCCTAATCCGCCAGCACCCAATGGCCAATGAGGGTAAACAACATATTTAGAAGGCTTAAAACATGCGCTACATGTGATAATAGATCATTGTGAGTGGTCATGCTATCACAAAATCAGTTTTGGGACTTAGTTTTTTTTTATTGATTAATTTTTGTACGTAACCCCCCCCCCCCCCCAAAGTGAATACCCAACTGTTTTTTCTGAGGCTGGTAGGGGTAGGGGGTAGCAGGAGGGTTCAGCTAATAAGCCCCCTTTATTCAGGTCAAAAAGCGTGAATCTTTTGGAATTTGGAATTTTGAGCTTAAAACAAACAGTTTTGTTGGATCCATGTAGTTTCTGGCCATTTTTCTCAAGACAGCTTTGTTCGAGCCCCCCCCCCCCCCACCCCCACTACCCCTTGAAGAAACAAATTTACAACAAGGGGCCTGAGGCCACTTGTTTTCACCAATTCCCTCCAAGGTGGCAAAAGCCAAAGGCAATAGAGTTTTTCGATTTTGAGACAGAAAAATCTTTCAGGTCCCCAATTTTTGGGGCTTGCCAGGGCTTTGTAGGATAACTGCTCATGCAGTTTCTGCAGATATCTCCCATGCGTTTTACGACAGTGTTTTTGACACACTACAAATTAGGGTGAAAACCACATAAAGTGGGTGTCAAGCATGCTTCATGTGTCATATCCCATTGTGCTTTGTGCAGTGGACATCACCAGGTTTGGAAATTCTATTGCCTTCGGCAAGTCCACCTCGCAGAGATTCTACCCCGAGCAACACACACCCAAAATGGGGTGGAAACTACATAAATACGGGCTACAACATGCTTAACATACCTTGGATGATCATTTTAGGTGATCACGGTATCAAAAAAACAAGTTTCGAAAACTTCGATTTTTGAGCTGCCTAGGGTGAAAAACTGCATGAGCAGGTTGTGTACCAATCCCTTGGGAGCCCCCCCACCCCCCCGGACCTAATACCCAAATAGGGTGAAAAATATGTACGTACGGCCTAAAACGTGCTTTACATACCTTGGATGGTCATTTTAGGTGGTCACAATATCAAAAAAACAAGTTTCAAAAACTTTCATTTTTGAGCTGCCCAGGGTGAAAAACTGCATAAGCAGGTTGTGTACCAACCCCTTGGGAGGTCCCCCCCCCCACGGACCTATTACCCAAATAGGGTGAAAAACACGTAAAGATGGCCTAAAACATGCTTTACATAGCTTGGATGGTCATTTTGGGTGGTCACAATATCAGAAAAACAAGTTTCGAAAACTTCGATTTTTGAGCTGCCCAGCGTGAAAAACTGCATAAGCAGGTTGTGTACCAATCCCTTGGGAGACCCCCCCCCCCCGGACCTAATACCCAAATAGGGTGAAAAATATGTACGTACGGCCTAAAACATGCTTCACATACCTTGGATGATCATTTTAGGTGGTCACGGTATCAAAAAAACAAGTTTCGAAAACTTCGATTTTTGAGCTGCCCAGCGTGAAAAACTGCATAAGCAGGTTGTGTACCAATCCCTTGGGAAACCCCCCCCCCCCGGACCTAATACCCAAATAGGGTGAAAAACACGTAAATATGGCCTAAAACATGCTTTACATACCTTGGATGGTCATATCATGTCGTCACAATATCATAAAAACAAGTTTCGAAAACTTCGATTTTTGAGCTGCCTAGGGTGCAAAACTGCATAAGCAGGTTGTGTACCAATCCCTTGGGAGACCCCCTTTGCCCCCCCCCCCGGACCTAATACCCAAATCAGGTGAAAAACACGTAAATACGGCCTAAAACATGCTTTACATAGCTTGGATGGTCATTTTAGGTGGTCACAATATCAAAAAAACAAGTTTCGGAAATTGTATTGCCTTCGGCAAGTCCACCTCGCAGAGATTCTACCCCAAGCCACACACACCCTAAATAGGGTAAAAACTGCATAAATACGGCCTAAAACATGCTTTACATACCTTGGATGGTCATTTTAAGTGGTGACAATATCAAAAAAACAAGTTTCGAAAACTTCGATTTTTGAGCTGCCTAGGGTGAAAAGTTGCAAAAGCAGGTTGTGTACCAATCCCTTGGGAGACCCCCCCCCCCCCCCCCGTGCGGCCAATACCCAAATAGGGTGAAAAACATGTAAATACGGCCTAAAACATGCTTTACATACCTTGGATGGTCATTTCAAGTCGTGACAATATCAAAAAAAACAAGTTTCGGAAACTTCCATTTTTGAGCTGCCCGGGGTGAAAAACTGCATAACGTTGTGTACCAATCCCTTGGGAGCCCCCCCCCCCCCCCTCCCCACCGGACCTAATACCCAAATAGGGGAAAAAACATGTAAATACGGCCTAAAACATGCTTTACATACCTTGGATGGTCATTTTGGGTGGTCACAACATCAAAAAAACAAGTTTCGAAAAACTTCGATTTTTGAGTTGCCCGGGGTGAAAAGCTGCATAAGCAGGTTGTGTACCAATCCCTTGGGAGACCCCCCCCCCCGGACCTAATACCCCAATAGGATGAAAAACACGCAAATACAGCCTAAAACATGCTTTACATACCTTGGATGGTCATTTTAGGTGGTCACAATATCAAAAAAACCAGTTTTGAAAACTTCGATTTTTGAGCTGCCCAGGGTGAAAAACTGCATTAGCAGGTTGTGTACCATTCTTTTGGGAGACCCCCCCCCCCCACCCAATACCCAAATAGTGGACAAAACACCCAAATACGGCCTAAAACATGCTTTACATAGCTTGGATGGTCATTTTAGGTGGTCAGAATATCAAAAAAATAAGTTTCGAAAACTTCGATTTTTGAGCTGTCCAAGGTGAAAAACTGCATAAGCAGGTTGTGTGTACCAATCCCTTGGGAGCCCCCCCCCCACCCCTCCCCCCCGAACCTAATACCCAAATAGGGTGAAAAACATGTAAATACGGCCTAAAACATGCTTTACATACCTTGGATGGTCATTTTGGGTGGTCACATATCAAACAAACAAGTTTCGAAAACTTCAATTTTTGAGCTGCTAAGGTTGAAAAACTGCATAAGCAGGTTGTGTACTGGCCCATTCACTAGGCCATTATTGGTGGAAACAGTCATTTCGCGTCTTTGGCACGGGTTGTGGACGGCCCCAGGCAAGGCTAGAGACTGCAAAAAACGTCCTTCCGTATCCTAGTAGGCATATACTGTCACAACATCCCCACTTGCACCCCTCAGAGTAGGTACCACGGGGTCACCGAGGTCGACGAACATAGCAAAAATGGCTGAAAAGTGCATAAACTGCATAAGCGCTCGTCCCCACTCCGCCCCATACAAACCCCATAGAGTCGGGACCCCGAAAAACTTTTTCGGCTCAAAATCGAAAAAAACCAAAACATTCATGATTTTCGACCCAAAAAAAGGGGGGGTCATTTTTTGATCCCCCCCCCCACCCCCACCCCCCCTCCCTCCCTCAAAACCTGAAAAAAGTGGGTTTCAAGTGGGGGGGGTCTGGGGGGGTCCGGACCAAAACTCATTGGGGGATGCGATTATTGGACAAAATAATGATTTTACAAGGGGTTAAACTAACAATTCAACCCCTTGGGGTAGGGTACGCGAATAGCCCCAAAATGGCCAAAATGGGGGGGTATGTGGCGTTTTCCCCATATATACGCCTGCCTGGCTTTGATCTAACAACCTCTGCGAGGTGACTTTCGATTTTTGAGCTGCCGAGGGTGAAAACTGCATAAGCAGGTTGTGTACCAATCAGCAGGTTGTGGATCGGCGCATTCACTAGCCCATTATTGGTGGAGAACAGCCATTTCGCGTCTTTGGCAAAGCATTTCACAAGCCCTGGGCAAGGCTACAGAGTGCAAAAAACGTTCTTCCATATCCTAGGAGGCATATACTGTCACAACATCCCCACTCACACCCCTTAGAGTGGGTACCACGGGGTCACCGAGGTCGCCAAAACCACCAACATAGCAAAAATGGCTGAAAAGTGCATGAACTGCATTAGCGCTCGTCCCACTCCGCCCCATACTAACCCTATGGAGTCGGGACCCGGAAACACTTTTTCGGCTCAAAATCGAAAAAAACCAAAAGATTCATGATTTCCGACCCAAAAAAAGGGGGGGGTCATTTTTTGACCCCCCCCCCCACCCCCCCCCCCCCCCCTCCTTGAAAACCTCAAAAAAGTGGGTTCTAGGGGGTCCGGACCAAAAACTCATTGGGGGATGCGTTTATTGGACAAAATAATGATTTTACAAGGGGTTAAACTAACAATTCAACCCCTTGGGGTAGGGTACGCGAATAGGCCCAAAAAGGCCAAAATGGGGGGGTATGTGGCGTTTTCCCCATATATACGCCTGCCTGGCTTTGATCTAACAACCTCTGCGAGGTGATTTCCATTCTTGAGCTGTAGAGGCTGTAACTTGCGTAACAGGTTGTGTACTGGTCCCCCCGCCCCAGCACCATCCAGACCTGGTGAATGCTCTGCTTGAAACATCCTTACTTGTCTAGTTGTTGGAAAATTGATACCATGATATCGACTGACTTAGCTTGCAAATCCTTTTTTTCGGGGGGGGAGGGGTGTTGAGTATGGCACCTGTCTTGTTTCGTCAAAACAGGCTTGGTTGATGGGTGCTTGCATTACAAATTAATACGCTGTTCCCACACAAAGCAAATTGCTGCAGCTGAGCATGCCAATTCTTCCACGTTGTCGTCAACTGTACAGGCTGTTGCACAGACTGCTCCATAGAGTACCACACTGAGTGTTGCCCAGACTGCAACACAGGTTGCTGCACATGTTACACCAAAATGAATGAGGCTTCCAAGAATTAGCAACCACACAGGGACCTCCAGGAATTTACAGGAGCATCCAATGGGTGGGTGATGGCAGCCCCCCCCCATCCCCCCCCCCCCCCTGGGGGGGTGGGACTTTTTTTTGGCCCCCGAAACCCGGACAGGTGGGTTCTTGCAACTGCAAATGCTCTTGTCAAGCATTGTTGCTGTCAACTGTAAAACAGCCGGCAATCACAAAGAATTTTCATTGTATGGCACAAACAACTCTACTGAGTACTTCTGCACCACATCCATCCGTCCATGGACACAAGGAGTGAGACCACTCTCACGCAGAGGGGGTTGTGTGCCATCAAGGCTGAAAGAGTATGCCGGTTGGTACTTCCGGGTACGTACGTGTTTGCCTTTTAAAAAGGGAATCTTCCACTCGTGGATAGGCGCGTTGGGTGCCCAGCCATTGGGTCGGGAGTGAAGAGGGGTGGGCAGCCTGCAGGGGGAAAAGGGGGGAGGCTAGCTGGATTTCCGAAAAATTCTATTGCCTTCGGCAAGTCCACCTCGCAGAGAATCTACCGCGAGCAACACACACCCAAAATAGGGTGGAAACTACATAAATACCGGCTAAAACATGCTTTACATACCTTGGATGATCATTTTAGGTGATCACGGTATCAAAAAAACAAGTTTCGAAAACTTCGATTTTTGAGCTGCCCAGGGTGACAAACTGCATAAGCAGGTTGTGTACCAATCCCTTGGGAGACCCCCCCCCCCTTGGACCTAATACCCAAATCGGGTGAAAAACACGTAAATACGGCCTAAAACAGGCTTTACATACCTTGGATGGTCATTTTAGGTGATCACGATATCACAAAAACAAGTTTCAAAAACTTCCATTTTTGAGCTGTCCGGGGTGAAAAGCTGCATAAGCAGGTTGTGCACCCGTCCCTTGGGAGCCCCCCCCCCCCCCCCCCCCCCCCGACCTGATACCCAAATAGGGTGAAAAACACGTAAATACGGCCTAAAACATGCTTTCCATAGCTTGGATGGTCATTTTGGGTGGTCACAATATCAAAAAAACAAGTTTCGAAAACTTCGATTTTTGAGCTGTCCGGGTTGAAAAACTGCATAAGCAGGTTGTGCACCCGTCCCTTGGGAGACCCCCCCCCCCCCCCCCCGACCTGATACCCAAATAGGGTGAAAACACGTAAATACGGCCTAAAACATGCTTTCCATAGCTTGAATGGTCATTTTGGGTGGTCACAATATCACAAAAACAAGTTTCAAAAACTTCCATTTTTGAGCTGTCCGGGGTGAAAAACTGCATAAGCAGGTTGTGCACCCGCCCCTTGGGAGACCCCCCCCCCCCGACCTAACACCCAAATAGGGTGAAAAACACGTAAATACGGCCTAAAACATGCTTTGCATAGTTTGAAATGTCATTTTGGGTGGTCACAATATCAAAAAAACAAGTTTCGAAAACTTCGATTTTTGAGCTGCCTGGGGTGAAAAACTGCATAAGCAGGTTGTGTACCTCCCCATTCACTAGGCCATTATTGGTGCAAACAGTCATTTCGCGTCTTTGGCACGGGTTGTGAACGGCCATAAGCAGGGGCAGACACTGCAAAAAAACGTCCTTTCGTATCCTAGTAGGCATATACTGTCACAACATCCCCACTCGCACCCCTCAAAGTGGATACCACGGGTTCACCGAGGTTGCCAAAACCGCCAACATAGCATAAATGGCTGAAAAAGTGCATAAACTGCATAAGCGCTCGTCCCACTCCGCCCCATACAAACCCTATGGAGTCGGGACCCGGAAACACTTTTTCGGCTCAAAATCGAAAAAAACCAAAAGATTCATGATTTTCGACCCAAAAAAAGGGGGGGTCATTTTTTCAACATTTTTGACCCCCCCCCCCACCCCCCCACCCCCCCACCCCCACCCCCACCCCCCCCCCCTAAAAAGTGGGTTTCAAGTGGGGGGGGTCTGGGGGGGTCCGGACCAAAAACTCATTGGGGGATGCGTTTATTGGGCAAAATAATGATTTTACAAGGGGTTAAACTAACAATTCAACCCCTTGGGGTAGGGTACGCGAATAGGCCCAAAATGGGGGGTATGTGGCGTTTTCCCCATATATACGCCTGCCTGGCTTTGATCTAACAACCTCTGCGAGGTGATTGTATTGCCTTCGGCAAGTCCACCTCGCAGAGATTCTACCCCAAGCCACACACACCCTAAATGAGGTAAAAACTACATAAATACGGCCTAAAAAATGCTTTACATACCTTGGATGGTCATTTTAAGTGGTGACAATATCAAAAAAACAAGTTTCGAAAACTTCGATTTTTGAGCTGCCCGGGGTGAAAAACTGCATAAGCAGGTTGTGTACCAATCCCTTGGGAGACCCCCCCCCGCCCCCCGTGCGGCCAATACCCAAATAGGGTGAAAAACATGTAAATACGGCCTAAAACGTGCTTTACATACCTTGGATGGTCATTGTAAGTGGTGACAATATCAAAAAAACAAGTTTCGAAAACTTCGATTTTTGAGCTGCCCAGGGTGAAAAACTGCATAAGCAGGTTGTGTACCAATCCCTTGGAAGCCCCCCCCCCCCCCCCCCCCGGACCTAATACCCAAATAGGATGAAAAAAACGCAAATACAGCCCAAAACATGCTTTACATACCTTGGATGGTCATTTTAGGTGATCAGAATATCATAAAAACCAGTTTTGAAAACTTCGATTTTTGAGCTGCCTAGGGTGAAAAATTGCATAAGTGGGTTGTGTACCAATCCCTTGGGAGACACCCCCCCCCCCCCGGACCTGATTCCCAAATAGGGTGAAAAACACGTAAATGCGGCCTAAAACATGCTTTACATACCTTGGATGGTCATTTTGGGTGGTCACAATATCAAAAAAACAAGTTTCGAAAACTTCGATTTTTGAGCTGCCTAGGGTTGAAAAGCTGCCTAAGCAGGTTGTGCACCCGTCCCACCCACGTCTTGGGAGCCCCCCCCCCCCCCCCCCCGGACCTGATTCCCAAATAGGGTGAAAAACACGTAAATACGGCCTAAAACATGCTTTACATAGCTTGGATGGTCATTGTAAGTGGTCACAATATCAAAAAAACAAGTTTCGAAAACTTCGATTTTTGAGCTGTCCGGGTTGAAAAACTGCATAAGCAGGTTGTGCACCCGTCCCTTGGGAGACCCCCCCCCCCCGACCTGATCCCCAAATCAGGTGAAAAACACGTAAAGATGGCCTAAAACATGCTTTGCATACCTTGGGTGGTCATTTTGGGTGGTCACAATATCAAAAAAACAAGTTTCGGAAACTTCAATTCTATTGCCTTCGGCAAGTCCACCTCGCAGAGAATCTACACCGAGCAACACGTACCCAAAATAGGGTGGAAACTACATAAATAGGGCCTAAAACATGCTTTACATACCTTGGATGGTCATTTTAGGTGATCCCGGTATCAAAAAAAGAAGTTTCGAAAACTTCGATTTTTGAGCTCTCCACGGTGAAAAACTGCACAAGCAGGTTGTGTACCAATCCCCTAGGAGACCCCCCCCCGACCCAATGCCCAAATAAGGTTACAAACACGTAAATACAGCCTAAAACATGCTTTACATTGCTTGAATGGTCATTTTGGGTGATGACAATATCAAAAAAACAAGTTTCGAAAACTTCGATTTTTGAGCTGTCCGGGGTGAAAAACTGCATAAGCAGGTTGTGTACCAATCCCTTGGGAGACCCCCCCCCCTAACCCAATACCCAAATAGGGTGAAAAACATGTAAATACGGCCTAAAACATGCTTTACATACCTTGGATGGTCATTTTAGGTGGTCACAATATCAAACAAACAAGTTTCAAAAACTTCGATTTTTGAGCTGCCCGGGTTGAAAAACTGCATAAGCAGGTTGTGTACCAAACCCTTGGGAGCCCCCCCCCCCCCCGGACCTGATTCCCAAATCGGGTGAAAAACACGTAAATACGGCCTAAAACATGCTTTACATACCTTGGATGGTCATATTGTGTGGTCACAATATCAAAAAAAGAAGTTTCGGAAACTTCGATTTTTGAGCTGTCCGGGGTGAAAAACTGCATAAGCAGGTTGTGTACCAATCCCTTGGGAGCCCCCCCCCCCCCCCCCCCCCCCCCCCGGACCTAATACCCATATCGGGTGAAAAACACGTAAATACGGCCTAAAACATGCTTTACATACCTTGGATGGTCATATTGTGTGGTCACAATATCAAAAAAACAAGTTTCGGAAACTTCGATTTTTGAGCTGTCCGGGGTGAAAAACTGCATAAGCAGGTTGTGTACCAATCCCTTGGGAGCCCCCCCCCCCCCCCCCCCGGACCTAATACCCATATCGGGTGAAAAACACGTAAAGATGGCCTAAAACATGCTTTGCATAGCTTGAAATGTCATTTTGGGTGGTCACAATATCAAAAAAAACAAGTTTCGAAAACTTCGATTTTTGAGCTGCCCGGGGTGAAAAACTGCATAAGCAGGTTGTGTACTGGCCCATTCACTAGGCCATTATTGGTGGAAACAGTCATTTCGCGTCTTTGGCACGGGTTGTGGACGGCCCCAGGCAAGGCTAGAGACTGCAAAAAACGTCCTTCCGTATCCTAGTAGGCATATACTGTCACAACATCCCCACTTGCACCCCTCAGAGTAGGTACCACAGGGTCACCGAGGTCGACGAACATAGCAAAAATGGCTGAAAAGTGCATAAACTGCATAAGCGCTCGTCCCACTCCGCCCCATACAAACCCCATAGAGTCGGGAGCCGGAAAAACTTTTTCGGCTCAAAATCGAAAAAAACCAAAAGATTCATGATTTTCGACCCAAAAAAAGGGGGGGTCATTTTTTGACCCCCCCCCCCCCACCCCCCCCCCACCCCCCCCCCCCCCTCCCTCAAAACCTCAAAAAAGTGGGTTTCAAGTGGGGGGGGTCTGGGGGGGTCCGGGCCAAAAACTCATTGGGGGATGCGTTTATTGGACAAAATAATGATTTTACAAGGGGTTAAACTAACAATTCAACCCCTTGGGGTAGGGTACGCGAATAGCCCCAAAATGGCCAAAATGGGGGGGGTATGTGGCGTTTTCCCCTATATACGCCTGCCTGGCTTTGATCTAACAACCTCTGCGAGGTGATTTTTTGAGCTGCCTGGGGTGAAAAACTGCATAAGCAGGTTGTGTACCTCCCCATTCACTAGGCCATTATTGGTGGAAACAGTCATTTCGCGTCTTTGGCACGGGTTGTGAACGGCCATAAGCAAGGCTACAGACTGCAAAAAACGTCCTTTCATATCCTAGGAGGCATATACTGTCACAACATCCCCACTCGCACCCCTCGGAGTGGATACCACGGGGTCACCGAGGTCGCCAAAATCGCCAACATAGCAAAAATGGCTGAAAAAGTGCATAAACTGCATAAGCGCTCGTCCCACTCCGCCCCATACGAACCCTATGGAGTCGGGACCCGGAAACACTTTTTCGGCTCAAAATCGAAAAAAACCAAAAGATTCATGATTTTCGACCCAAAAAATGGGGGGGTCATTTTTTCGACATTTTTGACCCCCCCCCCCACCCCCCCACCCCCCCCCCTAAAAAGTGGGTTTCAAGTGGGGGGGTCTGGGGGGGTCCGGACCAAAAACTCATTGGGGGATGCGTTTATTGAACAAAATAATGATTTTACAAGGGGTTAAACTAACAATTCAACCCCTTGGGGTAGGGTACGCGAATAGGCCCAAATGGGGGGGTATGTGGCGTTTTCCCCATATATACGCCTGCCTGGCTTTGATCTAACAACCTCTGCGAGGTGATTCTATTGCCTTTGGCGGTGCACCTCAAAGAGAGGCTGACAGTCAGCCAATCAGTCAGTTAGTCAGGCAAGCAGTCAGTCAGACAGCCAGTCGGGCAAGCAGGCAGGCAGACAGAAACACACAATGTGGGGGTTTTTTCAGTGGCAGACTTGGCTTCAAGCAGTGGGGAAACTTGCTACTGTCAGGGCAAGCAGCGGTTGAATGGTAATGCAGCCGACTGCAGATGTGTAGGTCTGCGGTTCAAATCCCTGTCGGCCGACTGCCGGCGGCGGTGGCTGGCCTGTCAGCTCTGCCCAATCTGACCCTGGTTCAAACCCCGCTGAGCACAAACTTTTGACCCCCCCCCCCACCCCCTCAACCCCCCACCCCAAAAGTGATATCCAGTTTCAGGGGAGAGGGGCCTCAGAATCAAAAAATCCATTGGGGGGTTGTCTTATTGGGCAAAAGAATGATTTTACAAGGGGTTGGACATCAAATATCATGCCTTGGGGTATGCTATGCGAATGACCCCCAAAAAGGGGGGGTAAATGACGCCCGCGCCTGCGCTTGATCTAACAACCTCTCTTCGAGGTGATTTCCGAAATCCAACCCAACCCCTGGTGGGATAGGCCAACCACTAAGCACATCCCTGCTGTGCAACGTGCGAAAGCTTGTGCCCTCAATGGCAGTGGTGTCACGTGACATCACTGGAGCAGCCTGAAAATTGCATTTTCCATTGGGCGGCATATCAATAACTTCAACAGTTGGCAGGGGCTCATTGTAAAATTTGTCCTCAATTGCGTTTCCATCTCCAATCGCTGCTGTTGCCACCGCAAGATCCCCTCTTGTCTCCCTCCTGACCACAGGCCTCCCCAACTGTGGCACATTCATTTTTAGCGTGTGGCACCCTCCATGGTGCTTTCGCTCAACGTAGGAGAGAATCCAGCATGGCTGTCAGCACTCAACGGCACCCACCCCCACTGCACCAATGCAATGCAGTGATGTTTCACGATTTGAGTCAGAATAACCGTCTTTTTTTTTTAAAGAGGGGGCTGGGCAGTTGCGGGGATACCTGCAGGATACCTGGGTGGCTGATGCTGGGGTCATATTAGGGAGCACACCTCTTAATTGTGCGGTCGTACCACTGCACGTAGTCGCATGCCACCGCCTCTGCCGTCCGCTCTCCTTGTACTTTCTGCCTGCCTGCCTCACCCATCTCATTGTGCAGCGTTGGGTTAGCTTGAAGCTTGGCCACATATTGGCTTAAGCTGTGTGGGGAGCCCGCCTCGAACAGAAATCCATCACTTTCATGCTTCACAGTGTCCCTGTTGTGTAAATGCGGAGCACACAGGGAAGATGCAGCATTGCCTCAGCAATCAGATAGCAGTGAAACGCTGAATATGGTGAACCAGAAGGGATCCATTTATTGACAAACGAAAAGAATTGTCTGATGCTGCCAATGGTGGGTGCTGCCTGACAGTCCCACTACTCATACCTAAAACGTGGACAAAAAAGGCGACAATGATGAATGGGTGATGCTGATAATTAGGCAGTAACCACCAGCAACACGACTGAACAGCTTTTTAAAACTGCTGCTGCAAGTCATATCAACCTGTCCACACATGAAGCCTCAGCAAAACGCAATAAATGTCGACTCACTTTGCAAAATGACTCCATTGCAACCCCACAAGTAGAGGAGGTCGTACCGATGTCGAACGTCTGACATAACCAATGCAACACGTGGGCTATACTGCTGTAGGGTATCTTTTCCCAAGAAACATCACGGAGCATCAGCAATCTAAATTGGTGCATGCGTGTGTGTGTTTGGATGGGGGGGGGGGAGGGGGTATGAATGCTCAGTACATATTAGAAGGGGAGATAGGGAGACAATGAGTCCATTGCGTCTTCCGCCCATGTGCCTTTAACCGTCACATACTTGAACCCCTGAGCATAGGGAACAATAACAGGTGCGCCAGCTGCTTGTGCCTCCAGAACCGTGTTACCCAGTGTCTCAAACACAGAGGCAGACACGTGGGCATCACTGGCTGCATAAAGCTTCGCGAGGTCGGCGTGGCTCAAAAATCCTGGGCGACAGTACACGCGGTTCGCTTCACTGTGCATGGCTGCAAGGTCCTTTGCGATAGGCCCGTCTCCAGCAATCGCAAGGTAGACGTTCTCCATCCCTGAGGAGGGCAAGTGGCAAGGGCAAAGGCCAGACCTGTGGGCGTAGGAATCGCAGACATATTGGGCCATTGTGCAGCATCTGCGTCACTTTATTGCCTGTTGTTATCCGCAATAGCCACCCGTTGGGAGTCATGAATTGAATTGGAAAAATGGGGGCAGAACGTGGTTCGGGGTGGGGCTGGAGGGTGCTAGATTCAACAGCCAGACATCGTCACCAAACCAAAGCAAAACAAAATACACCTTGAACAATTACCTTTAAAACACCTGTCCTCAATTCTGCTCAAACATGCCAAAGCAGGACTACAAGGGATCCTGAAATGATTCGAGGGGCCTTTGATGTGTGCCATAACAGTGATGTTCAACCCCAGACACAACCTTCTCGGGGGTCCCCCAATAAGGGGATGAAATCAGAAGAGGCTACATGACCGCTGTCTTGTCGGGGGTGCCGAATAAGGAGAAGAAATCAGAAGTGGCTACATAACCCCTGCCTGCTCGAGGGTCCCCAATAATGGGATGAAATCAAAAGTGGCTACATAACCCCTGCCTTCTCGGAGGTCCCCAATAAATCAAAACTGGCTACATAACCTCTGCCTTCTCAGGGGTCCCCAACAAGGTGAAGAAATCAGAAAAGGCTACATAACCCCTGCCTTCTGGGGGGTCGTCAACATGGGGACAGAATCAGAAGTGGCTGCACAAATCCTACCTTCTTGGGGGCCCAGAGAATATGCCCCCCCAAAACAGCATTTTGAGTATAACACATGGGGTGAACGGTTTTACCAGCCCCTTCAGATGGGGCTCCAAAAATTTCCGGTGCCTGTGGCACCAGCCAATTTCTTCACATTGGCTTGTACTATGGTCAGGACCTTTGAAAAATTTTGGCCCCCTGGAGGGGGGTCCAGGGGGGGGGGGGGTTTCGGGTCAGGGATTGCACTTGGGCACCCCCTGTGCTTTGCTCTGCCCCCACCGCAATACCCACACGCGTTCGGCCACGCCTAATGGTCCCACTGAACATGCGTTGGGGCTTCAGCTAGCTGGGGGAGGCTGGAGAGCACTGTCCTCTCCGCTGTGCTCTGTGCTCCCACCCCTACTAGTCAAATGGCGGTCACAGCCCCCAGGGGAACCCTCCAGCTGTACATGACCTTCTGTTTACCACCCACCACTCCCCCTCTTTGTGACAAAGAGGTATTATCTCCAACCAGGGTAGGTCCGTTAGCCCCCACAATGGCCACTTCACCAATGCCCCCCCCCCCCCATTCCGAACCTACGTGACCCACTTGGGTCGGAAACTGAGCTGCTGGAAGACCCCGCCGCCCCCAAACCAACGTGACCTGCAGGGCGCATGTACTGGGGTTAAGGGGGTTGTTTTCAAGCGGGTGGGTTGATGCGATTTGCCTCCACGAAATGGATGTGGGTGAGGGTTTCAGAGAGCCCCATGTAAACTTGTCCAAATTGTGTGTGTGTGCGGCAGGGGTGGGTCTTTTGGTTCAATTTTTGTGCTGTGGGCTAAGCTTGACTCAAGTCTGATTGGGGCAAGGGCAATGTCCTTGGGACGCTAGCCGCCCGCCTCTCCATTTACCTCAACACCAAAACCAACATCCTAACAATCAGCCAACCTGACCCGCAACTTCCTGCCATCATTGTCCTCAACCCTACTCACAAATGGGTCCCCTGGTTCTGAAGCACCCCCCCCCCCCCATGGAAAAATAATCTGTCATTAATTAGTAAATTAATACCCCCCCTTGACCCATTGCAGTACCTATAGGCCAACAGCAGCGCATCCCCACAAACGTTGAAAGTAACAGCCCCACCAAGTCGTGGTACTTTCCCAAACGAAAATTTTCCATCAGCAGAAGAGTACAGTTACAACACAAGAAAAATTAAGAGGGATGACCATCCCTACAACTGGTCCCCGATTGCGTGTGAGAGGTTCGTCCCAAAATTTTCAGTCCTTGTGCCCTTTGCACCCCACAAAATGGACACCTGGCACCAGAAGCATATCGAATAACACCTCAATGCTCTTCTCCAGGGACAGCCTGGGTGAACAAGAGAAATGGCGCTGCTGTGGTGCAGGGGCAGCAGAGGGTGCATGGGGTAGGCCGAGGCGAGCTACTTGCTGGATGATTGCATCTGTGCACCCATGAACCTCCCCAATAGGGCCAGACTTGGGTTGCTAGAGGAGCATTTGCAGCACCACGTGCACTGGTGGACCATTTCAAAAAGAAACCGCACTCTTGCTGAACACTGACTGCTGTCAAGAACCTCCTAAAAGAATTTCCAGTGAAAAACAAAAGAACGAGAAAGAATACTTGAGGTGTGAGCACCGTTTGACCTGCACTTGGAGAGGAACGGGGTTTCCTGTGCAAGATGGTCCCTGTCAGCGTTGCTGATTTCTCTTGAACCTGCACACGTTTGGGGGTATCAGAGGAAAAATACCCAGCGCAAGCAGCCCTCAGTAAATCTGCCCTAAACCCCATGAACTGCCTGCTCAACAGTTTCCAGTGCACGTTCTGTGGCTGTGGTAGGGGCTTGGTAGGGGTTTGGTTGGGGCTCGGTACTGGCAATGTGCTCAGGCTGTCACTGGTAGAAGGATTCCCCACGCAGCAGTCACACAGAGCATAACGCCACAGGTGTTGCTGCAGGTTCGGGAGGAACCGGCATCAACAACAACACCAATAAACAAGAAATGAGACATAAACAACCAAACAGTTGCACTTCAATCTTTGGCGGACAAAAATCCTTTGCCTTCAAATCCAACCCGCAGAGAATTGGTCGTCAAAAGATACTGGCCAATCGTTGATGAAACGCTGCTTTCCACCAGGGCCTAATCCCCCCCTGCACCCAATGGCCAAACAGGGTGAGAAGCACATAAAGAGGGCCCGAACATTACATGTGATACTTGATCATTGTGAGTGGTCACGAAAGCTAAAAAATCAGTTTTGGAATTTTCGATTGTTGAGCCTTAACCGATTTCCTCTTACCCCCGCCGCGCTGGCACCCAACGGCCAAATTTCCTGAAAAACACATAAGGGGGGGCAAAACATGCTTCATATGTGATAGTTGAATTGTGAGTGGGAATATAAAATCTCATTATTTCTGGAGCCAGTCGGCGCAAAGGACTGCACCAGCGCTTCCCGGGATCATTCAAAGCCACAGCCCAAGGCGCCCCCACCCATCCGAGGCCCACCCGAAAGATCTGACTTCGGATCTTTCAAGGTCCCGAAAGATCCCACTTGGGATCTCCACTTGGGATTTTTCAAGGCCAAAGATCCCACTTTGGGATCTACACAACTAACAGGCAGCAGCAATACACGTAGTTGGGGCTCGGGCCTCAGATGTCGAACGCACACGAACATGAACAGGAAGGAAACACCTTCCAACGTACAAAACCAAAAAGGCATCAGGATGTCCAAAAGTAAGTCGGGACCGGATAGCCCGGCGCTCCTCCGCGTCCACGCAATTGGGGTTGAAGACGTCGGTGTTCACAGCAGTCAGCACCACGTGATCAATTTTGCACCAGCGGTGCTCAAGCTCCTACACACCAAGGAATTGTTTGGCCCAGGCAGAAGGGGTATTCGTGCCACGCAACGGCGAACGCGAGATGCGTTGTTTCACGGGGAACGAAGGAGAACGGTTGTTGAGCTATTTACCACGGGCAGCGACTCGCACACGCACACGGCATGGCAAACGTTTCCCCTGAAAGAACCTCCACGACCCCTCATCCAGTTGAGTGAACTTCTGAGTAGTTTGCAGAAGCACACGTAAAGGGTCACCAGTACCTCTTTATACGAGTTCGACGTTGTTGCACACGCATCCAGCAGACGACTGTCGGCGGCTTCCAAGGCCCACCCAACTTTAATGGCCCACTCGGCAGCCCGTAACGACCTCAAGATCTTGTCGACATCGGTGTGAATTGAGCCGGCCACTGGAATTCCAAGCGCCAGGCCGATGGCGGCGAACAGCAACGTGAGAGCATCTACTGTGCAGTGCAACACTTCGGGGTTAAACTCCTGTGCAAACAGCAAAGGTAACTAACGGACAGCCATTTCAAGCGCCGGGTTTCCTATTTTGATCTGCAACGCAAGATATCCATCTCGACTGAACTGAGTGGGACTTACAATGCTCCGCTACAACGAAAACATTGAAACTGAAAATTGAGGCTGAGAACAATATCGCAGTCAATCTGGTATCTTTCGCGTGCAGAGCGGTGCAATGCACTGCAAGAAATGGTTTGTACGTACCCGAAGGGCACTCGCAATTCGATAGCTGTTGGTGATGGACGGGTTGGCGATACGCTTCATCGGATAAGACGCAGGAAATCCGCTCTCCAAAGTCACGTACTTGGGCATTGGCAGGCCATGGAGATCTAGACCAGAGAGCTCGGATTCCAACGTCAAAATGAGAACCTCATGGCCTCCGACAAGGAGCTCGTACACAAGAGAGCTCATACGACGGCAGACACCGTCAATGGACGGAGGAAAGGAGTGAGAATAAACAGCCACCCTCATTGCTACCGAAGCCCTGCGGAATCTGCATTGAGAAGAAGGTCAACAACAACCTCAAGTCAGTTCATACAATATTGTTCGTTGGAGGCAGGTATGGTTGCTTCGGCTTCGCTGTCCAAAGTGGGTTCATCTAATTCAGCGTTGCAGCGGGCAACAAACCATTGGGCACCTAGTCCATAATCTAGAACTTCGTGAACTTTGCCGAGAGGCTTTCTCAGTTCCGCAAATTGCCTCAAATAGTAACAGGATCCGTCGCACTCGAGTCACACTCTGTCCTAATAGTCCCGTGACCCGTCCCACGCGTTCAGGGGGGAGCAATCGTGAATTGGAGGGCGCGCACACGACCCTGTGCGGCGCAAGTGTTATCCGGAGAATTGCGAATTCTCCGGATAAGCCCTTAAGGGAAAACCCCGCGTGTTAGATTACCCAACCTGTTGGGAATGGTTAAGCGGATATGACCGCGTAAGCAGATCAATAAGATTGGCTGAGCAGATCGGTCAGATACGACCGGGCGATGATGGATTTAAAGCCGCGAACATCATTTTCAAGCCGATTCCTGACAATTCAACCATCGGCTTGTTAAACGGCATAAATAATTTATGATATTTCGATTGTTTGCACAAACTTGTCCTCATCTGTCCCCGGGATGCATTGCAAATGACAAAATAGAATGTCACCCCAACAGCTCAATGAACTATGCACTTAGTTTCAATTCAAGTTTAGCAAGATGCAACTTTGACAATCACTGTAAGTATTAGCTTTGCTGTTCTAAGTCTGTTGTAGATGCCACTAGTATAGATGCATCGTATAGATAGAAAGTTAGAACAGGCTTTCACTGTTGATTGCTTTGATGATGTTGTTTTGTTGATGCCCCTGCTTGCTCCTGCTGCTCCTTGATGTAGTTCAGGTTTTCCAAACAAATAAGTTTTGATGAAATCAACCCAAATAGGTACCCACAGTTGCAAGGCAAAGGACCACAGGATCAAATCCACAACATGAAGGGCTGCAGTCAAAGGAGATAGTGATACAACAAAGGAAACCCACAATAACTACAGATTTAGGAAAAGATAGTTAGAAAATATCCTACAAACATGGAAAAACTGCCCGCATGGGCATCCTCTCTTTTATAGTGCCATCTAGAGATGTGCACTCTTTGTTTTGGGTCCCATAGGTGCTGAGGTGGCATGGCTTAAGGTTCGGAATCGGTTGTACCAATTAATCGGATAATCGGAGTAATTGGATTAATTGGGTCTAATGGGACAAATAATCCGTAAAACTGATTATTTTGAAAACTGGTATAAACCAATTAATCGGACAAGTTATGTATGAAAAAGAAATGTTTCGTTGATACACCATGAAATGTTTCTTATCAAAAACCAGAGGATTGTGCAAAATCACAGGCAATTTGGGATAAAAGTCAAAGGTTTAGCATGTCTCTCACGTCTATTTTCCTGTTTATTATCCGTTAGGTAAAAGTTCACGGCTTTTTGGCAATAATTGCATTTTGTAGAGACAACAATCGAAAATAACCGATTATTTTTATGTCATATAATCGGAATAATTGGTTATTTTTATAGAAATAATTGAAAACAATCGGTTATTTTTGCATGAAGCCAATTCCGAACCTTAGCATGGCTTGTGGCGCTGAGGTCACTGCCATGTCACATGGGATATTCCTACTTAGCTAGGCTGACTGGGAATTGAACCCAGGACCTCTCAAAAAGAGGTGCCACAGCCCCCTAGGGTGCAGACCGCTGGGATAGCTAAGCATTCATGAGAAAACATAGAAAAATGTATAGGCTCTGGATCAATGTCAGCGCCTCAGTCAGTTCAAGAAATGGTGTATAAGATCAATCAGTTGGGGGGTCAGGGGTCCACACAACATCCATAGATCAATGCTTGGTTTTATAGGTCAAAATGTCTTGTCACCCCTTTTTGGATAGGCCAATACTAAGATAAAAAAGTGAGATTGAGCCCCATGGAGTATATATTTTGAACTCAGAGTGTACTTTATTTGAACTCAGAGTGTACTTTATTTGAACTCAGAGCAGATTCAGATCAATCATCATCATTCATCATCATCATCATTCATCATGCATCATGTGTCATGTGTCATGCATCATGTGTCATGACATGCTGGCGCCCTAGCATGTGTTTTTCACATTCCAACCCAAAACCTCACTTTCGCTCAGAACTAACACAACCACAACCCCACTCTTATGGGTTCCTAAGAAGGTTATACTATTCATTTTTCATAACTCTTTGAATTTGGATGATCACATTTTTGACATCATGGATTGTCATGCATGTCATGCATGATCGACTCATTTTGTGAGTGATACCACACATACTACCTTCGAAGGAGTCTAAGGCCCCTAAGGGATCTCTATATACTCTACAACCCTTTTCCATGGTTGTCCCTACTTCTACATGTATTTTAATGCCTATTTGGTGGGACCCAAGCATGTTTCATGTATTGGGGGATCCCAAGAATATACCTAGGCCTAAGCCAAGCCCCAAACACAAGAGGAGAGAAGAGAGATAGATAGAGGAGAGGCGCCTGGCGGCGACACCAGGGAGCACGTGGTGCTTCCTAGGTAAGTCCTAACTAGGTGTATTTTACTACAAGAGGGATATTTGTATGGTGAGAGTGGAAGAGAGGTAAGGAGTGAACATGAGTGTAAATAATGATTGTGTTTCATAGTCCCTTTTGTTGCTATGGACTAAGCTGGAAGAGAAATACTATGAGCCCAATACTTTGCAGTTGTTGAGGAGGGTGCCAAATCTAACTGGTAGCAGAGTAAACCTGCTCTGCCTAAATCCAGTATCCCTTGGATTTAATTTCGATTCAATTCCAGCCTGGAAATTTAGTAAGGGACGGAGAAGAATTCCTGAACTCAGAAAATCGAGTCTGAAAAATTGAGATGGACCCTGTGAGAACTCCAAGCAGCCTAGAAGCTACGGGCGCCTCTAAAAACGACATGCAAGTCATGATACCAGTCTCCGATGAGGAACTAGTCGCGCCTACCATGGCCGGGTTCGGAACCCCAGAGTACCTCTAGACGGATCTCGATTCGAAGCCTATCGTTTTCCTGCGCCTACATGTCCTGAGTATGCTGAAGCTGTAGCTCCACGCCCAGTGCCTTCAGCGAATAACATGACGACAGCTGAGCTAGCGAATGCTATGGAGGTCCTATCGTTGCTCAACCAGAGTGGTCGGTTGCAACAAATGGTTCAACAAGTCGAACACCATGAAGGTTCATTCACTAATGCCCCACAGACTCATGTGTCGGGGACCACATCGTCTTCGACTAATCCTTTCCAATCTGTGCCATGGCGTTCTAATGTGACTTACGCCACTATGCCTCAACCCCCTATCCGTGGAGAACCTATTGTTCATGGAGTGCCTACCGGAGTTCCTGAGCCTAAGTTTTTCTCTGAGCCTCAAGCTCCCAAAAGGACTCATGTTTTCGAAGCCTCTCCTTCTTCGGAAGAGAGCACTATCCTTTTGTCGACCTTGCAACAACTCAAGGGTCGTCTTGAAAACTTAGAAAATAGGACTAGTGCTAACTTAACCACTAACCCTTGTGTACCTTACCACCCCTCGCCTCTAACCCGAGTGTGCACCGGGCTTGCCGGTGTGCCTCCTGGAGTCAAGTCGCCCTTTGTACCCCGTACCAAAGCACCCAAACCCGTGGCGTGCTTTACCACTACCTACGAAGTATACACCCTCGACCAAGCCCTCGCCCTAGGACTCGGTCCACTAGCGCCTATGGCGCTACTCCCCGACCCCACACAACCGGTGCCACATACCGGTAGAGGAACCAAAGCTTTTTTTAAACCCCAAACCGAAACCAAACTACCCAAGTTTTCGGGTAGAGACCTCGACGTTTACGCCGAAGATTTTTTGAGGTTCTTGAGGTCGACGGGACAAGAAGACCTCAACGAAAGAGCCAAGGCGGACCTTGTTATGAACGGTTGTGATAACAAGGACGTAAAAGAAGTGGTTTCGGGGGCACTCAAGAAAAGTGACTCTTGGGTAAGGTTCCTTATTACACTCGAAAAGCTCTACCCTACTTACGTTACCGATCTAGAGCTTATTCAAGAGATAGAGCGTATCCCTCGGTTGAAGGAATACCCTACAACCGCGGACATAGCCCAATACGTCCAAAAGTTTACTACGCTTACGGACCAATTGGCTACGTCCTACTACGACGACTCCAAAGCCCTCCTACACCTCCTACCTCGTGTTCCGCCCAAAACCATGGACGAAATACGTGCTACTCCCGAGAGGTTGTCTAGAATACACACTTTCAACTCTCTCGTTGACCTCCTCTACGAGTTGGCCCTCCAAAGGAAGTCTGACGCTACTTTGAAAAACTTGCACTCGATGGCGCAACTCAAGTGGCTAGACGGCAACACCAACGCCGACTCCAACGCCCCTATGAATCAAGAAGAGGCCTTTGCCCACTCGCTATGTGAGGAGTGCTTTGTGTCGTTTCAACAAGCACGAGGACAAGGCAACGGCAACCGTGGTGGTGGTGGTCGTGGCCGTGGGAAAGGTGGACGAGGCAAAGGACAAGGCCAAGAGCAGTGGTATTGGCGAAGGGAAGTCGAGGAGGACAACTCCACCGCGCCCAAGTTCTTCGCTACCGTGTTTTGCCCCAATTGTGGGACAAAACACAACGTAAGAGACAAGGCGTGGCAAGACAGCCTTGACGCGAGGAAAGAAGAGCAAAAGCAAACGAAGAAAGGTCAAGGCAAAGGGGGAAAGGACCAAGCGAAAGGAGGAGAAAAAGGAAGTGGAGGAAAAGCGAACGGAGGAAAGGCGAACGAAGGAAAAGGAGGCAAAGGAAAAGACGATTGCAAAGGAAAGCCTCAAGAGAAGAAAAGCTTGGAAGAGTTGACGGAAGGAGAGCGAGAAAAGAAGCGAAAAAGAGTTCTCAAGCTGGAAAGGCAAGCTAAGAACCTCAAGGACTTTCTGGCGGGTCAAACGCCGGGGGAAGCCTAGGTGGACACCGAGACGACGCACCGAGGTATTGCTACCTATTGAGGGTCGCTATCAATGGTCTATGGGTGGACGCATACCTTGATACCGGCGCTACAATCTCCCTAGTCTCCTCTAGGTTCGTCAACTATGAGGACCTAGTTCCCAAAAATATTTGTGGGGTAAAAACGGGAGAAGGGGGAGTCACTCTCACCGAAGGCGAGATAGAAGGAGAAGTACAAGTGGGGGACCGAAAGGTACTTCAAAAGTTTCAAGCGTTCGACACCGACGCCTTTGAAGCCGTATTGGGGACGGACTTCTTTGCGCAAAACGAGTGGATAAAATATTTATCCCTTCAAGAGCCCACTCACTTGTTGGTGGTGAACGAAGAGCAAGAATGGGAAGCAATACCCCTCAAGGAGACAAAGTGTCCAAGACCTACGCTCAAGACTCTCAAGAGTTTTCCGTTGGCACTTGATAGCGAGGTGAAGCAACAGAGTATCCTCGCTACCTTGAGCCTACACCGAACGGAGAACTACACTCTCGACTCCGCCGCCAAACGTGACGCGTTTCGAGAACTTGGCCTTAACCCGAACACGTGTAACGGCGACTTTGTCGAACTCTTTGCGTCCAAAGAGAACGCCGACGCGGAGTACTTTTGTACTCCCAAAACCAACAACACGTGGTGGTATGACTGGGGAAAGTTGGGAGCTTGGAAGATGCTCTACGCCAACCCCCCTTTCTCAAAAATACTCCACACGTTGGGAAAAGTTTATGTGGACCAAGCTACGGTCGCGTTGGTTATTCCCGAAGGGAAGAAGTGGGAAGAAAAAGAAAAGCTATGGGGGCCTATACTCGAAAAGTTGACGGTGACAAAGTTGCTCTTACCTGACGTTCCTCTTTACCGACTTAACCCAAAAGAAGAGGTTTTGCCAAAGCCCCGTTGGCGAACCGCTATGTACCTAGTCTCGGGGAAGAACGTGTCCTCTAACCCCATGGAAAACGTGTCTGAGGAGATAAAGAAGTTCGTGCCAAAGCACCACCGTGGGTACGGAAAAGAAGAGATGATGAAAAGGTTTCCGGACGTGGACGAGAGCAAGGAAGAGTACAAGTTCGAGACGCCTAAGTTTCAAGTCGAAGAAGTGGTTCAAGAAAGTCCGAAAGAGGCAAGAGAAACTCAGGAAGAGAACGAAGAAACCTCCGACGAAGGCGGAAGTATATCCGAAGCTCCTTCCGAGTCGACTATACCCTTTTCGAACGACTCCTACACCACTATGGACTACGACGACTTGGTCGCCAACCTGTTCTTGGAAGAAGTAGAACCTCTAGAGGCTCCTTCGACCCCTTCCGAAACTCCTAACCCCGAAAAACTTCTTTCACACGTTTCCGTCCCACTTGAAACGATGACGAGCGAAGGAGACGAACGTGAACTCCGTCTCCTACACGCACGCCCGAGTAAAAATTCGTTCCCTTCTTCAAAAGAAGATTTGGAAGAAACTCGTCTCCTTCTACTAAATCAAATTGACAGACTCCAAAAACTGGAGCTAAAAGAAAAATGGAAAAGCATGGTCTACCTAGACGAGTACGACGGAGAAGATGGGACGTATTTTGATGTCGGCGAAGAATTGGTCATGCTTCACGAACTACACGAAGCATTGGAACAAGAAATTGAAGGAGAAGAAGAAAAGAAAGAAGAAAGAAAAGATCAATTACGCCGGAAAGACATCAAGAGACTAAGAAAGAAAGTCAAAGAAAAGAAGAAAATTGATCACCAAGAGAATCAGATGATTTTGGACCCCGAACGAGTCCTAGCCCTCAAGAAATTGACGGAGCAAGATGAAAAATCTAAGAAACAAGAATTAGGTGCGTCCAATCTACACGCATCTGAAGACCTCAAGATTTCGCTCGACAAAATGGATGTTGATGAGAGGATCAAGAAAATCATCCTGCATTTCTCTGACATTTTTGGTCCGTTACCTCCACCCGGATCGGTGAAGAAACTCGTGACCATGGACCTAGAACTAAGAGAAGAATTTCTCAAAGATCGAGTTCGATGTCGACCGTACCCAGCATCAAAAGATGACATGGCTGAGATTACTCGCCAAAACAAAGAATGCGTGGAGGCCGGTTTGGTTTACGAGTACAAAAAGACGGACTATCCTAAGCATTGCAGTCCATGCTTCCTGGTAGCTAAACCAGGGAGCACTGCAAAAAGATTGGTGGTCGACTACAAAAAGGTCAACCAGAAAATAAAACTGCACAGCGGTTCGTTGCCCCTGATGGAGAACACCGTGGAAACCGCTGCTGGATGCAGATACAAAACTAAAATGGACAAGCGGTCCGGTTTCTGGCAAATTGACCTAATGGAGCGTGCCCAAGACCTAACGGCATTCATTGCTCCGGATGGACGGGTCTACAAATGGCGGGTAATGCCATTTGGTATTGCTAACGCCCCGGCGTTGTTCCAGGAGCTGATGAATCAAATCATCGCCCTGTGTAAACGACGACCGGCCGTCCAAGAGCTCCTACAGCGTGGTGCTGTCCTGGAGGCTCACATCGACGATGTCATCCTAGGGACGAACACCATCGATGATCATCTCCTACTACTCCGAGAATTCTACACCGTCTGTCAAGAAAATCACCTCCGCATCAAGCTGGAGAAATGCGAATTTCTCAAGACGGAAACAGACTACCTCGGATTCCACATCGGAGATGGATGGTGGAAACCGCAGGATCAAAAGATGAAGCCCCTGATGGACTTCGACCTAACGGATTCTATGTCTAAAGCTGAAGGAGTTCAGAAAATCCGACAATTCATCGGATCCTGTAATTTTACAGGCGGCATCTCCGAAATTTCACGGAAGCCAGCGCACCACTAACGGATCTCATCAAGAAGGAGACTCCGTGGCGCTGGGGACCTATTGAAAAGCAAGCAATCGAAGATGTCAAGAAGAAAATCCGAGAATGCCTAGTACTTGGAGTACCCCAACGCTACGGCGAGATGATTCTAATCACGGATGCCAGTAACGTTGGAGGAGGAGGGACATTACTACAGTGGCAAAAGCTAACTACGGATCAATGTAAAGACATTGATTATCGCCTAAGAGTTCAAGGTGTCACAAGAGAAGGATTCATGAAATCTGACTATGACTCCCAAGAATGGCGCCTAGTTCCACTTGGCCACTGGAATTGGAAGTGGAATGCAGCCCGCTCACACTATCACACCTACGAGCAGGAGCTGTTAGCTGGAGTTCTAGTGTTGGCTAGTCAACACAGGATCCTGGGTACCAATCCCATCACGTGGCTATGTGATCAGGATTCCGTGAAGTACTTTATGGAAAGACCACCGCCAGATGGAAAACGTCTACGACGATGGTGGGTCTACCTGAGCCAACTACGACTCGCTACATTCCACATCCGGGGAATTAAAAACGAACTCTGTGATTATCTATCACGGAATTGTTTCGATTCCCTGGTGGGGGCAGACACCGAGATGATGGCCCAAGAAGCTTTCGCCAAGATGGATCAACATCTCGATCTCTTTACGAGGAAAGAAAAACTCATGTCCTGGAGTATGAAAGACCTGACGGCCGATTACTCGGACATCTTGGACCAGTTGACGATTGGGAGCTCAAAGATCCTGGATGGAGTACAATGGTCCCGCACGTCAACTCACCTATACAGGGAAGACCTCATTTGTGTCCCCAAAGACTACGAAGAAACTATGTTGGAATGGGCACACAAAACGGATGGTCACCCTGGGGTGGAGAGAACTCTTTGGTTCTTCCAGAAGTATTTCTTCGCTAAGAGTAGCGATGCATCTCTCAAGAAGATTTTATCTAAGATCATCGCTGAGTGTCCCTGCACTAAGGCTAAAGCTAACACTGCAGCGGATCGTGGTGAGGTAAGGAATCTCCCGATTCCGAACCAAATGAACTCCATCCTCTACGTGGATTTTATGGAGTTACCTAAATTCGCTGGCCATGACTTCGCCCTCCTGGTGACGGATGGACTCAGTCGCTACAGCCGAGTGTTTCCCCTTACTAAGAAGGTGGATGGTGAAGGAGTATTGAAAGAGATTTTCGAAGGATGGGTACAAGTCTACGGATTACCCAAGATTATCCATAGCGATCAAGACATCCGGTTTACCAGCCCTACTGGTTGGTACCGAAGCGTCATGAGAGCCATGGGTACGGAAGTCCAGTTCGGAACTCCTTACCTACGAACAAAGAATCCTCTATGCGAACGCCAAATCGGCTGTTTCAAAACAGTCATGAGGATTCTGATGCTGGCCGAGAAGAGCCGAAACTGGCTAAAACTAGTCCCTTATGCTATCTACTTGATGAATAATCAAGTGAGTAGCAGGACTGGTTTCACCCCTACGGAACTGTTCCTAGGGAGGCCAGGTTTCAACTTCGAATTCCCCTGCGCGAGCGAAGGAAATCCTAAAGTTGATGAATGGCTCACCGAGCAAAAACGGATCGCCGATCTATGCCGATCACTACTGGAAAAGAAAAGAAGTAAGGAGAATCGTACCAAGAACCGCAAAAGAAAAGAAGCTATCTACCAAATTGGTGACTGGGTTCTGGTACATCACTCAAGATTCAAGGCCTGGCCGCGTAACACGCTGGACAGCCCCTACTTCGGACCATTTCTGGTCACGGATGTAGCTGAAGGATCCGTGTGGATCAAAACTCATCCTAAGTACGGAGGTCTGGTTGAAGTGGGTTACCCACAGCTTAAGCACTATGACGTGCTAGACGACCTCTACGACTGGGAAGAAGATCTACAAGAAAGCCTGGAAGCTGCAGCCGAAGATTTGGCCGCGGATCCTATGGATGAAGATGAAGAACTGCCGCCTATGGAGGATGACGGTTCACTACGGATGCCCGAAAGGGACATCTCTCTCTCTAGACCTACTGTACCTACACCTACGGCCGTAGAGGCTAGACCCAAAAGAATAAGCGCTAGTGAACCCATTACGTTTACTGAATCAGAGATGAAAAAGCAAGACTACTACTTTGTTGAAAGAATCCTCCGCCACAGCTACAAACGTGGTTGGAGATTCTATACAAAGTGGTCTGGCTATTCTATCTCTGACTGTACCTGGGAGCCAGTGACGGCTTTCATACTCGATGACGGTAACGTCAACGAGGTTTTTGCTGATTACTGCAAATCTCAGGATTTGCGTGACATTCTGCAGTCAGCCCAAAATCAGGCCCGCAAGCGTGCTGGGAGGTGAGACTACTCCCTCCTGTTTCATAGCACCTGTGAAAACGGTGCATCTATGGTCCTAAGGCCCTGTTTCACTGAGCAGTGAGTTCACACTCACTGGCCTGGGAGTTGTCGTGGATTTCCAAGGGAACTCCGAGGCTGGGGGACAGGTTTCACCAATCTAGGGAGGGAGAGAGAGGAGCGGTGTGTAACTGGCGCGCGTGTGAGTGTCAACAGCCCCAACTGAAGTGTGTTGCCTAGGAGAGAAGTGAAACACTACTGCTAAGCAAGCCGATTCTTACGGGTGGTGAACACCTGGTTCCATTTTGGAACAGTCAAGCATCCACCACCGGAGGGGCAGGGTTGGTGTTCCCCAGGGATGGGACATCCCCCAGGAACTTGGTGGGTTGCAGGACGAGCAGAGTTTGCATGGGCCGCCCAACCACGACCAGGGCTACCCCCTTGGCTGCAAACCTCCCCGCCTTGGGCACCCACCGTCAAAGACGCTAACGCCTGATCCTACACCGCAAGACACCCTGATCCTACAACTTCCCACACACACGCCCACGCCAAGGCAAGTCAAGTTGTAGCTATCACCAAGCATCCCTGAACAAACAGTGAACGCTTTGGGTGCATCTCGCCTCCGGTCCGATGACACCCGTGCAAGTGTGGACACGGAACTGAAGCTCAACGTGATCCGTGCAGAGTGAGTGAATGGCGCGCAAAAGTGTGTTGTGTTGAATATGTGTGTACAGTGCTGTGCGTGGATGTGCGGTGCAGGGCGAGCATGTGTGTGAATCTACCTCAGGGTCTCTACCTTGGGGCTACCCAAAAGAAAAAGAGAGAGGGTCACACACGGGGAGACCAGGAAAAAACCGTCAGGGATCAGAATGGGAGTGGGAACAAGGGCCAGCGTACGCTGACCAACGCGAACGCCCTTGCCCATTCCAATCCCCTGCCTTCCCAGTCTCCCACACGCTGAACTTAACGCTGTACAAAGGGGTAGCCCTTTGCAGGAGCGCCCCTTGCTAACGCCTCCAACCCACATCCCACTCTCCACTCCACACTCCTCCCACACTCGGAGAACTCAAACCGCGCAACTTGCAAGTCGGGAATCTCACCCCAGAGTTTCATTGGGCTTTTTGAGTTCCCACGGTCCTACACTCTCTAACACACGCTGCATGTGTGAGCGGCACGGTGAGACATATGAGTGTTTTAGGTGCCTGCACGTGAGCATATGCATGCACTGAGCGACTCACCAGGCATTCCGCCACAAAACCACAGACAGAGGACAGTGACGCATATAGCGGCGCCTCCGCTGTGCATGCACACTGTCCTGGAGAGCGAGCAAGGAAGGTTCTCCCTACCTCCCAAACCTTGAATGTTTCCCTTATGAAGGTTTTACCCTCTATCCTACTTGGATTCGGAGTTTTTACGTGTGCACGACGCGGCGTACGCTGCTATTTTGCATGCGTGACGAGCTGTTTCCCTCCTGAATCCTGCCTGAATGCCAGCCCAAGCCAGACCTTGCGAGGCACCAAGAGCGTGCACAAGACTGCAAAGCAAGGTAAAAACACGCTACGCGTGTTGTGCAAGCTCTAACCAACACGTATGTTTCATTTCTGTTGTGCTATGTGTGGCTGATATTCAAACTCGCCTATTACACGCACAGTGGTGAATTGATGCGCGCAAAGCGTACAGTTACCCTATGGCTGTACTGTGCACCCTCCCCGCGCAAAAACTTTTGCCTGTCTGTAAGCCTCAAGTTAGAAAATCGCGTTTTTCGCTGCTCGTTGTTTTCCAAATTCTTTGTTTTACAAAACTGCGCTTTTTGCAGCTTCAGAAGCGCGTTTTTACAAAAGTTCAAAAGTTTTTGGACTTTGGAGGCTTCGCCCCCAGTCCCGCACGGCGGACGCGCGCAGTTACGGGAGTCGCCAGAACTCCCAGCGCTACACTTTGCGCTGTTCAGGTGTCCAAATACTTTTTCAAGTTTTGGTTCCTGGCGAGTTAGAAGCTCAGCTACGGTTCATTTTAATGTTCATTTCAAGCGCTATTCATTGCCGATTTCAAATTGATTTTCAAAAATCGGTATCTGCATTTGTTATGTAAGGCTTCCCTAAGGATTCCTACGCCTTGTCCATGCTTTATATATCACTTTGAGCACAATCTTTCTGGAACTTCTGGTATTTGCATTTTTAGCTCCAAACTAATCACCTATTGTGCTGTGGTAAGAGTGGTATAGTAAGAAAGGTAACTCGCATGTATGCTTTCCGAAGTCATTCCACTCATTCTTTACTGTGGTACTGAGGTGCAGTGATCATACTTGGTATTGAAGGTGGTCCAGTTCTGGACTGAATAGTAAATGCTAAGAGATTTCACAGGGCTGCATATGATTATGATTACTCCTGAATTCCAGGGCTTCAGTCGGGGGGGGAGTGAGATTGAGCCCCATGGAGTATATATTTTGAACTCAGAGTGTACTTTATTTGAACTCAGAGTGTTTATTTGAACTCAGAGCAGATTCAGATCAATCATCATCATTCATCATCATCATCATTCATCATGCATCATGTGTCATGTGTCATGCATCATGTGTCATGACATGCTGGCGCCCTAGCATGTGTTTTTCACATTCCAACCCAAAACCTCACTTTCGCTCAGAACTAACACAACCACAACCCCACTCTTATGGGTTCCTAAGAAGGTTATACTATTCATTTTTCATAACTCTTTGAATTTGGATGATCACATTTTTGACATCATAGATTGTCATGCATGTCATGCATGATCGACTCATTTTGTGAGTGATACCACACATACTACCTTCGAAGGAGTCTAAGGCCCCTAAGGGACCTCTATATACTCTACAACCCTTTTCCATGGTTGTCCCTACTTCTACATGTATTTTAATGCCTATTTGGTGGGACCCAAGCATGTTTCATGTATTGGGGGATCCCAAGAATATACCTAGGCCTAAGCCAAGCCCCAAACACAGGAGGAGAGAAGAGAGATAGATAGAGGAGAGGCGCCTGGCGGCGACACCAGGGAGCACGTGGTGCTTCCTAGGTAAGTCCTGACTAGGTGTATTTTACTACAAGAGGGATATTTGTATGGTGAGAGTGGAAGAGAGGTAAGGAGTGAACATGAGTGTAAATAATGATTGTGTTTCATAGTCCCTTTTGTTGCTATGGACTAAGCTGGAAGACAAATACTATGAGCCCAATACTTTGCAGTTGTTGAGGAGGGTGCCAAATCTAACTAAAAATGTGTTATGCCTTTAGGCCTCTTTATAACAGCTAAAGCTAACCTTTTGGCAGGGAAATACAGTTTTCTTACCCCCCCCTTGTGCCGTGGTGGCCACCACTGTCGCATTTCAAAGGAAAAAGGGAATTTTTCTTGGCCTCCCCATGGCTTCAACATTTATTTAAAATTTCCTATCACATCCCTAACATTGGAAAGAAGGCGCTGCATCAGGGCAGTCGCCAGGTTGTGCTGAGTCATAAAAGACACCTACAGCTCCCACTGCGCTCATTGGCGCCGCCGGGGCAGCTGTGGCTTGGTAGGGGGTTAGAATGGGCATGCGAATTCATGTGTGCACAACCCTCTCCCTCCAATTGGCAAAACGCAGTGCAATACGCAAAACCCAACATTGGATATGATCAGGGCACGCTGTCTGGGGTCTCGATGAACCTGCTGTAAGACCTGATCTGTCCTTAGCGCGTTGAAAATTAATTTACCCTCATGGGGGTTTGAAATTCAGGACAGTGGTCCAGGAGTCAGTTTTTCGGCCTGAACACGGCCTACTCCACTGTTTGCGATCCAGGATATCTGCAGAGAAAGGACGAGGGGTTGAGGGACTGACAAACACGCAACGATCGACGCAAACACCGAATCCGTCAAATGACGGCCTAGAATTTTTCTGAAGGCACACACCTGTCCAGAATCTTCATGTGCATTAGGTGCACATTTTTACGCAATTTTATTTTCATCCCAAGAATTTTTAAATTCCTGGATCTACACGCAGAGAAAGGCGGCGCGCCGGAGCGCATCCTAATTAGGCGCCGGAAAAGACGAAAATGATAAGATTATAACAGTATGTCACGTAATAATAAGAAAATGACGAGACACACAATAAATAATAAACGTAGGAATTCCACGTTTGCCTCTAGGAGCAATGAAGAAGAATGAATCCCAGAAACTCAATATGAATTCAAAGAACAAGGTATAAACATACACGTCTTGTTCGCTTCGTATGCAGCATGCACATTGCTTGTCTCGTGTTATCGTGAACGTGCCGTGTAGCAACGCAAACATAGTGTAGAGGGACAGATTAGAAGATTGCAAGATGATTAGAGGTGAGATCGGGTGATTAGAACATACACACGCGTGCATAAACAGAAAGATGTCCTTGATTTATGCCCTAGATAATTTGATGAAATCCTGCAGGTTTTGTAGTTGAAAAGCCAAACCAAAGCAGCAAGTAGAGCAAGAACAGGATGTGGATCGAATCAATGATTGGTTTTGGAATCCAGTGTAACACAGAAGGGCTGCAGATAGACAAAGCAGGTTTATACACAAAGATTCAATCACAAATGGATAATACAAAAGATTTTATATGAAAATTGGTCTGACTCTTGCCTCAGAGATAGCATTAGGCACTTCATATGCACTTTTTAGGGTGAAATGGTGCTGGTTAGGAATGTGGAGCATAGATGTCAGGTCCACACAGAAAATGACTTGGCCAAGCAACTGAATTCAGAAACAGTTACAAAGTAGGACCACAATAAGTGGTAGAAACAATTGAGTATAGGGGTCTTGGGGTGGGAGACCACTAGGCTTAACCTCCATGGCCTAAAGCATGAAATGCCTGTTTTATTTCGGTATATGCTCCATGAAGGAAGGTACCTCCGCTCAGTTGAGTGGTAGGGGTGAACTTCATGGGGGGCTAGGGTCACAACCCTAGTTACTTTGAGAAAGTGTACTTTAGGCAACAAAAGAGAGATAGAAACACTTAAGTTTGTCTTAGCATCAACAAAAGGGTTTTAAGGGGGGCTTGGCCTGGATCAAGCCCTCCAAGAAAGACATGGCGGTGACTTTTTCTTACTCCCCCCTGGAGTACTAGTTAGCTAAGCTAGTAGGACCAAGGAAAAAGGCTCAAATATTCCCAAAATTACCTCAGAAAATGCATTAAACTTACCAAAAACATCCTCATCACTTCATAGAAGCCTATCACACTGTAGGTACCCTTGAAAAACAGTGTAATGTACCGTGAATGATGTCTTTTCGATGGGGCATTCCTCAAAAGTCGCCGGCGTGCGACGAAAACTTTTGGAAAAAGTTTTGGGGGTAGTGGGGTTCGAACCCAGGACTCCCTCCCTAGAGCACATATGCTTGCCCACTAGGGTACAGTTGAACGCTCTAATGCAAACGACTATCGCTGCATAAACAGCGTTTTAGTATACGTCCTGACCAAGGGCCAGGGCGGTGAAGCAGGTCACAACCCTACCCTGGCATTTTACCCCTAAGGGAGCATTATTTGGCCCTATATATGGGATATATGTGGGATAGGGTATATCATATTCCATTTCCTTGTTAGGAACATAGGATGTGAGATAGATAAGGCAATCTTGGATGTTTCGTAGTTATATCAATTAGTGGATGATAGGGTGGATTTCTCATATGTGCATATCAGGTATTTCATTGGCTATGTGTACCATATCTGTTTGCAGGATACTATTCAGTCAACACTATTATTATGTCTTCGGTGCCAAGCAATGTTGCTGCCCATGCCACTGCGACCTCTGCTCCTGACCACCCGGTCTGGTTTCATGGTAGCAGAGGCGAAAATTTTTCGTCTCTGTTGGGCGTTTGGCATCGCGGAAAGCGATCGGTCCAAGACATCGTGGACCAAATTCAAATTAAAATCTCTTCCCCGGGAGGGATAGCTGAGGGTGTCCAGGTCCCCACTCTCAGGACCTCCTCGGCCCTGACCCCATCGACCGCGCAGGGGCCGCAAAAACGGGCCAAGCCCCAAGTGGCTACAAATCCTAAGTTTCCGAAATCCCCGAATGTTCCCATCGGGGCCCCCCATCCTCGAAATCCAGCTGGTGTACCTGGGATGGTTGGGGGAGAAATAGACGGCCACCCTCAGGGAGCGATTAGAGGACCACAATCGCCTATTATGGGCTCGGGAACCGTTACTAGCGCCGAGAATCGGGCAGTAATCGACCAATCTACTGGGGTGATCGAGCGTACGAACGCTGCGCCCTCACGCGCTGCCGACTGGGGTACGATGGCTTCGCCAATGGGGCCTATCGTGGTCGACTCTGGCCCTCCTCCGTCGCTAGGGGGGTTGCCAGAGCCTCAGGTCAGAAAAAACCTGTTTGCGGCAGGGCCCATCAGCCCCATTGTTGACCAACTCGACGCTGAAAACCGTCGAGTCCTCGCGCTCACGCCTGATCCCCATGGCCATCTGGGTCCGGCTCGAGAGGCCGTGGCCCTGATCCAGCAAGCCCTGTCGGGGACTAGGCAGAACCCCACTGTGGTGGAATCGTCGCCCACTCCAATGAGTGGATCGCGGCGGTTTCCCTCCCTGGTGGAGGAATCTCCTGCCTTTGGAGCGTATCCCAATCCCCCGAGCGGATCCAGGCTAAATCCTACGATCATCGAGGAATCCCTCACGCAAATCGAGGAGGATGAGTGTGACCAGTGGTTCCCCCTGGCGGTGGAGCAGTGGAACGGCGATGCGGAGGAGGAGATTGGAGCCTTGGAACGTCATGAACTCCATCATTCCCCTATTTCCGTTGCCTCGTCGCCTGCACCTCCTGAACCTATGTCAGGGACCAGGGATTGCCCCATGCTTGTGGAAGAATCCCCGGCCCCCCACTACATCACGGTGGAGGACTCTCCGGCCCCTCAGTTCATTGCTGTGGAAGAGACCCCGGTGCCTATGAGCGGCGTCAAAAACCGCCCGTGTCTTGTCGTGGAATCTCCGGAGCCTACGGAGGACCGGGCCGGTACTACATCTCCAGTGCCTATGAGTGGCACGAAAGATCGTCCATCCCTAGTGGATGATTCTCCGGCAATGCCGAAGGTCAACAATTTGTGCTGGGGGGGAGGGAATCAGGTGGAGGGAGGTTCAGCAACCCTCCCAATAAATTTGGTCTCTGCCCCCACAAATACATCTCCTACGGAGGACCCCCAACTGCCCAATTGGGGGGGGGATCCAGAGGTTGCAACGGGATCGGAGCCTGTTTTTGCTTCCCATCCGAGAACTCGATCACCTATGGTGGTTCATGAGTCACCACAGTATATTGTGGTGGACGATTCCCCTCCCCCACCGCCGCGACCGAATACTGTTGGTCATGTTCCCCTCCGCCGTCACCCCGCCACCGCCAGGTGGCTTACATCGAGCACGTGCAAGGAATCCCGCACCTGGTTCGGCCGTCTAGTGGGGGGGGTTCGGGGGGGGGACATCCCTCTAGTGGGGGGGCGCCAGCGCCTGTTGCTGCGCGCCCCACATCCCCGTCTTGCCCTGCGGGGGGGGCCTCTGGTCCCTCCGTGGCAGGGGGGGCTGCTGGGGGGGGCGGTGGTGGGTCATCTCCTCCTCGTGGAGGGGGGGGTCCATCTTTTCGACATTCTGGGGGCCCCACTCCTACACGGGGGGAGGAAGACCTACAGCACACCTGTGGCTGTCCCCGGTGTGTGGTGCACTACGAAACGTGCATCCAATCTCTGATGGCACAGGTGAAGGACCTGCGAACTCAGAATCTAGAGTTGCAGCGATCCCATCAGGAACTTTCTCAGGCAGTAGCCTCTACCGTGGGCATCAGTCAGTCCTACGGGGACCGGATGACCCAAATCTTGTCTACATTGGCTAAATTTGACGCGGCGGTTCAGGGCTACCGCCGGGATTCTAAAGTGGTGGAGGCTAGCGTGGCAGATCATCTTAAGATGTCCAACGGCAACACGGCTAAGTGCTTTAGCGCAGTGGAGTCGCTCGCTACACGTTACGCCGCCGTTGCATCTAGGATCGATGCGTGGGACCACTGGTACTCCACGCCTGCGGAACCCGTTACGGTGGTCCTACCCCCGCCATCGGCGCCTCCGCCCGTTCCTGATCCTACACCGGCGGCGCCTACGGCGCCCATGGGCGCGCCATCCGGTTCATCCGGTGGTGGGTGTGTCCTTCCTTTCTCCGTCCACCCATCCCACGATTGCATCTACCATCCGAACGCTTGTCCGGATTCGGGGTGGCCGAGGGGGGGGGAAGAACACCACGAACACCCCCACCCCCAAGAACCTACATCGTGGAGGGGAATCGCCGAAAAGCAGAAGGAACGTGCTGTTCCCGAGTGGAGGGCGACGCCTAAGGGCGAAGAACACCCCACGGAGCCTACGGCCCCGTGGGCCAATGAAGAGGAGAACACCTCTTCGTTGGGGAACATTAATCCCCTCACGAAAAATGTTTTCACTTCCCCTGGGAAACCTTCGTACACGCCCTCTCATCCTACGGATACGTGTACAGTCTCTCCAGTGAAGGTTGCACGAAGTGCAAGTGGAGGTGCACCCCCAACCATGGCTCCCCCTGCTTACCACCCGTACCAAATGCCTATGGTGCAAAATAGTTACACTAAAGCGGTGGAGGATAGTGATATGCCTAAACCGCAATTTAATGGGCAGCTAGAGTGCTACGACGAGTGGGTGGAGAAGCTTCAACAATGGTTTGGGGGGGTGTGATCCCATGTACCGAAAGGCCAACGAGGCAAAAATGATTTTGAGTACCTTGCCCCCATGGCTAAAGGCGATCATCAACGCCCGGGTTGCCGAGGCCACCCACCACACACGCACGGCCCCCACCCTCAAAGAGTTGTGGGACTTTTTGGAACAATGTTTCCACGAGTATGACCCCTCAAGGGCTGATGAAAGGTGGCGAGCCCTCACCCCCAGGGTGGTTAAAGGGCAAGTGACCCTCATCGACCTTGAAGATTTCTATGCTCGTTGGCAACGTTTGTTGCCTCTGAGCAATGAGACTCGTCCCCACGTGATCCGGGAGCAGCTCGTAAGCAAGCTCCCGTGGATCAAGGAGAAGGTCGTCAAGCAAGAGGCTAAGAATAGCCCAGACAGCTATGTGCTTGATTTTAGTGGCCTTGACCCTTCGCCGGGTCGCGCCCCATTCGAAAAAGAACTCAGGAAATATAGCGCTCAAGCTTGCACTACGGTTCCTGAGATTGTTTCCTATTCGGGGCCGGGGGTGATAGTTGACTGCAAAGACCCGGCTCTCCAGGAGTGGATCTTGAAACTCAACAACACACCTCACACACGCGGCTACACTATGAAAGTGGAGCAACGTAGGCCTCGTTTGAAGCCTGCGGAAATCTCCGCCCTTGCCCATAAAAGCGTGTCGGAGAGGGAAGCTCTCGAACGCCTCAATAAAGGAGACCAGACGACGGTGACGTACACTCATCGCCCTTCTCACAATAAAACCGCGGTGAATGCGGTTAATGCGGAGGCTACGGCGGACCCTGACACCTCCGAACCCGCTGACACCTCCGTCAACGCCGTGGGTCACTCTAAACCTCCGGCGAAGAAACCCGTCGACCCCGGGGCTAAACCGCCACCTACCTTTTGGGTTCCGTGTTCCAAACATTGGAAAACACGTAAACAAACGGAGATGGACATGTCTTGGATTGATTGGGGTGCCACCAATACCACCCTTTGGACGTGTAAGCCTAATTCTCCGTGCAATGACACTCATCGGAACATTGCGGGTAAGTCTAAAGGTGGTAAGCCTAAGGGTGGCGATAAGGGTGGCGGTGGTGATAAGGGTGGTGGTGGTTATAAGGGTGGCGGCGGCAAGGGCGATAAAGGAGGCAAGGGAGCGCCGAACGGGCGCGGACGTTGGTAGCAGTGCCCAGAGGCGCCCCCTTCGAAAGAAGAAAACCTCGGGCACCCCTGTGACACTACCGTGGCTCTCGTTCCATCGAGAGTCATGAAGGGGCATATAGTGACTAGTGAGATTCAAACCGAACTTTCCGTTCAGGTTGTTTTGCCCAATGGAGAACGCAAGGCCCTCCGTGTTTTGGTGGATTTTGGGTGCCAAGCGGTCGCTTTGGCCAACCCCAATATTTTTGGAGACCAACTCTCCGAAAAATATGAATCCCCCCAACGGAGGCGCCTACTCCAAGCCGATAATGAGACGCCTTTGCCGGGGGGGGACGAGCAAATAGACGTCAAAATTCAATTTACGGGGGTTGTGGATGGTAGTGTTTCACTTCCTCGTGTTGCCCAGTATGGCGTGTCCCCGTACCTTGTCCCGAATTTACCTTGGGATATGGTTTTGGGGCACCCATGGGGTTACGAACATTGTGTGAGCCATTTTGCCCGTTTCAATTGTTTGTACTCTCACCATCCAGTGCAGGCCCGTTTTTGGATTGAGGACTTCCGTGAGGCTCCACGAACCGGCAAACCATTTTTGGTGAAACCCATTCATGGTAAGGTGTCACGTCAGTCCGTGTGGGGCCTAACCGTTCCAGTCATTGGGGCGGTCACTCCTACGCACCCTGCCCCGGCCATTGTGGTTACGCCCCCTGGTGGCGAACCGCCTAACCGTGTTGAGGCCGAGAAACACATATCCTATGCCTTGACCGCTTCCTCCGTGGCCCCCGTACAGGACCGGGCCTGTGCTTTGGAGCTCGTTGAATTTGCTCCCGAAGCCCTTGCCCGTGATGTTCTACCTACGCGGCGTGATGGGTCCATGTGGACCCAGTCTGACTATGGCCTCACGCCATATTGGGCCGCACGTGTCAAAAAACAATTTGGCAAAAACCCCGACGTGGACGCCTTCAATAGGGTCCCGGGTATGGCCCAGGCTACCCGTTGGGTTTCGCCGCTTGAAGATTTCTTTTCGACTCCCGCGGACCCCTCCAAATTGTATTGGATGTGCCCTCCCTATCATCGGTTTTCCGATTGTGTTCGGAAAATTCGGCAAGAAAAACTACGAGCCATCGTCGTAGGGCCGAAGTGGACACATAGGGAGTGGTGGAAACCTCTTATGGAAATTACTTTGCAAGGGTACCACCTTCCTGGGCCAGAGACTAAAGCCTGTCTCTATCAGAATGACCACCTCACGCCCCTTCCTCAACGGGGTTGGTCCACGGTGGCGCTATACGTGGACGGTGGTATTGCGGAGGAAAATTTGGCGGCCACTAAATGTCATGTGGCCTCCGTTTTGGCACCGGCCGTCTCTAACCCCAACACGGATGGCGAGCCGGGCATGACCTCGGAGGAGGAGTCGGAGGATGAAAGGGTGCCTAACCATTTGGCTTCGGTGCGCACCCTCACGTATCAGGCGACCCATAAAAAACTCCTCGCACCCGTTACTCTTGATCCTACCCCCGAAGATTTGGAGGCACAAGAATGCGTGCGTTCACGCATTGCAAAAATCGAACGAGAGTTATTAGGTGGGAGGGCCACTACCGTTAAGCGTTACCGAAAACGTAAAGGCGCCACACGATTGTTGGCGGCTTCCCGTGTGGGTGGCGTTGTCACCACCCAAGAGCCTATTGTGTCTCCGGAGGTGGAGCTCATGAGGAGGCGCATCCTCGCCGACTATGAGCGGGATGTTTTTAGTGGGGAGGTTCGTCTCCGTCCGGGCCAGGAACACCCTAAGGTCCGTGGTACGGAGCGGTTGGGGTTTGCTAAACTTGACCTATACCCGAACGCCAAACCCAAGTCCGTGAAACCTATACGGTTGGTGGGGGAGCGTGCCGCGGCGGAGCAAGAAATAGTGGAGGACTTTTTGGCTCGTGGCTGGATTGAGCCGTGCCCTGCCTCCGAATGGGCGTCCAACGGTTTCGTTGTGCCCAAGAAAGAGAAGGGAAAATGGCGCCTCGTGGTGGACTACCGCCAACTTAATGAGGCTACCTTGCCCGACGCACACCCCCTCCCCCTCATAGAAAACATGTTGGAAAATCAATCCAAACACAAGATTTTCACTATTGTGGACTTGAGTAAAGGGTTTCATCCAATTCCCCTTCACCCTGAATCCCGGGCTAAGACCGCCATGAATTTGGCGGGTAAGCGATACCAATGACGTGTTATGCCTATGGGTGTCAAGAATGGGCCCGCTATTTTTCAACGGGTCATGGACCATGTTTTGCAGGGTTTGGATTGTGCGGACGTATATATTGATGATATTATTATTGGTTCCTCCGGTGCGACGGAGGAGGAGCTATTGGCTAACCACGACCGCGACGTGCGTGCCGTGTTGGATGGGCTACGAAAAGAGGAGTTGGTTGCTTCGGTTAGCAAAACGGATTTCTTTGTTCATTCGGTTGAGTTTTGTGGCCATGTGTTGGAAAATGGCACACGTCGGCCGGCGCCAGGGAAAATGTTGGCGCTTGAGCGTTGGGACGAACCGGATAATGTTCGGGAGCTCCGGGGGTTCTTGGGGCTCGCCAACTATTATTCGGGCTATGTCCAAAACTACGCCTCCATAGCTACCCCTTTGATTAATATGTTGAAGGATTTGCCTAAGCATAAGAATGGCAAAACGATAGGCCTAACATGGAATGCTTCGGCTAACGAGGCCTTTTTGAAGCTCAAGCGTGCTATTACGGATATTGTTCCCCTCCAACTAGCCGATTGGGATAAGGACTTTGTCCCCACCCCGGACGCTAGTAATTGGGCGGTGGGGGCGGCCCTACAGCAGGAAGGTCCCGATGGTGCCCTGCGCCCCCTTGCCTTTTTCTCCCGCAAATTGTCAGGCAGCCAATTGAATTGGAGCCCTCGAGAGAAAGAATGCTACGCCATAGTGGCGGCGCTTTTAAAATGGCATGGTTGGGTGGGGAACAAGCGCGTGGAGGTCCGTACGGACCACCGTAGCCTTGAAAATTGGGCTACGGAGCACCTCAAAACCGTGGGGGGTCCCTCTCCACGCCAAGCACGTTCGCATGAATTGTTCTCTAAATTCGACCTCCATGTGGTTTACACTCCGGGGCCAGTGAACCCCGTGGGTGATTTCTTGTCCCGTTGGGCTTACCCTGCTAACCCGGCGTTGGGTGATGTGTCCATACATGGGACGGCCCAAGCGGCCGGGGATGTGCGGGACATGATGGCAGCCGAGAAGGAGGAACTTCTCGCCCGCCCCCTTGTATTTAGGGCGGTTGTGGCGCCCGTTGTTACTAGGTCTAAAGCGGCGCCTCGGGCTCAAGGGGCACCCGCGTGTGATCCACCCCCTCTGGCTTCGCCTCCAGTGGGGGGGGGGACGAAGCAAAAGAGAAAGCTTCGCAGACTGGAGCGAATTGTCAAGATAAAAAAATCTTGGAAGTCCCACAAGAAAGTAACTCCTATACATGGGGAGGATGCACCCAATGTTTTTGAGATAAATTGGGCTAAACCCTACGCAAATTGTCAACGCTACAAACAAATGTGGCAAGATGCCTTGAATGGGAACTTCCAAGATGGAGTGAGGTTGGTGGATAACAAGCTCGTCCGTAATGGACGGTGGTGTGTTCCTACGTCGCTAGTGCATCGTTTGGTAGCCGAATACCATGATGCATTTCACTTAACTACCTCCAGTGTGGAAAAACACTGGAAGGAAATTAACCATGGCGTGGAAGGTGAGGGGTTGTACAAAGCAGTGGAACTGCAATGTCAAACGTGTCCCTCATGTGCCATTCACACGCATGACACCAAGCGCAAGCAAGGGTACATGACCCCTATGCCTATACCTATGGAGCCCATGGACTCCATAGCGCTTGATGTGTTTCACTACCCTTCCACCTCCCACGATGGAGAGGTGTATGACCGAATGCTCCTATGTATATGCCGGCTTTCCGGGTACCTCATCGCGATCCCTGTTCCTAAACCCCGTCATGAAGAGGAGGATGAAGGGCTAACGGGGAGAAGAGCGGCCCATTTGGTAATGGAGCGCTGGGTGGATGGGTTCGGAGCCCCTCGTGAAATATGCTCCGACCGTGGGCCACAATTTGTGAGCCAATATTTCCAAACCCTTTGTTCTAAGATTGGTGCCCGCTCGACTATGTGTCTCGCGGGTAGGCACCAAGGTAATGGCAAGGCCGAAAATACTGGCAAGCAGCTAAGGCGTGCCGTTGCTAAAGCCATTACCTTGAAGAAAAAGAAAACTAATTGGGTAGAGGTTTTGCCCGCCGTTGTACAAGCGTGCCATGAGACTACAGGTCCTTCAGGTTATACACCTAACGAGATTGTGTTTGTTAAACACAACCGTACTAAGGGGCCTCCTCTTGCTGACCCTAAGGGGGTGGCCCAAGACGCCGCTCACTACTTCCAACGGCGTGAGGAGCTTATTGCTCTTGCACGGAGGGCTATGATTCAAGTGCAAGAGACAATGGCTCGTAAGTATAATAAGAGTAGGAGGATGGCCCCCAATTTCTCAAAAGGGGACCGCGTATGGGTCCGTCGCCAACGCAAAAATCTTGGCGATAAGACTTGTCCCTATTGGGATGGGCCCTATGAGGTTGTGGCCAAGAAGGCGCACGACCTCTATGTTATTCAAGTGGACCAACGGAGGTTAGTTGACGTCCACGTTGATTGTTTAATGAAAACGGTCAACTCCCCTCGCTCCCCCGTGCCTCTAAATTACACGGAGGAGGTTGCTAGAGTGCCCTCCCAGTTTGAGGAGGACACCTATAATGTCAAGAAAGTATTAAGTCACCGTACTTACCGCAAGAGACTTCTCTTCAAGGTGCGGTGGGAGGGTTATACCAAAGATTGGGATACCGAGGAACCCGTTGAAACCTGTTTACCTTCCTACAACAAAGTTTGGAGAGATTACTTGCAGAAACAGAATCTCACCCGAACCGTTGACATCCTTGCCCACCTTGGCGGACCGCTCTCATGAGCGTGCCACGAAAAGAAAACCCTAACCAATATGGATATATTATTGTTTGGGGAAGGGAGGAGAGAGCGAGAAGCGGTGGGAGACAGGAAAGAAGATGTGCATGCACGGCGCGCTGCTCGGTTACAAAAATCCCCACCGGAGCAGGGCGGTGGGTACCGCAGGTTTACCCCACCGTCCACCTCTCTCACCGCTAAAGGCTTGAGAGTCCTTGGGGTGGGGTGGCGTGGCATATAGCCTGGGGCGGAAGTGGGATGTGTTCTTTCGGGGGTCTTAATGCCATTCAAACCCCTATCCTTGGGTCTTACTGGAGCACTCCTACCACCACCAGGACTACTGCCACAAGTCCTGCCCACGATGACGCCCCCCGTCAAGGGTGCTAACAACGTGGCAAGCACTTCCCGAAGACTCTACCGGGTTGTGCGCATGGTGGTGTTTGCAAGGTTTCGGAGTGCCGCCCCGTACCGAAACCACGACACCACGACCGTCCCTGACCCGTGACCCAAGCCAACGAGCTAAATCATTAGCTCAAAATGGCGGAGGCTTGAAAACTTCGTTGGGTTGGCGGGTACAACCCATTTTCCCTTTTGTGTTGGGTGTGATGGTTTTCCACTGATTTGCCCTTGTCCACACGAGGGTAGGTATACAAGGTACAAAGTACTCGTGTGGCTCACATTACGTGGAAAAAATTTCGTGGCGTGCAAGATTGCCACTACATACGGCGAGGACTTAAGCCTAGAGGGAGGGGTCGTCCTCTACAATACAAGTATTCTAATATGAATTGCAATGGGTGCCTTTGCCCCGTCACTCTATGAGTGGGTGGGGTCTTCAAAGGCAGAGAGTGGCGTTGCGGATTTGGGCCGTCTCCGCCGCCTGGGTATTCGTCCCCGGTCGCTATGCGTGCCCGGGTTGGGAGTGGGTACCCTCCATTGCCATTGCATGGGGCCGCATGCTGGCTGGGTGTGCTCTTTATGTCCTTGATGAATTTCGCGGGGGAATTCCTGCCTGCAACGAGAGGGAACAAACAATATGATGAAAAGGGCGAGTGTGCACATGCATATGTTTATGAGAGAATATGTATATTAATGTTTTCTCTAGAGTTCCCCACGAGTGGACTTGGATTTCCACAACACCCGAGGGGTCCTCTATCCCAACACCCAACCAAACGGGTTGGGATATGGGCGTGGCATTTTTCTTTATAGAGACCCGTGCGTGGACTTGGATTTCCACAACACACACGAGTCTCTCTGTCCGAGACACACCAAAACCGGGTGTGCCCGTGGCCAATGGTAGCGTGTGTGTGCGCATGCCATTAATTTAGTTACGGGATTATATGGTTGCCTATTACGTTGGTTATCACCCGCCCCCCGAACAAGCAAGACCTAGGTTGACACCTACCTTTGGGGTTTTGTAGCCGTGTACACCGGCCCAAGTTTACACACGGAGGTGTAAACATGAACCGTCATACACGGTGTAGAGGGGTTGGGGGAGTAAAACTCCTTCGGGGCGTGTCATCGTGCCCCCGGGGAGCAGGGTGGGCTGATACACCAGCGGGACCGTACGGGCGACCTCCCCAATTTGCAACCTGGAGGTGACCCCCTGCGCTACGGCCCGCCGGTGGCACACCCACCGACAAAGGTAACACGCAAGCTAACCTAAGTGTTTATACGCACGCCCCCAAGACACACACGAACACCAAGCAACAAGGTGGCGTATCTATACACGTGTTCTATTGTGGATATGCTTACTGTTTGTTGTGTGTACGTGAGTAGTTTGTGGAAGCTCTTGCACGTGCCGTATGTGTGGAGTGCCCCCATCACGTGCCCCCAGGCCGCCACCGCGAGACCCACACTCTGTGATGCCCTTCGGGCGAGTGTGTGCCCCCGGGCCCTGCCAATGGGTGTGCGCGCACAAGTGTGTCTTGTGTTTGTCGGTGTGCATCGCTCTATTATGTGTATACATGATATATATACGTAGTATGGCTCCTAGGTGAGGGGTTAGCAGTGAGGTCAGGTTATCATTACATGGTTATGAGGTTTGTCTATTTAAGTGTGTCTACTCACACCCTCATCCCATCTCCGTACCTCCTCCTTTACCCTTTATGTGGTGCATCACGTGTGACACACGTGCTAAGTTAGACATCCACACGGACACGACCCTTGGCTGAGCCGTGCCCGTATCGTACAGTCACAACCGTGACTGGTTCATTTATCCTGGTCCGTTCCACACGATCATCTTTCTTTGGTGTCTGGTCTGTTTGACAAGTGGGCCTTTGGCTAGGCCTTGTCTCGGTCTTTTACAAGCAAGTAATCAAGCAAGTTTACATCTTACAAGCAAGAGCTCACTCATTACTACAAGCGTTACGGGCAAGCACATCAAGAACATCAAGCACATCAAGCCCTCATAAACGATCTAAAGCACGTGGGTGCAAGGTGTGGGCATCGTACCCGTGTTTTGGTTTGTGCCTAAATGATCGTCGATCATTTACCCTGAGGCCATCGTGACCTCTTTCCTCTACTTAGTGAGCTACCGCGCGCACTGTGGGGCCATCGTGGCCGTGTTTATTAGTGGGCCTAAGCATGCACAAGACAGAGGCGGACACAAGACAGTGATGCATCGCACGGCAACAATATGGCAAGATCACGGTGTTCACTGTTCCAAAGTGTGGAAAAAGGGCTGTGGTGGCTGTAAGGACTGTTACCACGGTTGCCCCGCGTTGCACTGCGAGACAGGACCGTTAGCCCCCCGTGGTAACAGTCCCCTTGCCGAAGGCCATCAAGTTTTGTTGTGTCCCTTGTGAATGTTTCCCTGGCCTCTATCTCTTTTATCCCTCGTGCTCCCTTGTGCAGGCACGGTCCTACGTTGCTGTTTGACACTCCCGTCAATTCTCCTGGCAGTTTTTTCAAAAAGTGAAATTTTGGCACTTTCGCGTCGCACCCCTTCGCATGTACCATTACGTTCAGTTTTGTTTAAAAGTGTGATTTCACTTTGCCTTTAGTTTTAATTCTTTGAAAAACTACCTGCCCTTACCTGCTGGACCCCACATGCCTCATGCGACACGCAGGGACCAGACTCTACGCGCAACAGCTCGCGATTTCGCCTACTACTTATTGCGGGACCTGCGGGATCCCGTTCGTCAATTTCTGTATATCGGCGGTGGTTCGATTCCTACCAATCAGAGCTACTTCAGCGGCCGTGCGGGCGGCTCCGAGATTGCCTGCGTATGTTCGATTCCCCTTCGGTGGGAATCTGCTAACCCGGATTTGATGCTGTTTGTGACTGCTACGTTCCTCTTGGGCATGTACTTCCTGCCCATGGCAGTTGTTTTAAGTGGGGGGGTGAAGCAGGTCACAACCCTACCCTGGCATTTTACCCCTAAGGGAGCATTATTTGGCCCTATATATGGGATGTATGTGGGATAGGGTATATCATATTCCATTTCCTTGTTAGGAACATAGGATGTGAGATAGATAAGGCAATCTTGGATGTTTAGTAGTTATATCAATTAGTGGATGATAGGGTGGATTTCTCATATGTGCATATCAGGTATTTCATTGGCTATGTGTACCATATCTGTTTGCAGGATACTATTCAGTCAACACTATCGTTATGTCTTCGGTGCCAAGCAATGTTGCTGCCCATGCCACTGCGACCTCTGCTCCTGACCACCCGGTCTGGTTTCAGCGGAGCAATACTCCCAATGGACCACACAAACCTCCAGGAGCTGGAAAAAATAGAAAATGTAACAGACAGGGAGTGATTCCTGCAGTTTAGCGGAAGGGGTTGCGATTTAGCAAGTGAAATCGTTAAAAATCGACGAAACCACGCGGGAAATTGTCATTTTTACACATAACTCAAAGTCGCAGACAAGCGCAAAGCAAGCGGACTTCAAAAACAAGGGTGCGCAAGCGTAAACGGCTTTTGAAAAAGAAGGTATGAGCCGTAGTTTTTAAAGTTCTAAAGGAAATGTTTGCACAGTTGCATCAAAATTTTTATAAACTTCAGAGGAAAGTATTCAAATTCAACCCACACCACAGAGCAGGTCAACAACCCACCTCTCAGGTATGTCAGTGTCATCTCACACACACGCATTGCGTTCGTGTTGGTTGTTTCGTCAAAACGTTAGGGTTGTCAACGCTGTGCTCGTTTGGGGGGTGGGGTGTTCCTCTCTCGTGCTCTGCACGGGTCAAAACAGGAATGAAAGGTATGCGATGCGAATGGAGCGCGCAGCGCGCACGTAGGGTTAGAATATGCGCTGTGCTCGCGATGCATGTGCCTAATCGAGGCATTCACACGCTGCGACGCTTTCCCTGTACCCCAATTCATCCTTGTTCTCTCTTCACAGGTTAAAAAAAAGAAAGTGTTTGTTCGTGTGCAGCTGTAGCGTTAAAGTAGGGTTGCTTAAAACGCTTAGGCTTGTTTTGTGTTTGCTTCATCTCGGCATTCACACGATGCATGGTGAGTAAGGTAGGTTAGCCCAGGAGGAGCTCACCTCCTGGTTGAGTCAGTGTGGAATTGGTCTGCCTCCCTTCCCTGCGTGCACATGATGCATTAAAGGGTAGGCCACGCGAATTGCGCACGGTAAACCTTGTTTAGGTTACCCAGGGGCTCCTCGGTATGTTCTTTAAGAGAACCTGAGGAGTCTCTTAACGCTTGCTTGCTTGACAGGGGAGCTGATCACAAATCAGCGTGTTTGCGGACAGTGTATTATAGGTTACACTGAGAAGCGTATAATACGTGGAGTGTGGCTTGGTTCCTCGCCGCAAACACCCCTTCATTTGCCTCTGTTGTACAGGTGGGAAAGGTTCAGGCTGATTGGTGCACGCAGCAGCTGCCTTCGGCGGCTATCCCATTTTTCTGCCCCAGCAAAACAGGGGCGCTGATCACAAATCAATTGACTGTGCCTCAGCCAGGAGTGGCGAGGGCAGTTCGACTTCAACGACATCTGCGCTGTGCACACAACAAGAGCACCCCTTCCCTCCAAGCCCTAGCAGGGGAAATGCGTTGTGGCGTCCCCTGTTAGGCCACAGTTGCTTAGCAGCGCTGTGTTCTCTTGTCTTCTTCACAGGAGGGTCATTAGGGTCCGAGACATCTTCGACAGCAGCACCCAGTAGCGTGTGTAGGGGTTAGGGTCAGCAGGCCTGGCAGGAGTTGAGTGCAAGTGATGAGTGCTCACCCTGCCTTCGAAGGCCGGTGCTGGCGTTAGTGAGTGTAGTGTAGTGGTGTCTCCTGTCCCGCGTGCTTTTCCTCGTGGGCAGGGGAGTGTGTTAGCTTTTGGCCTGTAGCAAAAATGGGCGTTTTGTATGCCCTTAGCACACTTGGCCACCCCTCCCCTCTAGTAGCCAGGGCTTTTGCCGTCTTCCCCCAAGGATAGGCGCCAGCACAGAAATTGGGCGCCATAGGAGTGGTAATAGTACCTGATTAGGACCTTCGGTCCGACGTCAGCGAAGCCCGGTCTCCGGGAGCCACGCTCGGGAGAGAAGTGAGACACACACAGACATACGTAGCACACATAGGGGTATGGTAAACCCTGTAAGGAAGGGTAGAACCAGAAAGATGTCCTTGCTTTATGCCCTAGATATTTTGATGTATTCCTGCAGGTTTTGTAGTTGAAAACCCAAACCAAAGCAGCAAGTAGAGCAAGAACAGGATGTGGATCGAATCAATGATTGGTTTTGGAATCCAGTGTAACACAGAAGGGCTGCAGATAGACAAAGCAGGTTTATACACATAGATTCAATCACAAATGGATAATACAAAAGATTTTATATGAAAATTGGTCTGACTCTTGCCTCAGAGATAGCATTAGGCACTTCATGTGCACTCTTTTGCGTGAAATGGTGCTGGTTAGGAATGTGGGGCATAGATGTCAGGTCCACACAGAACATGACTTGGCCAAGCAACTGAATTCAGAAACAGTTACAAAGTAGGACCACAATAAGTGGTAGAAACAATTGAGTATAGGGGTCTTGGGGTGGGAGACCACTAGGCTTAACCTCCAAGGCCTAAAGCATGAAATGCCTGTTTTATTTCGGTATATGCTCCATGAAGGAAGGTACCTCCGCTCAGTTGAGTGGTAGGGGTGAACTTCATGGGGGGCTAGGGTCACAACCCTAGTTACTTTGAGAAAGTGTTATTTAGGCAACAAAAGAGAGATAAAAACACTTACGTTTGTCATAACATCAACAAAAGGGTTTTAAGGGGGGGTTGGCCTGGATCAAGCCCTCCAAGAAAGACATGGCAGTGACTTTTTCTTACTCCCCCCTGGAGTACTAGTTAGCTAAGCTAGTAGGACCAAGGAAAAAGGCTCAAATATTCCCAAACTTACCTCAGAAAATGCATTAAACTTACCAAAAACATCCTCATCACTTCATAGAAGCCTATCACACTGTAGGTACCCTTGAAAAACAGTGTAATGTACCGTGAATGATGTCCCTTCGATGGGGCATTCCTCAAAAGTTGCCGGCGTGGGACGAAAACTTTTGGAAAAAGTTTTGGGGGTAGTGGGGTTTGAACCCAGGACTCCCTCCCTAGAGCACATATGCTTGCCCACTAGGGTACAGTCGAACGCTCTAATGCGGACGGCTATCGCTGCATAAACAGCGTTTTAGTAAACGTCCTGACCAAGGGCCAGGGCGGAGCAATACTCCCAATGGAGGACACAAACCTCCAGGAGCTGGAAAAAATAGAAAATGTAACCAGCAGGGAGTGATTCCTGCGGTTTAGCGGGAGGGGTTGCGATTTAGCAAGTGAAATCGTTAAAAATCGACGAAACCACGCGGGAAATCGTCATTTTTACACATAACTCAAAGTCGCAGACAAGCGCAAAGGAAGCGGACTCCAAGAAAAGGGTTGCGCAAGCGTAAACGGCTTTTGAAAAAGAAGGTATGAGCCGTAGTTTTTAAAGTTCTAAAGGAAATTTTTGCACAGTTGCATCAAAGTTTTAATAAACTTCAGAGAAAAGTCTTCAAATTCAACCCACACCACAGAGCAGGTCAACAACCAACCTCTCAGGTACGTCAGTGTCATCTCACACGCATGCATTGTGTTCGTGCTGGTTGTTTCGTCAAACCGTTAGGGTTGTCAACGCTGTGTTCGTTGGGGGGTCGGGTGTTCCTCCTCGTGCTCTGCACAGGTCTGCACAGGAATGAAAGGTATGCGATGCGAATGGAGCGCGCAGCGCGCACGTAGGGTTAGAATATGCTCTGTGCTCGCGATGCATGTGCCTAATCGAGGCATTCACACGCTGTGACGCTTTACCTGTACCCCAAATTCACCCTTGCTTTCTTCTCCACAGGTAAGTAAAGAAACCGTTTGTTCGTGTGTGGACGTGGCGTTAAAGTAGGGTTGCTTAAAACGCTTAGGCTTGTTTTGTGTTCGTTTGAATTCGGCATTCACACGATGCATGGTGAGTAAGGTAGGCTAGCCCAGGAGGAGCTCACCTCCTGGTTGAGTCAGTGTGGATATGGTTAAGCCTCCCTTCCCTGCGTGATGCATTAAAGGGTAGGCCACGCGAATTGCGCACGGTAAACCTTGTTTAGGTTACCCAGAGGCTCCTCGGTACGTTCTTTAAGAGAACCTGAGGAGTCTCTTAACGCTTGCTTGCTTGACAGGGGAGCTGATCCGTCAGCGTGTTTGCGGACAGTGTATTATAGGTCACACTGAGAAGCGTATAATACGTGGAGTGTGGCTTGGTTCCTACGCCGCAAACACCCCTTCATTTGCCTCTGTTGTACAGGTGGGAGAGGTTCAGGGTGATTGGTGCACGCAGCAGCTGCCTTCGGCGGCTATCCATTTTTCTGCCCCAGCAAAACAGGGGCGCTGATCACAAATCAAATGACTGTGCCTTAGCCAGGACTGGCGAGGGCAGTTCGCCTTCAACGACATCTGCGCTGTGCACACAACAAGAGCACCCCTTCCCTCCAAGCCCTAGCAGGGGAAATGCGTTGTGGCGTCCCCTGTTAGGCCACAGTTGCTTAGCAGCGCTGTGTTCTCTTGTCTTCTTCACAGGAGGGTCATTAGGGCCCCAGACATCTTCGACAGCAGCACCCAGTAGCGTGTGTAGGGGTTAGGGTCAGCAGGTCTGGCAGGAGTTGAGTGCAAGTGATGAGTGCTCACCCTGCCTTCGAAGGCCGGTGCTGGCGTTAGTGAGTGTAGTGTAGTGGTGTCTCCTGTCCCGCGTGCCTTTCCTCGTGGGCAGGGGAGTGCGTTAGCTTTTGGCCTGTAGCAAAAATGGGCGTTTTGTATGCCCTTAGCACACTTGGCCACCCCTCCCCTCTAGTAGGTAGGGCTTTTGCCGTCTTCCCCCAAGGATAGGCGCCAGCACAGAAATTGGGCGCCATAGGAGTGGTAATAGTACCTGATTAGGACCTTCAGTCGGACGTCAGCGAAGCCCGGTCTCCGGGAGCCACGCTGGGGAGAGAAGTGAGACACACACAGACATACGTAGCACACATAGGGGTATGGTAAACCCTGTAAGGAAGGGTAGAACCCCATGGGTCTGGACCAGTCAGGGGTCCTAACTGTGGGCTCGCTTGTCCCCAAGGAGGGAAGACACACCTTGCCTCATAACACCTTGCTTGTCATTCCCCCCTGGTGTAGTAAGCCACCGTTCCTCGTTGGCTCTCCAAGGTCATTACATTAGGGCAGTACCCATGCAACACATGGTCAACAAGGCACACACTCGCTAAGTGGCTGCAATCCTGATAAGGGGCCACCTGGCTCACGCTGGAAACCATAGGCATGGGTCTGCAGGGCACAGACAGGGTCAGTGCAGTGCTCAGTAAGCAGTAGTCTGTGAAAAAAACCAATGGCCTTCGGCCAGGGAGTGGTTGTCACGGGGGGCTAACGGTCCTGTCCTGCGATGCAATGCGGGGCAACTGTGACAACTGCTCTTACACCCATACACAGGCACGTCTGCAGAAGAGTGCTCACTGCACCTGTCAGTAGACTGACACAGGGAGATTAGTTTCGCTTCTTACGCTGGGACATAGTCTCAGCACGGGTCAGGAGCTGCCCCTCGTTGATCTCAACGAGGTAAGTGCGGAAGATGGGGTTGATACTCCCATCTGGTTGTATGAAGGCTGACATAGGTTCCCAGGTCGCCTCAGATAACCCATAGCCATCCCACAGGGTTAGGAATTTCCATCCCTGTTTATACTCGTGGCGAGCAATACCTGCAACCACGTAGTAACCATCGACTGCCATCTCATCGGCAGTCATCTCTTAGAGTTCGTCTGCCTCCTCTGGACTGGCAGCGTTCTCTAGGTCTATACGCTCAACCTCACTGTCGCCGAGGCGCCACTCATCCCAAGACAAGTCGTCAGGGGAGTGATAGTGCCTCAACTGCTTAGGTGCACACAGCAGTTCACCACCTAGACGTGGACTGCACCTGACATGGATCCTGGATCCATCTATCCTGATGATACGATAGGGTCCAAAGTAAGGGTCCTGTAGGTAGTTACGTGGCCAGGAGGGTAGCCGTGAATGGTGTACCAACACAAGGTCACCAACCCTGAAGCTGGCAGGTCGCCGTAGGCGGTTCCGTCGGCTCTGTTCACGGTCACGAATGTGTCTCAGGTTAGTACCAGCCTGGTTAGCCAGAGACTGCTTGTGTTCCAGCCAATCTCCCACAGGGCTCTTGAAGTCCTCAGGAAAGGGGGTTTTGAAGAACCAAGCAGGTCGTCCTCCATGGAACAGTTCGTGGGGGGTGAAACCCGTAGAAGAGCTCCGCTGTGAGTTCATGGACAGCACTGCCCAGGGCACTAGGCGTACTCAGTCCTTGGTGCGCTCCTGTTTCATCAGGATTCTGAAGTTTTGCTCCACCACACGGTTCTGTCTCTCACAGAGAGGATTAGACGTGTGGGTATAGGGCACACCTGTGGTTACCTCCACGTTGAGGGCATTTAGCACTCGTTTGTACCACCCAGTGTCACTGCGGATGCGTACATCCTCATCAGAGCGCACCTGCTTAGGTGCTCCATAGGGTTCGAACCATTGTTCGACCAACATTTTCACAGTCTGCTCACCTGTGATTTTCTTATTGCAACGGAACACACGGGTGAAGGGAGAAAGACCACAGGTGACCACGAGGCAACTCTCATAGCCGCCAAAGCGTGGTAGGCCGTGGATGAAATCCACGTAGAGAAGAGAGTTAGCACAATAGGGTATGGGTAAGCTGGAGATCAGGCCCCTATCCCTACTGTCGCTCTGCTTGCTGGCATGACAGCCACAAGCATCCACAATGGTCTGCATACGCGACCTCAGTTCAGTCAGGGTTAGACTAGAGTAGAAACACTCACGGAAGAAGTCCACTGAGCGATTAGCGCCAGTGTGACCAGAACTGAGATGGGACCACTGTAGGCACCCATCCAGTCGTGCCTCAGGCACCACAATTCGGTCCTCGTAGAAGAGGTACTGATTGTTTTTATACCACTGGTGCCCGTCAATGACACGGGGTTCGAGACCAGTGCTGAGGGTTTGGAGAATTTCTTCATACTCTGACTGATAGTCGGTTAGACTCCAACCCTCAAGGATTCCAGCAGTGCGCATGGACAGGTCAAGCTGGACATCCATACGCTCGAAAGCCTCTTTGGCGAGCGCCTCCGAGCTCTCACCAATAAGCGCATCGAAGGTGTTGCGCGATATATAGTCAGACAGTTCATTCTTAATCCCGGGGATATGATGCACTGTCAGCCTGAACTGGCTCAGGTAAGTCAACCACCGTTTTAGCTTTGCTTTTTCTGGTGGTGGGCCCTTCTGAAAAGACATCACAGGCTCCTGGTCACACAGCCAGACAATAGGGTTAGATCCCAGGAGTCGGGATCGTGATAATAGCACCAACATACCGGCCAGGAGTTCCTGGTCATAGTTGCTGTAGTTGGAACGCGCTTGGTTCCATTTCCAATTCCAGTGTCCTAGTGGTACCAGTCGCCACTCACTGGTAGGATAGTCATGTTTCAACGAACCATCACGGTTCAGTCCAATAGTACGATAATGGCAGTGGGTTAGTTCAGCGGGGTTAAGCTCCTGCCATTGGTAGATCGTACCACCCCCCCCTACATCACTGGCATCAGTGATCAGGACTATCTCGCCCTCAGGGCGGGGCACTCCTAGGCAGTTGGAGGAGGCAATCTTCTTCTTCAACTCCTTTAAACACTCTTCCTCTCTGGAGGTCCACCTCCAGGGCGTAGTTTTCTTGATCAGGGCAGTGAGGGGTGCAGAGGAGTAAGTAAAATTGTGGATGTGACGCCGATAGAAATTACAGGGGCCCACAAAACTCCTCACATCGTGTAGACCCTTCTTAGGGTCATCGCGAATCTGCATGTCCTGTAGGGGCTGCATCTTAGACGCGGCTGGTTTCCACCAGCCATACCCTACGTCGAAACCCAAATACTCCATCTCCTCTTTCATAAACTCACATTTTTCGAGTTTGATTCGGAGATGGTTTTCTTGACAGACAATGAAAAATTCACGGAGGAGAAGGACGTGGTCCTCTTTGGTATTAGTACCCAAACTCACGTCGTCGATGTGAGCCTCCATTTCTGCACCCCGAGAAATCAACTCTTGTACTAGGAGCCTGCGCCTCAGTATGTACAAAATTTTGTTCATAAGCTCCTGGAAGAGCGCTGGGGCATTAGCCACCCCGAAAGGCATAACCTTCCACTTGAAGACACGACCCTTAGGGGTTATAAAGGCCAACAGCTCCTGAGCTGCGGCGGTTAGGTCCACCTGCCAGAAACCAGAGCGTTTGTCCATTTTGGTCTTATACCTGCATTTGGCAATACGCTCCAGGGTGTTTTCCATGTTAGGAATACTCCCTGAGTGGTTCTGGGTTTTATTGTTGACCTCACCATAGTCTACAACAAGACGTAGGGCAGTCGACCCTGGTTTGGCAACAAGGAAACAGGGACTGCAGTGATGGGGATAGTCCCCGTGTTTATACTCTTCAACGAGGCCAGCATCAATGCATTCTTGGATCTGGCGCTCGATTTCTTCAACCTGTTCCTGTGGAGCGGGATAGGGACGACGCCTCACTCGCGTCTTTTCAAATTCTGGTTTCAATTTCAGGTCCATCTGGACCAGTTTTTTACAAGAAAGAGGAGGCGGCAAGGCGCCGAACACCTCCTCATAGGTTATCAGCAGTTTCTCCAGGCGGGTGTCAAGGTTACGACTCTCGAGTTTCTGAAGGAAATCCTCCTCAGCATGGAGGTGGCTTTTTCCATGTTCTTTCTTTTTCTGCCGATCAGCAGTTTCGGCAGGCACAGTACCATCGTCCCACTCAGGGGAACATTGCTGCCCATAGTGTAGAGAATACACTAGAGGTATCTCAGGATCAGGCAGCGTATAGGACTCATCGTCCTCCTCAGACCAGATGGAGGATTTCCAGGTCTGTCTGAGGTATTGCAGCCGCTCTTGGCGCTCAATACCTTCGGCCTTCAGGTACAACAGCCGCCGGAGTTCTTGAGTGTCATGCTCAGACAATGGCATGTTATTAGCAGCAGGCCGCGCCAGAGCATCAGCACTCCGGGCGACGGGTTCACCTGTGTGCACAGGCTGCATGTGTAGCACTGGCTTCCCAACAGGTGAAGCGGGTTCAGAGGTTGACTCTAGATCTACCTCCTCTAGCAACAGCTGGGCTAGCAAAGCACTATGTTTTAGGTCAACACAGCTGGGATCAACAGAGGGAATAGTGCTGGCGATCTCAGACAGTTGGTCGTCAGCATCCTCTTTTACAGCTGCAGGTTCCAGATAGTCATCGGGAGACTCACACCCTGTAAGTGTGGCAGATAGGTGCTCAGGAGATCGATTTTTGAGATCATAAAGGGTCAGGCCACCATTTTCGGTCATGACCTCTTTCAGTAGCACCTGGTCTAGGTCACACAGGGGTACAGGATTGAGAGATCAATCGACGATGGACAGGAAACTGGCCCACTCAGGGGCCTGCATAGCTGTGTCTGAGTCCTCAGGCACATAGATGGGGCCGTCGGGGAGTTGCACTCTTCCCACGGTCATTCGATCTAGCATACGGCGCCAGTAAGCATGTTCACCAGAGCAACCCCAGTCAGGGGTGCACATAACAACCCGCTGGCTCAGCTAGCACTACACAATCCCCATATATGGGCCAACTCCATGTTCATTCATTGAACAAACATTCAAACATTGAACATTGAACATGAACATTCAACATATATGTGTCTTGTGTAGTGCTATTGCTTCGCCATCTCTTCTTTCCTCCTCACCTATTCGGGTAAATCCGATTCCTCCCTCATAAGCGATTTTGGTTAGAACCTTCGCGAGCAGGGAGAAGGGAGGGTTAGCATACGCTAGGCCCATTGCTTTCCAGAAGAAACGGAAAGCATTGTTCAGTTGTTTCGAGCAGTACAACTGCATGATGTGCTGTTGTTGGCTCGCAAACAATTCCACCAGGATCTCATCCAGGTTTACCTGAAGGGCCGCCAGTCCATTTTCAAGAACGTGACGGGCCAATTGGTAGTTTTCAGTACGATAGTTCGTCTTGGCTGCGTAGCGCAGCCCAGACTCTTTTCGTCCTGACAGCTTGAAAGGTACGGAAAATACCCCACTGCCAAAGTCGCAGTGAAAAGAATAGGGACACTGTAGGGACAGCATTTTTACCTGGGGGTTTCTTCGTAGAAAGTCGGTGCCAATGACGATGTCAAAGGCGTCAGTGTCCAACACTCTGCAGTGTTGGGTCACGGTTTTGTCGCCCAGTCATATAGTCACATCGACCCCCCCCAAGGAATGGATGGTACGCCCATCCCCTACTCTTATGGCCACGGTCTTAGCTTTCTTGAAAGTCCTAAGCAGGCGCCGGGCCACTATGGAAAGTGTTGCACCGGTATCAAGCACCGCTCGAAAAACCTGATCCCCTATTTTCACGAGGATCCAGAAAACCAAGTCCTCCTCTTCGAAGCCGCCCCCCTATTCCTCGTCAGGGAACTTCACATCCACCCCTGCAGCCATGAGGGACTTGGCCATCAAGGCCAAGCGCCTCTTCTTGGAATTATTTCTCTCAGGGGTAGCGTTATCCCCTTGGGGGCGTTTCTTGGGGTCACCTGCGGCAGGAGCGGGTGTAGCAGCAGGAGTGGGTGTAGCAACGGGCGCTGATGAGCGCCTCTGGGGGTTAGGGGGTCCAGTTTTGCCACCCCCCTTGCCACCTCCTTTACCACCTTTATCCCCATTCGGGGGATTTCTGGCGGGCGTCTGGGTCTCCTGGCGTTCCGCCTCCTGACGCTTGAGTTTGTCACTCTCGCGTTTCTTGATGTGGCATTCGTCCTCGTAGTGACGATGTTTGCCACAGTAACCACAGGTGATGGTACACCTGAAATGGTCCTGATGGGTCACAGTTTTCCCATCTTTGGTATGCTGCTGACGTTTCATCTGCAGCATACAGCCACTGCGGAGATGCAACGGCAGCAGTGACAGCACTCAGATTATACAACAATGTGATCAGAATTTCAGTGATTCTCATATGTACATTAGTGCAGTCAATTTTCCGCTTCATTTCATGTTTTCCGTTCGCCGCCAGATGTCGCCTGTGAGCGCGCGTCGAGTCGCATTTGTCTCTCGTGATTTCCCAATCGGATTTTTTTAAATTATTTCGAATGATTTCACGTTGTGTCATTATGTGCGATGAATGCGCATTGAGATTCTATGTCTGCTCCATTTTTGTAGACCGGGTTTTCGTACTCTTCATATTCCACCATGGAGTTCAAAGGACTTACAAGTGCTTCGCATATGTCGCTCCCCGAGGCTGGATATGGGTCTGAAGAGGGTCAGTTGGGTTCGGAGATATCAGAGGCAGTGTCGGGCGTTACGACCCCTGGGGCATCAAGGCTACAGGCTTCGCAGTTACAACAAAGATCAACCACTATGCAGAGGTTACATGGTAGCAGAGGAAATCATGACTCTGCTTCTGGAATCTCCACGGACACTCTGAGATCATCGGACTTTAGCGGGGCTATCACTCGTAGAGAGTCACTGCGTGTTCCCCCTGAGGTTACCTTCGTGGCATCTCCCCAGCAAACCGAGGATCATCCTTCAGAGTGCCCTTACTGTGGCCATAGACATTGGCCTGGAGTTCATACTTGTGCTGATTGTTGTGTGAACGCCCCACCCAACCTTAAACCCGGTCGAGAATCTCCCTCCTCGAGTGAATCTGGTTCCTCCTCTCACGCTCTACCTGATCTTGAGGATGGCAGCAGCGAAGGAGAGCAGTCTGATACTGGAATTAGTGGTGATTACTGGGAAAACCACTTCCAGCAGATCTGCAATGAGGAATTCCTGCACCGGCAGAATTGGCTGCTGGCGGAGACGAGCTACCGTGGCCGCCTGAGGTACTGGTTCCGGGCGTCCTGCCAGTTCATCAGGGACAGCGGCCGGTTGCGATTCGACGCCCAACTGCAGGAGCAAGAGGACTGGGAGAAGCTGATGGACCAGTTCGACCACCAGGCCGCCGTGATGGTGCAGATGGCCATCATCGCCGAGGAAAGACGCTAGAATGTGCGTCAGCACGCTGGTCCGTCGGGCGCCTGGGGTCGGAACGACGACGAGGTCGACGAAATGAGGTGTGATTCGACGCATTCTCACCTCTCCAGGGACCAACTGTCCAAACTCCCCAGCTCTGCCTCCAGTGTTGACACTTGGGTCGACGAGGTAAGAAGCAAGGGAAAAGGGACAAGATGCCCGTCCTGTGGTGAATGTGCCAAGGACTGCTCCTGTCGACGACAGATTTCGTCGCTGGAAGACAGGGTGAAGGAGCTGAAGAAAACCGCCAAGGAGAAAAAGAGGGATGATGACAGCAAGTGGAAGGAGATGGAGCAGAAGCTGGAGAAGCTTACAGATCTGGTACAAAATCTGAGCACTACTGGGCTCACTGGACCAGCGCCTACAATGGCAAGCCACCCAGCACCTACCTCCTCAGCTGCACCTGCATCCACGCCTTACGGCGTTCCACATTCTCCGGCACCCCCAGCTTTTACTGGCCACAATCCAGCTTTTACTGGAAATTCTGGTATCCCCCCTACTGGATTTGGAAGTCCTATTGGGTTGAATCTGGGTACCGAAGGAGGAGAATCTTCGTCGGAGAGGTCTATACTGTCTGTTGGTACTGTCGAAGATATTGATGGAGAAGCAAGGACCACCGTGAAGGAGAGATCAATGGCCTTGAAGAAGAAGGACCGGCGGCAGAAGGAAAACGAGGCCAAATTGAAGGAAAAGCAGAAGAAATTGAAGGAGATGAGGCTGCATCAAGCACAACCGACGCCGTTTGTGCAGCCTACTGTGGACCAGGCGTTGCTGGCGGCCGCAATTGCGCAAGCACAGGCAATGGGAGGCGCCGCTGTCAACCCGGTGTTCTTCAATCCGGTTGGCACATCCACAGGTTTCAACCTCAACCACCTGCTCAACCCGTTGCACATGAGGCTCCGAGGCTCCGTGATGAAGCAGCCCAAGTTCTCAGGACACCCAAATTACTGGGCATCCTTCGAGAGGCAGTTCATGGTGTGGCTGCAGACGGAGAAACTGGACAAGGAACTCTGGATCCTCGGGTTGATGGATTGTTTGACTGGCAAACTCAGAGAAAGTACATATAATCTCTATGTGGAAAGACAAAATCAAGGAGATCCCCTGACTTATGAAGAGCTGTATCGAAGTCTCAAGAAGAAAGGCTCTCGACTTCCTGAAGATCATTACAGGAACCGTCTGGAGAACTTCAGGGCGATCAAGAAATTATTTCTGGAAGAGATCCAAATAGCAAGGCAAGATTGGGAGTTTTTGGTGCAAGAGGCGGAGAACTCTGGAGAAGGGCTTTCTGAAGGCAAAATGAAGAAAATCCTCCTGAGCAAGCTCACGCCAGAGACCAAGCAGAAGATCAGGGACTCTCAGGCGGACCAAAAAGTCCTGGGCAACTGGGTTGAAGTCCGAGGATTGCCAGAAACTATGGGAAAAATGGCAGTTCGTGAGTTGCTACACTCTATCAGTGCTACTGGATTGAAAGACATCACCATTCGTGAGGGCAGATGGAGAGTTCGTTTCGATGGTTCTGAGCAGTCGGAGTTTTTCTGCAGCATGGTGGATGGAAACGTGACGTATAAGGGAACAGTTTTGAGGGTACGACCGTGGATCTTCTCGTATGGAGTCAAGCAGATCTGGGACCAACTTGAAAAGTATGCAAACTTAGAGCGCCAGAAGTCCCAGGATGCACATGGCTTCGGAGGCAAGGTCAACGCCGTTGGTGAGAAGGGATGCTCTGGGTGCATTGCCCTTGGAAAGGAAGGTCGTGCGGCGACTCACACGACCGCAGATCACAGATGGACGCCCTCAGACCTCAAAACAATTCAGTCCAAAATGGATGGAAGACGAAATTCTCCCAAAAATCCCCAGCAGGATGGAGCACGAGATGCTGACCAGCATGGAAGGGGAAAGGGTAAAGGGCAGTCCAAAGGAAAGAACAGAGACTGGACACCAAAAGATTACTCGCAGCAAGGCGGAGATCCAAGTGGCTCAAGATGGACCGATGCTGGTGGAAAATCTGGTGGAAAATCTGGTGGAAAAGGTGGAAAAGGCCAAGGAAAGTCCGGGAATCAAGATGATTCCAAGGTGAATGGCAACCCCCTGTATGCGGAGACGCCAGCAAACAAGACCTTCGGCAACAACAAGGATACTGGCGGTCGAGGCAAGGGCAGATCCAACGAATCCAACCCCAATTCCAACACCTCCAACAACAAAGGCCAAGGAGGTAAGAAAGGTGGTGGTGGAAAATCATTTGGTGGTCGTGGACGTGGAAAAGGAGGTTTGAGGTTTGAAAACCTCAAACCTGGACGTGGAAAAGGAGTGAATGCCGTCGAAGCAGGAGACGAATGGGTTGACGAAGGACAAGTACAGGAGGTAAAGCCGAACGAAGAAGAAGAATGGCAAAAGGGAAGCCAACTTGACCCAAATCCCAACACTGGGGTTGAGTGGCAGAAGACAAAACCCATCAGGGTAGTTGGGGCGGTGGATGGACGCTGCTGGGATAGGCTGGCGCGGTCCTCCGGCCTCCTGTACCCTGCCTGGGTCCTCAGCGCTGTCCGGCGAGGCAAGCAGCGCCAGTTTGTCTGCTGGATCCAGGTCAGGACAACAGTTGGTAAGGTTAAACTTGCCAAATGTCTGATTGACAATCATTCAGAAGTCAATCTGGTAACAAAAGGCTTTCTGCAGGAGGACGAGGCGAAGATGTCCTCGACACCTGTCCAGCTGGAGGGAGTCAGCGGACATCGCCTTGACGGTGGCGACAGAGAGGCAGAATTGGCGGTCAGATTGGTGAAACAATCTGTGTGGAGCGTCGAAGAGACGGTCACGGTGGAATGGTTTGCTGGAAAATTCTATGAAGCCAGCATAAAGTATGATTTATTCTTGGGTCAACCTTGGCTTCACGCTCACCGTGTGTCGCCCATGGGACACAGGACATGCTTCCTCCAGGATCCGTAGACCAGCGACCCGTCTGACCTGTATTATCTGCACCCATATACCAAGAGTATCCACCAATTCAAGGAGAGAAATAAGCTGCATTTTCAGCAAGATGGGCAGGAATGGACACGGAATCAAGAAGAATTCGACGAAGGAAAGGTGGAATCATTGAACTGCAAGAAGTGGAAGTCAGTTTGCTATCGAGTAGTCGACAAATGGCGGGACATTCTGGTGGATTATTTCGAAAGGAACCACAAATTTCGTCCTCAAGTTGATGCCTTTGCAAACAAGAAGAATAAAAGATTTCCAAAGTTCTACGACGATGCCTGGAGTGAGGACTGGTCTGAACCTTTATGGATCAATCCTCCCTTCGACGTTTTTCCTCGTGTGGTGCAGAAGCTGAAGCAATCCGGCGCAAAGGCGATTTTAATTGTCCCCAATTGGCCAAGACAAGAGTGGTTCAAGGACATTATGGACATTTCAATCGACATTGTCGAGCTACCTCACAAGGGAGTGAAGCTGTATTGTGAAGACAATGGCAAGCCTTTGCCACAGCGTTCGTGGAGCACGTTGGGATGCTTAGTTGACGGGAATCTGGGAGATTATTGGCAAGATGACAGTGAAATGGGAACAGAAGAGGTCATCTCAAATTCCTCAAGAATCGACGAAATTGAGGTGGATGAGGACGATCGAGAGCGGAATCCCGACGTATCGTCGCGGAAGGAGGGAAGGACAATCGGCGTCCCTCAAGAGAACGCCTCCATCCATTACAATTCGTCCCCATCAGACAAGAATCAAGCCAAAAATGTCAAGATTTCAAGCAAGAATGATGACAAATCTCCAAGAATCTCGCCTGAATTGACAGGAATGAAGCTGAATTCGTCCGACCATCCCTTCAAGACATTCCTGGACCCCTTTGATTGGTGGGATCCCACGGAGGAGCGAGCTCAGGTGAGCTTCATCCGCCAACAATGCGACGAAGAAGTTTGGAATGAAGTGGCCAAGAATATGAGACCACGACCAACAATTCGCAAATTGGTGGACATAATGTCGGTGATTAAATGTGGGAATCAGGTCGACGGAGACAAGATATCTGCAAGAAGGGACGCAGTGTTCGAAGATTATCAAGATGACGTGCTGAGTGGGAAGTTGTGGAAGAACCCCCCGATTCGATGTGAAAATGGGGAAGCCAAGATTGACATAATCGAAGGCTCAAAGGTGCACAAACAACGTCCATTCTATCTACACGGCACCAAAGCAGATGCCCTGCGAAAGATTTTTGAGCGCAATCTCTATGAGTTCGGTTGGTTGGAGGGCTGCATGAGTTCTGAGTGGTGTTCAGCACCATTTACTGTGCCAAAACCCCCACCTGCTGACCAATCCAGCATAGATGCTTGGCGTCTAGTGGTGGATTACAGAGCCCTGAATGCCGCCACAGTACCAGACGCGCATCCCCTTCCTTTAATCGAGAAGGAGATCGCCGCGAGAGCCAAAGGCAAGCTCTTTACTGTGTTGGATTTGAGCCATGGCTTTCATCAGATGCCCCTTCGAAAGGAGGATAGGCATTTGACGGCAATGTGCACACCCTGTGGCACTGTCCAGTGGACTGTACTGCCGATGGGTCTGAAGAATGCGCCGTCGATGTTCCAGAAGATGACGGAGACTATTTTATTTCAGAAGCACAAGTCTCTGGATTTACAAGAATTCTGCAGCATCTACATTGACGACCTTCTGATTGCCACGCCGTTGGGAAACAACTTTGATGAGTGCCTGAAGTTGCACGAAGAACAAGTTCGAAAAGTTCTCGAAGTCCTTCGACAAGAGAAGCTCGTGTGTGGACCCAAGAAGGGCAAGATGTTCCTCCAGAGTGTGGAATTTTGTGGCTCTGTCTTGGAAGATGGGACAAGAAGACCGGCCCCAGGAAAAATGGCTGCCCTGCAGCTATGGGAAAGGCCTAAAACCATCACGCAGCTTCGTGCCTTTTTAGGCTGCTGCAATTACTACGACGAGTTCCTTCCTCTCTACGCCAAGTTCTCTGGTCCATTGACAGAGTTACTCAAGGTTGGCAAAATAGAAGGAAAGAAGGGATCTCAAGTCAAGCTCAAGTGGACGCCAGAATGTGAAGAGGCCTTTACTGGTCTCAAAGAAGCACTGGCAAATGTGGTTACATTAAAGACTCCGTGGTTGGATGGAAGACCTTTTTATATTCGTACAGACGCCAGTCGTTATGCCATTGGTGCTACGATCGAACAAGTCGATGACGAAGGTCACCATCCTCCTCTGGCTTTCTGGTCTCGCAAGCTTACAACAAGGCAGCGAAATTGGAGTCCAAGGGAACAAGAAGCCTACGCAATCCTTTGTGCCTTACGGCGTTATGAGGGTTGGATCTTGGGCCATCGCGTTGAGGTACTGACTGACCACAAGTCACAGGAGAGCTGGAGGACAGAACATGTGGATACCCCTGGTGGACCAGCTGGGAGAAGAGGCCGTTGGCATGAAACTCTCAGCAGATTTGACCTCCATGTGACTTACATTCCGGGTCGCTACAATACAGTGGCGGACGCCCTGAGTCGCTGGGCCTACCCAGCCTCAGAGGCTTAATCTGAAGTGAGTTTCCATGGGACAGCGACGGATAAAGCTGAAGTGATCGAGTTTGATAAGGAGGAACAAGCACTGATCAAGAAACATTGTCTCCAATGTTCGATTAAAAATCGGATGAAGGTGGATTTGGTCAGATGCAAGGAGATTACCAAGGCAGATCAGACTGCAGGAGGTAACTCTGACTCTGAGTCGTCGCTGCCACTCCTGAATGTATTTCCTCTGACGAGATCCAAGTCGAAATCCACGCTCCCTCCACAACAAAAGGACAAGGAAACTTCCTTCCTCTATGTGGATTGGACGAAGATTTACAAGGAGGACAGGTTCTTTGGGTCTGTATACCACAAGTTGAAAGGGGACAAGCCTTACGACTCTGAAGAGACGTCTGATTTCAAAATCCAAGGCGACAAGTTATTTTGGCAAGGACGGATTTCTGTTCCTGATTGTCTGATTGACCAATGTGTCAAACAGTGCCATCGGAATGAGACAGCCCACACACATTCTCGTGTTCTGGAGCAGGAGCTACGACACAGAGTGTACACCCGAGACCTCAAGAGTGCCTGTGAACGAGTTGCCAAAGGAAGCAAGCAATGTCAGGCGACCATCCCCAAGAATCAAAAGGCAGAAGGACTACTGAAGGGATTACCAATTCCTGAGAGGTTGTTCGACAAGGTGACGGCGGATGTCTTCGAGTTGGGACAAATCCAGGAGGAATGTCTCTACACCAGGAAGCCTATCGATGGGGTTTTGTTAATTCAAGACCGCCACAGTGGCTACATCCAGGTCCTCCCTTGCAACACAAAGCATCTCACCTCTGAAATGGCTGCCAAGTGGACTGCAAGTCAGTGGATGAGTAATTGGGATGTTCCCAGTGACATTCTGACGGACAGTGGGAAGGAGTTTATTGGGACTTGGTTGGAGAACATGTGTGCTCTATTGGGAGTTCATCATCTTCGTGCCCGAGTCTACGACCATCGCGCCCTCCCTGCTGAACGCGCTGGAAGAATTCTTATCAGCATTCTGAGAAAATTCCTGGCGACTGAAAAAGACTACAATTGGCTGGAGACAATTTACTGTGTCTTGAGGAGATACCATCGTACCAAGAATTACACTGGATTAAGTCCGAATGAACTTGTTTTTGGTCCCGAGAAGATGGGTCCTGGACCAGTGATGTACCATCCAAGGCAGTGCTACGACGCCTCGCAATGGTTTGAGAGGATCAAGGATTTAGAATCCAAGTGGATCCAAGCCAAAGTGGAGAGTCAAGCAGATTGGTTGAATTTCAAAAATAAGTCAAGAACGCAAGGAAAACCCTTCGAGAAAGGCCAGCAAGTTTGGCTTCGTAAGTCAGACGACACCCTGAAGGACGACAACAAATTGTTACCTTTGTGGGATGGCCCATTCCAAGTCAGTGGTCAACTAAGTGAGACTACATTCAACATTGAAATTGAGCCAGGCAGGCATCAAGAAGTACATCGAGACCGTTTGAAGGCCGAAGTACCCTGCCCCAAAGGAAGGTTCAAGCCTCTCTATTGGACTTCGAAGTACCTAAGCGACAGGAAGATGGTCACCAGCAGTTTCGAGTTAGCGAAGATCCTTGATTACAAGAAAAATGCTCGAGGCAAGTGGTACTTTCTGTGCAGATGGAAAGGATTCGGTCCAGAAGAAGACAAATGGGAGCCAGCTTCAAGTTTTATCCATGGGTATACGGACACTTTCATCACGTTCCTGAAGAAACACCCTGAGATTGACCGTGAGCTCTCGCTGATCAAAGATTGTGTCACCAAGGAGGACTTACAAGCACAAGAAGAAGCCCCAATCGTGGCAGAATCCATTCGAGACAAGATCTGATCGCCGAAATTCACCGAAGGGTTTACGGCTTACATATACCCTTGGCATGGGGACACAACAGTCCTGACGCATCGTCTATGTGGTTCGATGAACAGATGATGGGACATTCTGGGGTCATCCTGGTCATTCCATCCATCATTCCCATCATGGTCATCATGTGAATCATGTGCTTCATTGTAGATGATTCCGATCCGAAGATCCTAAAGGCCATTATCCTCAACCACGGCGACACTCTCGTGTTTTGCTGTCGACTGGACCCCTCTACTCCCCTTGGGAAGGACTCGTTCGAGTTCGTGCTCATTACAGAGATTCTGGCACATGACTGAGTCTGATTTCATGTGTTTGACGGATCTGCTGAGAATGTCATTTCCATCAGCTCTTACATTGAGACTGTTGGTTCGTTTTCCAATAGACCGCTGTCAAAGGGCTTATATAGACCAAGTGACGACGATGGTGTTCTTACTTGTGTCGACTCGCTGTTCATCTGTGGATTGTGTTGGAATCCCCCTCAGAATCAGCTCAATTTTGGCAAATTCCCAGTACCAAGCATTGGATGCTTATACATTCTGGGACTATAACGAGTCAATTACCCATTCTGGCTCATACTGGATTAAACATGAAGCCCTGGGAACAATACTGACAGTGTGGTGGTCACGCACTGGGTTTTTTTGGCTATCATTACTTTAAATGATTGGATTTCCATCATGGGGATCATCATCATCATGAGGATTTGACCTGGATTGGCTATGAATGAGAACTGGATTTCCGTTCACCAGAACACACAGAGTCTATCAACAAGGAATTAGACCTATATTGGCCGACTGCAGACTTCGCCACCCTCGATCCGTGTGCGATTCGCTGATTTTGGTCTCAATTCTAGCACATTTTGTACCATAATCTGGCATCTGGTCTCATGACTGCAAATGAAACCAGCCAGTTTCACATATCTTGGACTCCATGAAGGGATACGACGCTCGTTTTCTGTTTTCTGGCAGTGGGATGTCAGATCCTGATTTCATCATGAATCATGGATCATGAATCATCATGTACATTCTTCACTCAGACTTTCAATTTTCGACTTTTCGAGCTTGAACGAAGCTTTTTCTGTGTGCCCTAAGGTACCTATGCGTTTCATTCAAGTCGATGGCCATCGCGAAGCACAGATCTCAGCACAATTTTGCTCAATTCAGCTCATTTTCACACATTTTGCCTTCGATTAGTCGGTTTTTGGTCACTTTCGCCGTTTCGTTCACTTCACTTGACCCAGCCTGACATACTGGGGTATGTTTTCAGAGGGGGAGTGTAACGGCAGCAGTGACAGCACTCAGATTATACATCAATGTGATCAGATTTTCAGTGATTCTCAGATGTACATTAGTGCAGTAAATTTTCCGCTTCATTTCATGTTTTCCGTTCGCCGCCAGATGTCGCTGAAAGTGCTGCCCTAGGTCGTGGATGGTGCCGGAGGGCTCAGGGCCGGCAAGACCGGGGGGGGCAGGCACGCGAGGAGTCGACCTGAACGCTGCTGTTGGGGGCAGAACCGGATACACGGACACCAACGGAGGCAAGAGCGGCGACAACGGAGGCAAGATCCATGCTGATTGTTATCCGGCAAAAAATCCCAGTCTATGAAGAAAATTGATGCGGATATTCCTAAGTACATCTGAGTGTCCATATCTATCTGAAAAGATTTATATAAATCCGATTGTGAAAAAATATTTGGCCGATCTGGCTCGCGCACGCGCGTCAGCGGCAAATGGCGATTCCGGGTAAATGATCGGAACGCGGCGGATTTACGATGAATGGACCGCGGAATCAGATCCGGCACATCAGAAATATATAGGTCTGATCCTGAGACTGAGCTGCAGGGCGGCGATTCCGCCGAAGCAGAGAAAATGGCCAAAATGTAGCCAATCTGGGGCAGATCTGCTAAAATCTGAGCAGATGGGGGTTAGCCGCACTTACACTCCCCCTCCAAAAACACACTGGGGTGTGTCACTACGTCAACGAAGAACGTAGTGCGGGTAAGTCCCAGAAAAAAATAGAAATGTAGCCTCGATGGGGCGAAATCTGCTTGATCTGACCTGATTTGGGCTGAATTGGCACTGAATCAGGATGGATGAACCTGAAATGAGACAGAATGAAGAGTGACGAACAGTCCTCCGGGCAGTAAAACATTAGGTTACGGGCTAAAAAGCATGTAAATGTATCGAGAATCGATACCAAACCATGCCCTGGTTGAGAATGAGGTAGATTATTGGTGGATTGAGTGAGAGAATCAAGAAATGGAGTGACATCTCGGCGCTCTGGCACAGTTTAGCTGTCGCGGGCACGCTACGGTGTCCTCCACGTACTCTACATCGTGTTACTCCCGCTTTTCTCGTTCTGAAACGTGCAGCATGTGCCTCACATTTGGCGCATCTGGTGGATGATCACAAGATTCAGCAAGATTGAGAATCAATTTGAGCAGAGATGAAAGAGATGAAACAATCACAGAGAGGGAAAACAAATACAAGTGTAGTCTGCAGGCCCTAAGTGAACAGAAAAACATCAGCGTCAACGAAGTTAGGCAAAGCCGTAAACAGATCTTCGAGGAATGAGAGGAGATGACAAGGAAATCAACCTAAACTGTCCTAAAATGAGGCAAATTCCCTAAGATGAAGGTGAAATGAAGCGGAATGTCTAGAACTGAAACTACTAACACCTTCGTTTAGACTAGAGTTAATATATATTGTCGTTTATTCAGCTGAATTGTGCTTTCCGGCACGTTGGTTCGCGAGCATCCAACAGATTCCATGAAAATGTGTATCATGTGATGATGCATCATGATGGGACATGATAGCCCTGGATCCTTGGCATGTACCGCGCCGAAGGTTCGCTGAAGGCGCTTTACTGACAGTATATAACTGAGAGACACCGCATCGTCCTTTTTTTTACAGTGGCGGCGGTGTCAATCGACTTGGACAAGGCCCATCTTTCGATTGAGTCCCACAAGACACTTAGATTCACCATTTTCGACAGTTTCAGGTCGGATTGAGCTCACATTGGCGTGTGCCAAAAATACACCGAAGCTTAAGGAAGCTCTGAGGTCCGAGAGCTTGCTGTAAGAAGTCCTTGGAGCTCCTATATGAAGGTTGTCTGAACAATTGACGTCGGGGTTTTGCGCTGTTGTTCCACTGTTGCGCAGAATGATGGACAAACCTAAGGAATTCAAGGTAAATTCAAGGAATCTGGATCTGAATCTGGACTTTGGCTTCAGCATCAAGGCAAATGAAGGTAAGATCTGAGTTCTACTACAGGGGGTGCCTGTAGGGGTGAATGTCGCCGGCCGGCGTTTTTACTATGTACATTTGCTTCCATCTGCACGAGTAGCCAAATTCCAAAGATGCACAGACCAACAGAGACAAGATTACCCCGGATCTGCCTGAATTAAGCCTGAGTTTGGTTTTTTCTGGACACGGCAGCACACTCCGTGGCTTTCAGCAGTGTATCTACGCCTCGTCTGCCGAACGGAGACCAAAGAAAAGTTGATTGACGTCAAATTATCAAACATTCGCAGTCCTCCACATCATGTCGTAATCAGGAAGAATGAACAGTGGATTGAGCAGAATGTGGTTTTTTCAAGTCGTCAGAACACTCACATTGGAATAAGTGGTCGACGGGGCGAGGCTGGAGCTTTTGTAGGAGTTGGACATGCAAAGGTTTCGAACCTACCCCCTTGAGCCCTAGCGACGAGTGCCATGACGCCCTGGACTAGACGACTGTTACCCAGATTATGGCGTCGGCGACTCAAGTCACGACGGGTCTCCCTCAATTCGGCCAAGCACGAATACATGTGACCACCAACCTGTCTGGTGGGGCCCTCGTACGGCTTGGGCGCTGTAAATCAGCGGCCGAACTCGAAGCTTGGTCCTCATTTGGCTCCTGGGCTGGCCTGACCGCAGGAGAGGGATCGACGGATCAGCCCTGGAATGTGGCTGCTGAGGGCCGTAAAAGGCTGGATCTCGATTCACCACAGGTCTTTTTCCGTCGCTCTCCACCTGTCTGTCAGGTTTCGACAGACAGTCTGTCAGTAGTACGCCAATTTCGGGGTGCTTCTTGAGGAAGTCGATGAACCCCTTGGTGTACCCATGGACAAAAGAATGGGCTGGTTCCCAGTTGTTGTGACTGGAATCAAAGCCCCTCCACTCACATAGAAATTCCCATTCGCCCTTTTCGTCACGTCTTGCTTCTAAAATCCTCTTGAGTTCGTACTTCCCCCCTTCGATGACCCGATCGGACAAAAATTTCGAAGTCCAAAAAAGGGGTTTAACCCGATCCTTGGGGGAGGGGATCTCTCTCTTGAGGCGATCGCCCGAAACTTCAATTTCCCTGCTGACATCCACACGAATCCTCCACCTGTTCTCACCTAGACGCGCTGTAACAGCGAATGGCCCCTCCCACAAGGGAAGAAGCTTATCATCTCCGTCCAGGGTGGTTTCGGATTTTCGAAGCCAAACTCGATCATCGACTTCAAAATTGTGGGGGTTTTTTCGGCCTTGATTCTGGACCCAAAGCCAGTCAGCTTGATGCTTATCGATTAATTTCGAGACAGTTTTTTCTGCTCGTTGGATTTCGTCCAAAAACAAGGAAGCATCTTTACCAGGGCGAGGATTATTCAACGGCATGTTCCACCAACACTTCTTTCGTCCAAAGACAATTTCATTTGGAGAAAGGCCGTGGTACAATGGCGTGTTGTGGTAACGGCGGAGCAATGCAAAGAGAACTTCAAGCCAATGGAAGTCTTTCTCACTGGCGAGCTCCTTACGAAGCATATTTATTATAGAGCGGCCGGCTCTTTCGCCAGGCAGCGCTCGATGTGAGTGGATCTCGCATCTCAGGTTGTGGATTCCAAGGCGAGCACATAATTCCTTCCACCATTCGGAGGTGTACTCTTTGCCTGAGTCCGTGACCACCTCGGATGGGACGTCCCAACCTCCCATCCAGGTCTGCGCGCACCATTTGGCGGCAGCTTTGCCAGTCATCGACTCGATGTTACACGGCAACACCTGAATGTAGCCGGAATGACGGCACTGAATAAGGAGCACTCCATTGACTTTTTTATTCGTCCAATGGCACTCTTCGTCGTCGAGTTCACCAAGATGGAAAAAATCACTGGTGACTCTGTTAAAGAGGCGCTCCGGAATAGGATGTGGCCTCAGATGGCCGTGCTTCTTCGCGCTGGGGGGCGTCGAGACAGCACATTGGGCACATCCGGCGGCTACTTTCATACAATGAGTATATAGCCTTGAGCCGAACAACCTATGTTTAATCATCGACCATAATCTACGGCCATGTGCGTGGGGGGACTCCCATTTGTGCCACCAGTTTAACACTCGGGGGGCCAGGGCGTCTGGTACGCACAATTTACCCTCCATCCACAGCTTCCCCCCATCCAACGAATATTCAGCATAAATTCCATCCTTGTGAGCATCTTTGGATTTGAGATTCTCAAAGACCTCTTTAAACATGGAATCATGCAGATAATCGTTCGTCCAGTCACGGATGATAAGGGAATCTTTCGGCAGGGGTGGAGTTTTGGCCGGATCTCGACGCTTAATGCCCTGAATCAACCGAAATCCACTTACTGGTCGGGTATACTCGAACCGTTTCACACTCCCTGAGGAGGGATCGGTGACTTTCTCCACGACTTTCAGTGATTTGGTGATAATTTCATGAGCATGCGCCGGATCTGAGAAGGCCGTGATGTCATGACACGGTAATGCATGCCGTTTAACAGAGCATTGCATGCATTCACGTCGAATGAGCTTTTTTTCTTCCTGATCCCACTCGATTACGACGTGGCGGTCCTGCTCCGTACCATGGATGTTGGTACTTTGCAGCCCCTCTGAAGCGGGGTAAGCCCATCGGCTCAGAGCATCCGCTACCGTGTTGTGTTTTCCAGGCAAATACGACACATGGAGGTCAAACAGACTGAGAAATTCATGCCATCTGGCCCGTCGACCAGCTGGGCTCGCGACAGTATCAATGTGTTCGGTGGCCCAATACTCCAGAGATCGATGATCCGTCAGGACCTCGACTCGATTGGTGCCAACCCACGATTGGTACTTCTTCAGAGCGCAAATTATGGCATAAGTCTCTTGCTCACGCGGTGACCATTGCATCTGGCGTGGAGCTAGCTTCCGACACCAAAATGCAAGAGGGTAATGATCACCTGTGGCTTCATCAACCTGTTCAAGGACAGCTCCGATCGCGTACCTAGAAGCGTCGGTTCTTATGTAGAAGGGTGGGTCGAATTTCGGCACATGCAACGTGGCGACTTCGCAGAGGGCCGCCTTCAAGTGATGGAAGGCCTCCTCGCACTCGTCAGTCCACTTGACACGAACCTTTGAACCTGCCTTGCCCGCATCTCTCCCTACCTTCAATAGTTCAGTGAGGGGGGCAGCAAATTTGGCATAATTCGGCACAAAAGTGTGGTAAAAATTGCAACAACCCAGGAATCCTCTCAATTCCGTGATCGTCTCAGGGCGCTTCCACTTCTGAATAGCGACGAGCTTCCCTGGACTGGGTCGTCGGGTGCCATTCTCAAGGAGAGAACCACAAAATTCGACTGATTTTAAAAATAGTTTTCCCTTCTTTGGCCCACAAATCAGCTGATTGGCATCAAGAATGTCCAAAACCTGGTTCAGCTGCTTTTCATGTAGGGCCACCAGCTCGGCTTCGGTCAGTCCCTCCCCCTCTGTCGCGATGATTATGTCATCTATGTACACACTCACGAAGGCACGAAGCTCAGGATGAGCTGTAAAAAGCACATCCTCCATCATTCTTTGAAAAATCGAAGGGGCGTTCTTCAGGCCCATGGGCATGACCGTCCACTGGACTGGGCCACATGGCGTGCACATACAGGTGAGAGGTCGGCTGTCCTTCCTCAACGGCATTTGGTGAAAGCCGTGACGGAGATCCAGCACAGAAAACAAACGACCTCTTGCCCTCTTGGCGATTTCCTCCTCAATGAGGGGCAGGGGGTGTGAATCCGCCTTGGTTTCGGCGTTGAGGTTGCGAAAATCAACAACCATTCGCCAACCATCAATAGTGTTCTGGTCTGCAGGCGGCGGCTTCGGGACTGTGAAGGGTGCACAGCACCACTCGCTGGTCATACAACCCTCAAGCCAACCAAATTCCCTGAGATTTCTCTCGATTATTTTTCTGAGTATCTCATGTTTCTGTCCATGGTTCTCATAAGGACGCTGTTTCTTCGCCTTGTACCCTTCACGGAGCTCGATGAAGGCTTCACCGAACTGCCCACGGACAGGGGGGTTTTTGATCAACTTCCCCGAAAGGGTTGTGTCCTTCCGTTTCATCAAAAATCTTGTCTCTTTTCTTGGAACACAACTCAGTGTCCACCTGATCGCCAGGAATTACTGTCGAAAAAACTTTGGCGATTTCTTCGGCCTTGGCAGGAAGAATCTTCTTACGGATGTCCCTAAAAAGGTCCGTATCAACTGCCTCTTGAAGATAGGTGGGTCGAGTGTCGACATTCCAGAGATTCTCTTCGTGATCCAGCTCCTCGAAAGGATCTATGAAAGCTTCCACACGGGGTTTTTCATAAAAAACTCTGAATTTGCGGCGCGAAGAAAATTTTTTTGTCGTCCGTGCGCCGTAGATTCTTTTGGATGTAGATCGTATTGGGGAAGAGGGAGACGAGGCGGATTCATTTGACCTTGGATCACCTTGGGCATCTGACGGACAAAAATCAGAAAAAATAGATTCATCATCAGTACCACGCTCAACCTCAGATTCAGACCCAACACAGGAATCAGTACTAGAATCAGCAGAATTAGAGTCAGAAAGCTTTCCATCCACCAGGAATGCAAGCGAACTCCAGGGCCGCTGTGGCAGAGGACCTGTGTCGTCCCTGGCATACAGCTTAATCTTCCTGGGAAGTTCGATGTAATCTACACAAATGTCTTGCAATTCCTGAAACCAAGGCTTGTCGTCCCACAAGGGCACAACTAAAATCGCCTGGGTTTTATCTTGCTTGATTTTGTGGATGACCTGCTGGATTAAGTGAAACGGAGGATTAATCCATAACTTCTTGTCCCACTTATGGGTCCAAGCGTCGCGAAAGTGCTTGTCAAAGCGCTTGTTCTCGCGGTTAGCAAAGGCATCACACTGTGGCCAAAAGGAATGCTGTTCATAAAAATATTCACAAATTATATCGCGCCATTTGTCGACAACTCTGTAGGATGAAGAGTGCCAGCGCGAAGGGCGTCGTGGCTGGGAGTCCCTACGAAGACATTCTAACTCTCGGGAGTAATCGGAACTTCCATTCACCTCTGCAATGGTGACATCTTCGCCAAACTTTGGTGTAACCTTTTGCTTCAAAAATTCTTCTGCACTTTTAAACCCTGCGTGCAAAAAACGAAATTCAGGACGCTCCAAGGGACCTGACTCCAGCAAAAAACAACGCCGATGACCTACGGGCGCCACCCTGTTCTTGCGAAGCCAAGGGTGGCCCAAGTAAAGGTCATACTTTATGTCGGCACGATAGAAGTAGTCATCCTTAAGGATAACTTCCTCCACATTGCCATCTTCCCAAAGGTCTTGAGCGACCAAATGAGTTGATATATAACAACCGCGTTGCCCACCTGCGAGAGAATGTCCAGAAACTCCCTCGAGGGTAACAGGATGAGGCGAATCAAACACGCAGTCGTCAGGCATAAAAGAATTGGATTGGAGATTTACCTCCGATCCATTGTCACACAAACAAGTGGCGAGGTGGAAATTGCCCTTGCAATCAGAGACCAACAACTTTGTGACAAACTGACGGGCCCTGTGCTTGGACTGTACACCAACCTCGTCCACTACAACAGAAGGATCCGCTGCCGGATCCAGGGGAGAGGAGACAAGCGACCCTACATCAAGTAGTGGTCGAGACGGAATCTGGGGATCATGCCTGAAATCGCCTGGGGAGGGGCGATTTTCGTGGCTCCCCTAGGCGTTCTGACCTCCAGTTGCTGCGTTAACATTGTGGACACACCCTGATTCGTCGACCCACTCATCTTGGAGCGGATCATCTGCTGGATTCAAGGCATTTTCAACGTAATCTCGGTCCGCATCGGACACCTGATCTGCACCTGAGACCTGATCCACACGATGGTTGCCCTTTCCACGTCCACGGCCACGGCCGCTGGATGATGGACCTCCACCGTCGCCACGCCCTCTGCCCTTACCAGAGGAAGGGGTTCCCGAAGGATTTCCCTTACCTTTACCCTGGAATCCTAGAGCATTTCCCTTGTTTGCACCGGATTGAGGGGTTTGGCCTGGATTTCGATTTCCGCCTCCGGCGTTGCTATTGGGATTTTTCTGGCCGTTCGGCTGCCCACCGGAGCCGGATGGAGTCCGATTTCCTGTGCCTTGGGACCCGCCAGGGCCTCCAGGATTTTTGTTTCCACCGGAGGGGGTCGGATTCCCTTTTCCAGCCTTCCCACCGTGCACCTGTCTGTCATTCCTGTCTGAATTCTGCGAATTACTGATATTTTCACCAATCACCTTGTGATCGTAAGGAGACCATCGGTGATTATCAGTAGAATGCGTCTTAGCTCGGTTCGTAGAACCTAAAAAAAGGCAGATGCTACAGTGCTGCTGAACATTCCGGGTGTCATTCACCTTTTTGTTGCCCTTTTGGGCCCCATTTTGGGTGTTTTGCTGGGTATTCTTGTTTCCCCCAAGACCCTCATGGAAATTCTGGTTGGCGGCGTCGGCGAGCCGCTCAACCTCCTCCCAGAGTTCCTTCGGGGTGTACGAAAACACCCAGTTTTTGGCCCTCAGGCGATGGCCATGGAAGCTGACTCCCCTGTTGAGGACTTGGACAAACAAGTCCCGATCCTCGTGTTCATGAAACTTGATTTTCCACGTCTCCTCAGTGAATTTCACCTTCAAGAAGGACGTGGGGGAGCACTTTTGAAGTGCCTCCCTGACGGAAAACTTGTTGGCAGAGGCATCGAAGCCTTCCACCTCCGCCCACCAGGTCTTGACATTTTCTTCGGACTGTTTGTTCCGAAGGGTGGCGGCAGTTTCTGAGGGGATCTTGTCAAAAATCAGACTTTTCAGCTCGGCACTAGAAAATTTTTTCGCCTGAATGTTCAGCTTCTTCCACTAAATTCCAGAAGCGCTGTTTTTTGTCTTGCACTTCGTGCAAAATTAATCGTGAGAATGAAGGAAAATTCTTCAACATTTGGTGGTAGTGGTCCTCTGGCAGCCGGGATCCACGTACCTCCAACTGTTTCCACACCTCATCAAAGGTAAGGGGGGAACTTGTATCCTCGCGATCACTCCAAGTCCTGAGCCAAGTGTTGGCCGGCGCTCCCTCAAGGCAATCCAAGAGGGCCATCAGGAACTGATCATCTTGGAGTTTTTGAGTCTTAACCCACAGTTTAAATTCCCGTTGGAACTGAGGCCAACGTCGGGGGTTCCCATTATACTTCGGTTGCTTGGCAACCTGACGAAGTCGCAAGGAAGTAGGGTTAAGAAGCGAATCCAGCCCAACACGGGCCGTAATGGCAGACACCTTGGCGGCATCATTCGCCACACCGGCTCAGGCGAGGGTCTGGGCGAGCAACAGCTGGGCTAAGGTATTGGAATCAGCAGCAGGAGGGGCAGTACGGGAGGCAGTTCGCTTGGCATTCTGAGCCTCAGTCCTAGCCTTCGCCGTCCTACTCTCAGAACGAGAGATTTTAACCCTTTCCTTTAGCTTGGTCCTGCTGATCCTTGCATCGGTGGTCCTGGAGTCCACCGAAGGAGCAATTGAAAAAATTTCTGTCGCCTCCTCCGATGGCTCTGTGGCTTGTCCCACCGATGAGGCGCCCTCAGACCGCATGTGCGTCTTGAAAAGATCTTTTATTCCCAGCGTTTGAATGATGAGGTGCATTTGATCTTTGAGCAATTGGAGCTCAGCATCTCGCTGGAATCTGCAGGAGCAGTCGGCAGGACAGTACATGCCGTGTCCTGAAGGGCCTGAGCAGGCTGTCGGACCGCTGATCTCGGTGGTCCGCAGCCAGGAGTCCACTTGGGGAGCTCCTTCAGCCCTGATTTCCAGGCTTGCCTGCCTGGCCGCCTCTAAAATTCCCTCCTCAACCGCGGCGGCTAGATCGTCGCGGATGGAAACAGGGGGATGAGGGGCGGAGGGCCCGGGAACAGGTGCCCGGACCTTCTCCTTCGGGAAGGGGCTTGCCTCCCAGATCTGCAAAAAAATGGCAAAGGAGTCATCTTCTTGAGAACGCCACCACATCCTGGTATTAATTTCGTCCTGAAGGAGGAAAAAATATTCCGTTAAAAAATCAGAGGCGATTCTTTCTTGTTCGATCAGCTTAGACGAGGCTAAGTAACAAAGGGCCTCAAGGGCCTCAAGGTTACGGGTCACTTCTGGAGACCAATGGTCGTCCCAGTGTGCCCAAGAGGCTGGTCGATTATAGCTAGGTACCTCACCTGGACCGCCCATCTCAATGTCGTTCAGATCAGCGTCCGTCGTCTCAAATGTTGGACATGCGTAAGGAATGTTGGTACCTGTCAGCTCCGTAAGCTCCACCGGAGCGTTGCCATCGTCGTAGGCCGGCGGATTCCAGCTGCTCGATGGCCAGTTTCGACTGGGATTATGGTAATCTGGGTCTCCACAGCTGCTGATGTGCTCCCTTCTTGGGCAGCTTGGACCTGCGCAAGGCATTCCTCTCAAGGCCTCGTTCGCACAGCACCAAGGCAGTGTAATCGTTACTTCTCCAGAAGCGGCGGGGTCTACGGGGCCGTACTGGGGAGCGAGCTGTGGATAGGATGCCACTGAAGCAACATTCAGGTAGCCTCTGCTACCATGAAAGTGCTGCCCTAGGTCGTGGATGGTGCCGGAGGGCTCAGGGCCGGCAAGACCGGGGGGGGCAGGCACGCGAGGAGTCGACCTGAACGCTGCTGTTGGGGGCAGAACCGGATACACGGACACCAACGGAGGCAAGAGCGGCGACAACGGAGGCAAGATCCATGCTGATTGTTATCCGGCAAAAAATCCCAGTCTATGAAGAAAATTGATGCGGATATTCCTAAGTACATCTGAGTGTCCATATCTATCTGAAAAGATTTATATAAATCCGATTGTGAAAAAATATTTGGCCGATCTGGCTCGCGCACGCGCGTCAGCGGCAAATGGCGATTCCAGGTAAATGATCGGAACGGGGCGGATTTACGATGAATGGACCGCGGAATCAGATCCAGCACATCAGAAATATATAGGTCTGATCCTGAGACTGAGCTGCGGGGCGGCGATTCCGCCGAAGCAGAGAAAATGGCCAAAATGTAGCCAATCTGGGGCAGATCTGCTAAAATCTGAGCAGATGGGGGTTAGCCGCACTTACAGTCGCCTGTGAGCGCGCGTCGAGTCGCATTTGTCTTTCGTGATTTCCCAATCGGATTTATTTAAATTTTTTCGAATGATTTCACGTTGTGTCATTATGTGCAATAAATGCGCATTGAGATTCTATGTCTGCTCCATTTTTGTAGACCGGGTTTTCGTACTCTTCATATTCCACCATGGAGTTCAAAGGACTTACAAGTGCTTCGCATATGTCGCTCCCCGAGGCTGGATATGGGTCTGAAGAGGGTCAGTTGGGTTCGGAGATATCAGAGGCAGTGTCGGGCGTTACGACCCCTGGGGCATCAAGGCTACAGGCTTCGCAGTTACAACAAAGATCAACCACTATGCAGGGGTTACAGGAAATCGCAGTCAGAGGCATGACAAGGTCCCCCCTTGTCATTGACAGGTCTGCAGTACAACAGGGGGGGTTTACCTGCATCAGGTTTAACATCATTCATGGCACGTAGGTTACCCCTCCCTTTACCACCTCCCTGGTTGGTGTTAGTGGGATTTTTATGCCCTTTCCCTTCGCCACGTTCGGGGGTAGGGGTACCACCTCGTCCCAAATGCTTCTTGAGGAATTTCTCCATGTGGGAGTCATTCTCTCTCTCAAGAGCTAGCTCAATCAAGAGATCCACCAGTTCATCGTACGAGTGGGTCCTGCTCTTCCTCTCAGAGGTGGAGCGGCAATCATCCCACGTACGTTGGCAGATCTTACTCATGAGCCACAGGTGGGGCTCAGTGGCTCCGTAGGAGCCCACGTTCATCCTCGAAAACAAGTACTCCAAGTCGCACACATATTCAGAAATTCGCGCAGCGGATGGAAACTCAGGGAGCATAGGTAGCTCCTCGATCTGTGTGCGTACGCTGAGGTCAGTCTCATAGACTGGGAATGTTTTCTCCAACCTCAGGAGTACCTCTGCCCAGGTAGAACAGGTTTTCACAATCTGTTTCACCTGTTTTTGCCAAAACTTCTTTTTGCATGAGCGCTTTAGCAGTGAACATTTGGTGGCCACATCCACATGGGATTGGCCAGTCAAAAAAAGGAACTCTGCAAATTCTTCTGCCCATTCGGGCAGATTTTTGGGGTCGAACTCCGGCAGTTCCAGCTGGATGTTCGCCTGGGCAATTGGTCTGCCCGTCTTCCCACCTCCCGGAGTTAGGCCTGAAGGCGACACGCCGGCAAGAGGTGCCAGGGCTGACAGCCCTCTTCTCTCAATCTCTGTGACAGGCACGTCCTGTAGATCAGCCATAGGCACTGTCCTGGCACGGGGCTGAAAGGGGCTGGGGCAGGTGACCTTAGGCAACAGCCTTGAGACCCTTGATCTCTTGAGATCTTCGGCCAGGGTACTCAGTCCTGGAGAGAGAGAGGGCAACTCTGGCTTGGGTAAGGGTTCTGCAATACCCAGTTTAGCCTCAATAGCCTCCGATAGGGCCGTCACATCTGGATCTTCTGATCCAGACAGGAGTTTCACCAACAGCTCGGCCGTATGATCCAGGGCACCGTAGGTTGGCCTTGGATGATGTTGTTCTTCGACTCGAGTTGGGCCCACTTCGGGAGCCCTTGGGGTTGGACAAAATGGTCCTGGATACTCAGGTCTTGGTTGTCTTGGCAGGGATGCAGTCTTCGCTCTGTCGGACGGCGGACCAGAGTGCGCGCAGGACCCTAGGTCTGTACGTGGTCTGGATCCATGTACAGCCAATGGCTCCTCTCCATCTTCCCCACGAATGGATTTGTAGTACTCCTCATGTAGGATGTACTCATCCATCTTCTTCCTCAGTTCCTCATACTCCTCAGGGCCTTCAATCGCTGTTGAGGATGAAGCCGGACAGTTGCATCTGGATACTGAGGCAGCTACACGTCTGTGGAGGTGACTGAAGCTGTCTCCACCGTGTGCTGCTAAGGCCTCGGTGGTAAGGCCTTTATTTTCTTCCGCCCTTCTGCGTTCTGGATCTCCTTGGGACCCAGATGCGCCACTGAGATGTTGTGGAGCTCGGTAAGGTGGTTCACTCATAGGGTGGGCCATGCTGCCCATTTGCACTTGGACAGTTCTGATGGGCCAGGTCCTGACGCTTGGCGTGGACATCTCTGCTACCGGAAAGATGTCCTTGCTTTATGCCCTAGATATTTTGATGTATTCCTGCAGGTTTTGTAGTTGAAAACCCAAACCAAAGCAGTAAGTAGAGCAAGAACACGATGTGGATCGAATCAATGATTGGTTTTGGAATCCAGTGTAACACAGAAGGGCTGCAGATAGACAAAGCAGGTTCATACACATAGATTCAATCACAAATGGATAATACAAAAGATTTTATATGAAAATTGGTCTGACTCTTGCCTCAGAGATAGCATTAGGCACTTCATATGCACTCTTTTGGGTGGAATGGTGCTGGTTAGGAATGTGGGGCATAGATGTCAGGTCCACACAGAAAATGACTTGGCCAAGCAACTGAATTCAGAAACAGTTACAACGTAGGACCACAATAAGTGGTAGAAACAATTGAGTATAGGGGTCTTGGGGTGGGAGACCACTAGGCTTAACCTCCAAGGCCTAAAGCATGAAATGCCTGTTTTACCTCGGTATATCCTCCATGAAGGAAGGTACCTCCGCTCAGTTGAGTGGTAGGGGTGAACTTCATGGGGGGCTAGGGTCACAACCCTAGTTACTTTGAGAAAGTGTACTTTAGGCAACAAAAGAGAGATAAAAACACTTAAGTTTGTCATAGCATCAACAAAAGGGTTTTAAGGGGGGCTTGGCCTGGATCAAGCCCTCCAAGAAAGACATGGCAGTGACTTTTTCTTACTGAACCCCATGGGTCTGGACCAGCCAGGGGTCCTAACTGTGGGCTCGCTTGTCCCCAACGAGGGAAGACACACCTTGCCTCATAACACCTTGCTTGTCATTCCCTTCTGCTGTAGTAAGCCACCGTTCTTCGTTGGCTCCCCAAGGTCATTACATCAGGGCAGTTCCCATGCAACACATGGTCAACAAGGCATACACTCGCTGGGTGGCTGCAATCCTGATAAGGGGCCACCTGGCCCACGCTGGAAACCATAGGCATGGGTCTGCAGGGCACAGACAGGGTCAGTGCAGTGCTCAGTAAGCAGTAGTCTGTGAAAAAAAACCAATGGCCTTCGGCCAGGGAGTGGTTGTCACGGGGGGCTAACGGTCCTGTCCTGCGATGCAATGCAAGGCAACTGTGACAACTGCTCTTACACCCATACACAGGCACGTCTGCAGAAGAGTGCTCACTGCACCTGTCAGTAGACTGACACAGGGAAATTAGTTGCGCTTCTTACGCTAGGACATAGTCTCAGCACGGGTTAGGAGCTGCCCCTCGTTGTTCTCAACGAGGTAAGTGCGGAAGATGGGGTTGATACTCCCATCTGGTTGTATGAAGGCTGACATAGGTTCCCAGGTCGCCTCAGACAACCCATAGCCATCCCACAGGGTTAGGAATTTCCATCCCTGTTTATACTCGTGGCGAGCAATACCTGCAACCACGTAGTAACCATCGACTGCCATCTCATCGGCAGTCATCTCTTCGAGTTCGTCTGCCTCCTCTGGACTGGCAGCGTTCTCTACGTCTATACGCTCAACCTCACTGTCGCTGAGGCGCCACTCATCCCAAGACAAGTCGTCAGGGGAGTGATAGTGCCTCAACTGCTTAGGTGCACACAGCAGTTCACCACCTAGACGTGGACTGTACCTGACATGGATCCTGGATCCATCTATCATGATGATACGATAGGGTCCAAAGTAAGGGTCCTGTAGGCAGTTACGTGGCCAGGAGGGTAGCCGTGAATGGTGTACCAAAACAAGGTCACCAACCTTGAAGCTGGCAGGTCGCCGTAGGCGGTTCCGTCGGCTCTGTTCACGGTCACGAATGTGTCTCAGGTTAGTACCAGCCTGGTTAGCCAGAGACTGCTTGTGTTCCAGCCAATCTCCCACAGGGCTCTTGAACTCCTCAGGAAAGGGGGTTTTGAAGAACCAAGCAGGTCGTCCTCCATGGAACAGTTCGTGGGGGGTGAAACCCGTAGAAGAGCTCCACTGTGAGTTCATGGTCAGCACTGCCCAGGGCACTAGGCGTACTCAGTCCTTGGTGCGCTCCTGTTTCATCAGGATTCTTAAGTTTTGCTCCACCACACGGTTCTGTCTCTCACAGAGAGGGTTAGACGTGTGGGTATAGGGCACACCTGTGGTTACCTCCACGTTGAGGGCATTTAGCACTCGTTTGTACCACCCAGTGTCACTACGGATGCGTACATCCTCATCAGAGTGCACCTGCTTAGGTGCTCCATAGGGTTCGAACCATTGTTCGACCAACATTTTCACAGTCTGCTCACCTGTGATTTTCTTATTGCAAGGGAACACACGGGTGAAGCGAGATAGACCACAGGTGACCACGAGGCAACTATCATAGCCGCCAAAGCGTGGTAAGCCGTGGATGAAATCCACGTAGAGAAGAGAGTTAGCACAATAGGGTATGGGTAAGCTGGAGATCAGGCCCCTATCCCTACTGTCGCTCTGCTTGCTGGCATGACAGCCACAAGCATCCACAATGGTCTGCATACGCGACCTCAGTTCAGTCAGGGTTAGACCAGAGTAGAAACACTCACGGAAGAAGTCCACTGAGCGATTAGCACCAGTGTGACCAGAACTGAGATGAGACCACTGTAGGCACCCATCCAGTCGTGCCTCAGGCACCACAATTCGGTCCTCGTAGAAGAGGTACTGATTGTTTTTCTATCACTGGTGCCCGTCAATGACACGGGGTTCGAGACCAGTGCTGAGGGTTTGGAGAATTTCTTCATACTCTGACTGATAGTCGGTTAGACTCCAACCCTCCAGGACTCCAGCACTGCGCATGGACAGGTCAAGCTGGACATCCATACGCTGGAAAGCCTCTCTGGCGAGCGCCTCAGAGCTCTCACCAATAAGCGCATCGAAGTTGTTGCGCGATATATAGTCAGACAGTTCATTCTTTATCCCTGGGATATGATGCACTGTCAGCCTGAACTGGCTCAGGTAAGTCAACCACCGTTTCAGCTTTGCTTTCTCTGGTGGTGGGCCCTTCTGAAAAGACTTCACAGGCTCCTGGTCACACAGCCAGACAATGAGGTTAGATTGCAGGAGTCCAGATGGTGACGATAGCACCAACATACCGGCCAGGAGTTCCTGGTCATAGGTGCTGTAATTGGAACGCGCTTGGTTCCATTTCCAATTTCAGTGTCCCAGTGGCACCAGTCGCCACTCACTGGTAGGATAGTCATGTTTCAACGAACCATCACGGTTCAGTTCAGTAGTACGATAATGGCAGTGGGTTAGTTCCGCGGGCTTAAGCTCCTGCCATTGGTAGATCGTACCACCCCCCCCTACATCAGTGGCATCAGTGATCAGCACTATCTCGCCCTCAGGGCGGGGTACTCCCAGGCAGTTGGAGGAGGCAATCTTCTTCTTCAACTCCTGGAAACACTCTTCCTCTCTGGCGGTCCACCTCCAGGGAGTAGTTTTCTTGATTAGGTCAGTGAGGGGGGCAGAAGAGTACGTAAAATTGTGGATGTGACGCCGATAGAAATTACAGGCGCCCACAAAACTCCTCACATCATGTAGATCCTTCTTAGGGTCATCGCGAATCTGCATGTCCTGTAGGGGCTGCATCTTAGACGCGGCTGGTTTCCACCAGCCATACCCCACGTCGAAACCCAAATACTCCATCTCCTCTTTCATGAACTCACATTTTTCGAGTTTGATTCGGAGATGGTTTTCTTGACAGACAATGAAAAGTTCACGGAGGAGAAGGACATGGTCCTCTTTGGTATTAGTACCCAAACTCACGTCGTCGATGTGAGCCTCCATTTCTGCACCTCGAGAAATCAACTCTTGTACTAGAGGCCTGCGTCTCAGTATGTACAAAATTTTGTTCATAAGCTCCTGGAAGAGCGCTGGGGCATTAGCCACCCCGAAAGGCATAACCTTCCACTCGAAGACACGACCCTTAGGGGTTATAAAGGCCAACAGCTCCTGAGCTGCGGCGGTTAGGTCCACCTGCCAGAAACCAGAGCATTTGTCCATTTTGGTCTTGTACCTGCATTTGGCAATACGCTCCAGGGTGTTTTCCATGTTAGGAATACTCCCTGAGTGGTTCTGGGCTTTCTTGTTGACCTCACCATAGTCTACAACCAGACGTAGGGCAGTCGACCCTGGTTTGGCAACAAGGAAACAGGGACTGCAGTGATGGGGATAGTCCCCGTGCTTATACTCTTCAACGAGGCCAGCATCAATGCATTCCTGGATCTGGCGCTCGATTTCTTCAACCTGTTCCTGTGGAGCGGGATAGGGACGACGCCTCACTCGCATCTTTTCAAATTCTGGTTTCAATTTCAGGTCCATCTGGACCAGTTTTTTACAAGAAAGGGGAGGCGGCAAGGCGCCGAACACCTCCTCATAGGTTATCAGCAGTTTCTCCAGGCGGGTGTCAAGGTTAAGACTCTCCAATTTCTGAAGGAAATCCTCCTCAGCATGGAGGTTGCTTTTTCCATGTTCTTTCTTTTTCTGCCGATCAGCAGTTTCGGCAGGCACAGAACCATCGTCCCACTCAGGGGGACATTGCTGCCCATAGTGTAGAGAATACACTAGAGGTATCTCAGGATCAGGCAGCCTATAGGACTCATCGTCCTCCTCAGACCAGATGGAGGATTTCCAGGTCTGTCTGAGGTATTGCAGCCGCTCTTGGCGCTCAATACCTTCGGCCTTCAGGTACAACAGCCGCCGGAGTTCCTGAGTGTCATGCTCAGACAATGGCATGTTATTAGCAGCAGGCCGCGCCAGAGCATCAGCACTCCGGGCCAGGGGTTCACCTGTGTGCATAGGCTGCATGTGTAGCACTGGCTTCCCAACAGGGGAAGCGGGTTCAGAGGTTGACTCTAGATCTACCTCCTCTAGCAACAGCTGGGCTAGGAAGGCACTATGTTTTAGGTCAACACAGCTCGGATTAACAGAAGGAATAGTGCTGGCGATCTCAGACAGTTGGTCGTCAGCATCCTCTTTTACAGCTGCAGGTTCCGGATGGTCATCGGGAGATTCACACCCTGTAAGTGTGGCAGATAGGTGCTCAGGAGATCGATTTTTGAGATCATAAAGGGTCAGGCCCCGATTTTCGGCCATGACCTCTTTCAGTAGCACCTGGTCTAGGTCACACAGGGGTACAGGATTGAGAGATCCATCGACGATGGACAGGAAACTGGCCCACTCTGGGGCCTGCATAGCTGTGTCTGAGTCCTCAGGCACATAGATGGGGCCGTCGGGGAGTTGCACTCTTCCCACGGTCATTCGATCTAGCATACGGCGCCAGTAAGCATGTTCAACAGAGCAGCCCCAGTCAGGGGTGCACATAACAACCCTTCCTCCCTCATAAGCGATTTTGGTTAGAACCTTCGCGAGCAGGGAGAAGAGAGGGTTAGCATACGCTAGGCCCATTGCTTTCCAGAAGAAACGGAAAGCATTGTTCAGTTGTTTCGAGCAGTACAACTGCATGATGTGCTGTTGTTGGCTCGCAAACAATTCCACCTGGATCTCATCCAGGTTTACCTGAAGGGCCGCCAGTCCATTTTCAAGAACTGACGGGCCAATTGGTAGTTTTCAGTACGATAGTTAGTCTTGGATGCGTAGCGCAGCCCAGACTCTTTTCGTCCTGACAGCTCCAAAGGTACGGAGAATAGGCCACTGCCAAAGTCGCAGTGCAAAGAACAGGGGCGCTGGAGGGACAGCATTTTTACCTGGGGGTTTCTTCGTAGGAAGTCGGTGCCAATGACCATGTCAAAGGCGTCGGTGTCCAGCACTCTGCAGTGTTGGGTCACGGTTTCGTCGCTCAGACATATAGTCACATCGACCCCCCCCAAGGAATGGATGGTACGCCCATCCCCTACTCTTATGGCCACGATCTTAGTTTTCTTGAAAGTCTTTAGCAGGCGCCGGGCCACTATGGAAAGTGTTGCACCGGTGTCAAGCACCGCTCGAAAAACCTGATCCCTCGATTTTCACGAGGATCCAGAAAACCAAGTCCTACTCTTCGGAGCCGCCCCCCTACTCCTCATCAGGGAACTTGACATCCACCCCTGCAGCCATGAGGGACTTGGCCATCAAGGCCAAGCGCCTCTTCTTGGAATTATTCCCCTCAGGGGTAGCGTTATCCCCTTGGGGGCGCTTCTTGGGGTCACCTGCGGCAGGAGCGGGTGTAGCAGCAGGAGTGGGTGTAGCAACGGGCGCTGATGAGCGCCTCTGGGGGTTAGGGGGTCCAGTTTCGCCACCCCCCTTGCCACCTCCTTTACCACCTTTATCCCCATTCGGGGGATTTCTGGCGGGCGTCTGGGTCTTCTGGCGTTCCGCCTCCTGACGCTTGAGTTTGTCACTCTCGCGTTTCTTGATGTGGCATTCGTCCTCGTAGTGACGACGTTTGCCACAGTAACCACAGGTGATGGTACACCTGAAATGGTCCTGATCGGTCACAGGTTTCCCATCTTTGGTATGCTGCTGACGTTTCATCTGCAGCATACAGCCACTGCGGAGATCGCAGTCAGAGGCATGAGAAAGTCCCCCCTTGTCATTGACAGGTTTGCAGTAGAATAGGGGGGGTGTACCTGCATCAGGTTTAACCTCATTCATGGCACGTAGGTTACCCCTCCCTTTACCACCTCCCTGGTTGGTGTTAGTGGGATTTTTAGGCCCTTTCCCTTCGCCACGTTCGGGGGTAGGGGTACCACCTCGTCCCAAATGCTTCTTGAGGAAGTTCTCCATGTGGGAGTCATTCTCTCTCTCAAGAGCTAGCTCATTCAAGAGGTCCACCAGTTCATCGTACGAGTGGGTCCTGCTCTTCCTCTCAGAGGTGGAGCGGCAATCATCCCACGTACGTTGGCAGATCTTACTCATGAGCCACAAGTGGGGCTCAGTGGCTCCGTAGGAGCCCACGTTCATCCTCGAAAACAAGTACTCCAAGTCGCACACATATTCCGAAATTCGCGCAGCGGATGGAAACTCAGGGGGCATAGGTAGCTCCTCGATCTGTGTGCGTACGCTGAGGTCGGTCTCATAGACTGGGAATGTTTTCTCCAACCTCAGGAGTACCTCTGCCCAGGTAGAACAGGTTTTCACAATCTGTTTCACCTGTTTTTGCAAAAATTTCTTTTTGCATGAGCGTTTCAGCAGTGAGCATTTGGTGGCCACATCCACATGGGATTGGCCAGTCAGCAAAAGGAACTCTGCAAATTATTCTGCCCGTTCGGGCAGATTTTTGGGGTCGAACTCCGGCAGTTCCAGCTGGATGTTCGCCTGGACAATTGGTCTGCCCGTCTTCCCACCCCCCGGAGGTAGGCCTGAAGGCGACACGCCGGCAAGAGGTGCCAGGGCTGACAGCCCTCTTTTCTCAATCTCTGTGACAGGCACGTCCTGTAGTTCAGCCATGGGCACAGTCCTGGCACGGGGGTGAAAGGGGCTGGGGCAGGTGACCTTAGGCAACAGCCTTGAGACCCTTGATCTCTTAAGATCTTCGGCCAGGGTACTCAGTCCTGGAGAGAGAGAGGGCAACTCTGGCTTGGGTAAGGGTTCTGCAATACCCAGTTTAGCCTCAATGGCCTCCGATAGGGCCGTCACATCTGGATCCTATGATCCAGACAGGAGTTTGGCCAACAGTTCGGCCGTATGATCCAGGGCACCGTAGGTTGGCCTTGGATGATGTTGTTCCTCAACTTGTGTCGGGCCCACTTCGGGAGCCCTTGGGGTTGGACAACATGCTCTTGGATACTCAGGTCTTGGTCGTCTTGGCAGGGATGCAGTCTCGGCTCTGTCGGACGGCGGGCCAGAGTGCGCGTAGGACCCTAGGTCTGTACGTGGTCTGGATCCATGTACTGCCAATGGCTCCTCTCCATCTTCTCCAGAGAAAGGATTTGTAGTACTCCTCATGGAGGATGTATTCATCCATTTTCTTCCTCAGTTCCTCATACTGCTCAGGGCCTTCAATCGCTGTTGAGGATGAAGCCGGACAGTTGGATCTGGATACTGAGGCTGCTACACGTCTGTGGAGATGACTGAAGCTGTCTCCACCGTGGACCGCTAAGGCCTCGGTGGTGAGGCCTTTATTTTCTTCCGCCCTTCTGCGTTCTGGATCTCCTCGCGACCCAGATGCGCCACTGAGATGTTGTGGAGCTCGGTAAGGTGGTTCACTCATTCGGTGGGCCATGCTGCCCATTTGCACTTGGACAGTTCTGATGGGCCAGGTCCTGACGCTTGGCGTGGACATGATGAACTTGTTGTTGAGCTTTGTGTGCTGCACTTCTTCACAGGGTCGGTTCAAAAGGTCACAAGGGACTGCCACTGCTACGAGAAAGATGTCCTTGATTTATGCCCTAGATATTTTAATGAAATCCTGCAGGTTTTGTAGTTGAAAACCCGAACCAAAGCAGCAAGTAGAGCAAGAACAGGATGTGGATCGAATCAATGATTGGTTTTGGAATCCAGTGTAACACAGAAAGGCTGCAGATAGACAAAGCAGGTTTATACACAAAAATTCAATCACAAATGGATAATACAAAAGATTTTGTATGAAAATTGGTCTGACTCTTGCCTCAGAGATAGCATTAGGCACTTCATGTGCACTTTTTAGGGTGAAATGGTGCTGGTTAGGAATGTGGGGCATCGATGTCAGGACCACACAGACAATGACTTGGCCAAGCAACTGAATTCAGAAACAGTTACCAAGTAGGACCACAATAAGTGGTAGAAACAATTGAGGATAGGGGTCTTGGGGTGGGAGACCACTAGGCTTGACCTCCAAGGCCTAAAGCATGAAATGCCTATTTTATTTCGGTATATCCTCCATGAAGGAAGGTACCTCCGCTCAGTTGAGTGGTAGGGGTGAACTTCATGGGGGGCTAGGGTCACAACCCTAGTTACTTTGAGAAAGTGTACTTTAGGCAACAAAAGAGAGATAAAAACACTTAAGTTTGTCTTAGCATCAACAAAAGGCTTTTAAGGGGGGCTTGGCCTGGATCAAGCCCTCCAAGAAAGACATGGCAGTGACTTTTTCTTACTTAAACGCTTGCATAGCTTGTGACTCGTCTCCTTTCTCCCTTGCTTTGCTCTCCAGTGGTAGGTAAGGTAGGTAAGCCCACGAGGAGCCACCCCCTGGTAGAGTTCGTGATCTTGGTATGGATTGTGGGAAAGAGAGAGATTGGTTAGAATAGCCGATTGGGGGCTCCTTGCATACTCGTGCATTCAAATGACGTGTTAAAGGATAGGCCACGCGTGTTGCGCACGGTAAAACCCTTGTCTAGGTTACCCAGGGGCTCCACCCTACGTTCTTTAAGAGAACGGGTGGAGTTCCCTAAGCTTGCTTGCTGATACTTGGGTTCAGGAACAGCGTATTATAGGGCAGCCTGAGAAGCGTATAATACGTGGAGGCTGTCTTGGTTCCTCCGTCTTATACCCAAGTCATTTGCCTCTGCATTACAGGTGGAAAGGTCAGGGTGAATGGGTGCAGCCGCAGTTGGCTTCGGCGACTTTTGGATTTTTTGCCCAAGCTAAAACGGGTGCTGATCACACAATCAACAAGCTGCCCCTCACCCAGGAGTGGCGAGGGCAGTCCGACCTCTTCAACATCCACGCTGTGCACGCAACCTGAGCACTCCTTCCCTCCAAGCCCTATCAGGAAAATGCGTAGCGGCGTCCCTGTTAGGCCACGGTCGCTTAGTAGTGCTGTGTTCTCGTGTCTCTTTCACAGATAGGCCACTAGGGCCTGCGACATGTTCATTCTCAACCCCAAGTAGCATGTGGGTGTAGGAGTGGCAAGCCAGGGTGAGGGCTTGGGCCTCAGAGCCCGCTCATCCTTCGATGGCTGGTGCCACTGTAGTGAGTGTAGGACCTGTAGCGAGTGTGTCACTGTCCCGCCTGTTTCCTGAAATTTTATCAGGGTTTTGGTGGGCAGTGGCAGTGGTAGTCTAGGTTTTGGCCACGTAGCAAACAGGTGTTTTCATGCCTCATGGCTTTTGGCCACCCCTCCCCTGTAGTAGGCAGTCAGGTAGGAAAAACCAATACCTTGGCGTTATCGCTGGGTATTTCCCCAAGAATTCTTGGTGCCAGCACAGAAATTGGGCACCTAGGGGCGGAGAGACCCGGGGCGTACCCCGTGGCACCGGTAAGACATCCGCCGGGTTCAGCAAGGGTGCAGACTTGGGTATAATTAGGACACCATTTCTGCAGCTTGCTCATAGGTTTTCAGGATCAGCACACTCACACACACGCATAGACAGGGATAGGGAGGGTTCAGTCCCTAGGTTTCTTATGAGAGGCAAGCGGTTCGGCGAGCCTCAGCAAGTCTCCTAGGTTGTTCTGGGACAAGTAGTCTACCAGAACAGAATTCAGGTGTCCCTCAGGAAGACCAAAGGCACAGAAGGGTTCCCAGGTAGCCTCTTCAACTCCAAACCCTTCCCAGAGGGTGAGGAAACGCCACCCGTGGCGATAGCGATGTCGGATGACCGACTGCACCAGGTAGAAGCCTTCCTTAGCCATCTCCTCGGCATTCATGTCGGGGACTTTCCCTTCTACTTCCATTGGGCTGGCAGCGCCCTGTAGGTCCAGAGCGGCGATCTCTTCGTCGTTTAGTTCCCATTCTTCCCCACACAGGTCCTCTTGGTCGTAGTAGCGCTTGAGCTGTTGAGCAGCGCACACCAGGATCCCCCCTAGTCGAGCAGAACACCGCGCGGTGATACGGTGACCATTCACAGATAGGATCTTGTAGGGCCCAAAGTAGGGGTCATTGCTGGTGGAGCGTGGCCAGGCGGGTAGCCGACTTTGCCGCACCAGCACCCAGTCTCCCTCTTGGTAGGTGGCAGGCAGCCTGTGCTTGTTCTTCTTGTTCCACTGGCGCTCCCTCACACTCTGGAGCATTGCCTTGGCCTTGTCCACCTTGTCTTGCTGCTCCTTCACCCACTGACCCACAGTGGAGTAGGAATCCTCAGGATAGGGAGCGTGTAGGAACCACGCCAGGTGTCCCATGAACAGTTCATGGGGCGTATGGCCAGTTGCCGAACTCTCTTGGGAGTTCATCATCAAGGATGTGACGGGGAGTAGTCTCACCCAGTCTTTGGTGCGCTCAGTTTTGCACCACATCCTTACTTTCTCCTTGAGAACACGAATCTGTCGCTCACATAGGGGGTTACTCGTATGAGTATAGGGAATCTCCGTTGACACCTGGACATTTAGGGACCTCAGGACTCTCTTGTACCAGCCAGTGTCGGAGCGCACTTGGATGTCCTGGTCTGAGTTGATCTCTTTGGGTGCCCCATAGATGTAAAGGGGAGCTCAGGACAGGACAGGACAAGCCTGAAAGCCTGTGTTTTCCCTAGGATTCGGTTCGTTATGTTTACTGCTATTTTGTCATTAAGGTATCGTGCTCAGTACTTGGCTGTACTGACACATGTATGTTACATAAACCCATATATTATCCTGTCGCGTTGCGGTGCAGATGCCGCTTTTTGGGCACTGCATGGCACGCGTGCGCACCGATTTGTGCATTGTTTTCTTTCGGAAAAGCACTGATTTTTATTATAAAAAGATCTGATTTTGTAGGAATGTAATGTGCGAATGCATGCATGAACACTTTCTGAGTGTCTTTTGTCTTTAGTGTGCAATGGGATTATTGCGATCTCAGCAAGAGGCAAGATCGCTCAGTACTTCTGGACTATAAAGAAAAGTCGTATTGCAGCTATTTGCTTCGCTATTGGGTTGCGCCGTCTTCGGTATTGTGGGTCGTCCAGGAGTTCTTTGAAATCAAGATTTGGGATTTTGGTACAAAAGATCTTGGAAAGCACACGACAAAACACCGTACAAGTGTTTTGAAAATAAGATCGCAATACTCGCCGCCCAGCTGCAGATTTAGCAAGCCCACAGAGACACCATGAGCGCTCCCTCAACATCAGCGCTAACCACCATAGCCGTAAAACATCCCAGCTCGCTGTCAACAATGCTCGTGCAGTCGCCGCCGAGAAGACCGGCACCGCCTCCGCCTAGAGGGCCTGCACCATCACGGTCGCCGTCACTGCAGGATCTGGAGAGAGAGGAACGACGCGTGCGGGAACAGCTGAGGTGTGCTCAAGAATTCACGTTCGCCAAGCTCTATGCGAATTTCGGGTACAAGTTTCAAGGTCTCTTCCATGCCCTCATGGTGCAGTTGAGTAGCGCCGACAACAAGGTCGTGGTTCACGGGGTACAAAGTGAAGAATTGCCGTGGAGGACGAAAGCAGTTCCACACAAGTCAAAGACAGCGCCGACGAAGAACAATGCGTATTCACGTGTGTTTACAAAATTGGAGTCGTCGCTGGAAGTTGCGCTGCACAAACTACAAAGTATCGTCTCGCTGTTGAGAAGTCCGCTTCCTCCTACGCCTTTCAGAGCCACAAAAAATAGTTCGTCAACTCAAGACCAAAAGGAGTCACGATGCAGCTCAAGTGAAGAGGCCAACGCCGATGGGTCACAAAAAGAGCCCTGGAAACGAAGAAAGGAGCACCGAGTGACGAATTCTACAAGCTTCGAAAAAGGTGTGGGAAGTTGGGTGGCCGAACAATCTCAGGAGGTCATCAGTGAGGGCAAGCCAAGAAGAGGACGACGCGCAGGCAAAGCCGTTCAAAGACGAAGAGCTGCCCAGTACTTCAGTGAACTGGTTGACGTTCTGGTCTCCAAAGTGGAAAACAAGGAGGCCTTCAAGTGGTGTCGAACTTCCTGCCCACCGCGGTCAGAGTGGGGCCAGCGTTTGGCTTCCAAGGAAGATAAGTACAACCCTTTCCTTCAGGTTTTGAACGCTGAGAGCGCTCTGTAACTTGCGCGTATGTCGAGCGCTTGCAGCGCTCTGTGTTATCAGTCCTTGGCGCTGTGAGCGCTTTGTTTTTTCCAACCGCTGTGCCTTGCACAGTGTGAAGCCTGTTTGGCTGCATATATGCAGGAATCTGATTTAGATTCCCTGGCATGTACATTTTCAGTATGTCAACGAGGTCTTTTTTGGCCTCTTCTTGGGCGCCAAGCGCCTTGTTTGCTGGCACTGACATGTGCCTTTGCTTTCTTTTTCGTTGTAGATACTATTTTGGATCTGCAATGAGCAGTGGTGGGATACACCCTGCTTTACACTTCGAGTGAACTCTAGTTTACTCAGTTTTGCAATTCTGTTTTGCTTTGCACCTGCCTGCTTGTGAGCAGTGTGTCTTTTTTTCTTTTTCAGCTGCTTCTGTCTTGGAGAAAAAGCAGAGTGGTTTTCCCGTTTGTTTTTCTGCTTTTGTTGGAAAAAGCAGGGGTTTTCTTTCAGTATTTTTATACTAAATTTTATCTGTGCCATGAGCACTTCAGGTTGTGTGCCATGAGCACTTATCAGGTTTTTACACCCTTTGAGGAGTTTGAGTGGGTATAGGTTGAAACACCACTTCACCACTCCCCTAGGGCACTGTTTTGTGACAGAAATCCCTTTCAGGAGGGTAAAGCTATCTATGGTACCAGTGGTATTCCACTAGCATGATCTGCACATAGATAGTAGCTGTTTTTACCTGGAATGGGTAGAAATAGCCAGATCACAGACAATAGTATCTGTATTGTATTGTAGGTTAAGGCCTGCATGTTTTGCTATTTTTTTTTCTCGGGTCAGCAACTCATTTGGGGAGTGCTGAGCCTGGGGGGGGAGTGTAAACATGCAAGGCAGCCTTTTGGGTGTTTGCGTTTTACACCCACCCAGCTCTGTCTGTGCTTTTCCCAGCCCTATGGTAAAACCCTTCGCACCCTTTTGTTTTGGGGTCTCAGCCACACATCAGGGTATGTGTGGGCTTGGGGGGGGAGTGTAAAGGGGAGCTCAGGACAGGACAGGACAAGCCTGAAAGCCTGTGTTTTCCCTAGGATTCGGTTCGTTATGTTTACTGCTATTTTGTCATTAAGGTATCGTGCTCAGTACTTGGCTGTACTGACACATGTATGTTACATAAACCCATATATTATCCTGTCGCGTTGCGGTGCAGATGCCGCTTTTTGGGCACTGCATGGCACGCGTGCGCACTGATTTGTGCATTGTTTTCTTTCGGAAAAGCACTGATTTTTATTATAAAAAGATCTGATTTTGTAGGAATGTAATGTGCGAATGCATGCATGAACACTTTCTGAGTGTCTTTTGTCTTTAGTGTGCAATGGGATTATTGCGATCTCAGCAAGAGGCAAGATCGCTCAGTACTTCTGGACTATAAAGAAAAGTCCTATTGCAGCTATTTGCTTCGCTATTGGGTTGCGCCGTCTTCGGTATTGTGGGTCGTCCAGGAGTTCTTTGAAATCAAGATTTGGGATTTTGGTACAAAAGATCTTGGAAAGCACACGACAAAACACCGTACAAGTGTTTTGGCAGCCTTTTGGGTGCTTGCGTTTTACAATAGACACAGAACCACTCCTCCAGGAGTATCTTGATGGTCTCCTGGCCGGTGATCTGTTTAGTACATGGGAAGACCCTGCTAAACCTGGTCAGCCCACATGTTACCACTAGGGCAAAGTCATAGCCCCCGAACTTAGGCATCTCGGTGTAGTCCACGTAGGGAACACTGTTCGCACAGTGGGGGATAGGGAGCGTCGAATACAGACCTCTATCCCTGATATCCGCAGGTTTACAGAACCGACACGGGCACTTCTCCACGATAGGCTGGAGGATTTTCAGCAGCTGGTCATCCGTCCACGTAGAGTGGAACCACTGCTTGAAAAGCCTCAGGGTACGGTTGGCCCCCACATGAACACTGGACTGATGGGTCCACTTGAGGAGTGCCGGGATTCTGTTGCTAGGCACGACTATCCGGTCCTCATGCCAGAGGTAGGTCTTGTCCCGTTTCCACTCTTCTTGGTTGACCAGGACGGGTTCCAGACGCTTCTCCAGGCGTTTGTAGATATCTCCAAACTCCTTCAGGTATTCCACTTGTCGGAGTCCATCTAGAGGTCTGATTATGGTCATGTTCAAGTCCAGGTGTACATCCATACGGCCGAACGCCTCCTTGGCTAGCTCCCCAGACCTGGCACCAATCATGTCGTCGAAATTGTTGCGACTGATGTAGTCCGCACACTCGTTCTTGACGCCCTGGATATGATGTACTGAGAGCCGTAGCTGGCTCAGGTAGGTCCACCAGCCTTGGAGCTCAGCCTTCTGAGGTGGGGGTCTCTTTTGGAAGCTGCGGACCGGTTCTTGGTCGCACAGCCAAACCACTTGGTTACTCCCCAACAGTCGGGACTGAGAGGATAGCACCAGCATACCCGCGAGCAGTTCCTGCTCATAGGTAGAGTAGTTACCCCGTGCCTGGTTCCGTTTCCAGTTCCAATGACCCAGGGGAACCAGGACCCATTTGTCGTCAGGGTAGCTGTGCTTGAGAGTACCGTCTCGGTTGAGTCCATCAGTACCCCATTGGGAAATGGCCGAGTTGAACTCCTCCTTCTCTAGTGCTTGCCATTGGAACAACGTTCCACCCCCGCCCACATTGCTGGCGTCAGTCACCAGGATAATCTCCCCTTGTGCTCTAGGCACACCCAGGCACTTAGGGTTGGCCACTTTGTCCTTGAGCTCGTGAAACGCTTGTTGTTCTTGTGGGCCCCAGTGCCAGGTAGTAGTCTTCTTGATGAGGTCCGTCAGGATAACCCTGGTGTAGGTGAAATTCTTGATGTGGCGGCGGTAGAAGTTGCAAGCCCCAATGAAACTGCGTACATCATGGAGTCCTTTCTTGGGGTCTTCATGTCGTACCTTAGCATCCATCAGGGGTTTGGCCTTAGAGGCCGCTGGGGTCCACCACCCATGGCCAATGTCGAACCGCAGGTACTGCATAGTCTCCTGCACGACCTCACACTTCTCCAGCTTGAGTCTAGTGTGGTTCTCCTGGCAGACCGCAAAGAACTCGCCCAAGAGGATTAGGTGGTCCTCTTGGGTATTCGTTCCCAAGCATACATTGTCGATGTGTGCTTCCATCTGGGCGCCCCGGGATATGAGTTCTTGCACCACCGGTCTTCGACGTAGGATGGATAGGATCTTGTTCATCAACTCTTGGAAAAGAGCGAGTGCGTTGGCCACGTTAAAGGGCATGACCTTCCACTTGAACACCCTCCCCTGAGGGGTGATGAAGGCAAGGAGTTCCTGGGCGTTGGGCGTCAGGTCCACCTGCCACAATCCACTTCGCTGGTCCATCTTCGTCTTGTAGCGGCAGGAGGCTATCTTCTCAAGGGTTGACTCCATATTAGGAATGGACCCTGAACAGTTCAACGTCTTCTTGTTCAGCTCTCCATAGTAAGAAAAAGTCACTGCCATGTCTTTCTTGGAGGGCTTGATCCAGGCCAAGCCCCCCTTAAAACCCTTTTGTTGATGCTAAGACAAACTTAAGTGTTTTTATCTCCCTTTTGTTGCCTAAAGTACACTTTCTCAAAGTAACTAGGGTTGTGACCCTAGCCCCCCTTGAAGTTCACCCCTACCACTCAACTGAGCGGAGGTACCTTCCTTCATGGAGGATATACCGAAATAAAACAGGCATTTCATGCTTTAGGCCTTGGAGGTTAAGCCTAGTGGTCTCCCACCCCAAGACCCCTATACTCAATTGTTTCTACCACTTATTGTGGTCCTACTTTGTAACTGTTTCTGAATTCAGTTGCTTGGCCAAGTCATTTTCTGTGTGGTCCTGACATCTATGCCCCACATTCCTAACCAGCACCATTACACCCAAAAGAGTGCACATGAAGTGCCTAATGCAACCTCTGAGGCAAGAGTCAGACCAATTTTCATATAAAATCTTTTGTATTATCCATTTGTGATTGAATCTTTGTGTATAAACCTGCTTTGTCTATCTGCAGCCCTTCTGTGTTACACTGGATTCCAAAACCAATCATTGATTCGATCCACATCCTGTTCTTGCTCTACTTGCTGCTTTGGTTTGGGTTTTCAATTACAAAACCTGCAGGAATACATCAAAATATCTAGGGCATAATTCAAGGACATCTTTCCGGTAGCAGAGACAGACCCTTGTGACCTTTTGAACCGAGGTAGGTAGGTAGGTGCACTCGGTCGTGGAGAGGCGCCCCATGGTTCCCCCTGGCGTCGCCCCTGTGACGAACAGAAAGAGGCTTCGCGCGTGAAGAGGGGAGGCGGCTTACTTCCCGCTAGACCTGACTGTTGGCCCCCAACAAAGCGGCCCCGGGCTACGCCGGGAGGGCTGATCGCCGCCAGCGTGACATGCTTGTCTCGCCGGGAGGGTGTGCCCCCGTGCTTGCGCACGTCCCCTCCTTTGGGCGGAACCCTAGGGGTTCACCGGACTTGCTGGCGTATCCCGTTCCCAAGGCGTGCATGCACATTCTTGGTACTAGGGTTCCGAGGCGCTTGGGTGTCGCACGCTCCGCCTCGAGTCCCAAAGCAGCGCAGGTCTTAGGATGCAGCCTTACCCCCGGGCTCCGGATCTCCTTTGGCCGGGTCACCTGCATGGCACGGGCTGCCTCAGTGCCCGGGCTGTGGGCACTGGGTTTCCTACTGTTGTGTGGCGTTTGTGTTTGGGTCCGGTTGGCGGTTGGGTGCGGGTTTTGTTAACCCCGCCAGTCCTGGCTGGGGTCTTGGGTGGGTGTGTTTGGGCACGGTTTGTGGTGTTGTCCCTCTAGTGTCGGCTGTTTGTGGTGTTCGTGGTTGGGCTTCGGTTTCAGCCTGCTTTTGGGACGTGTGTGGTTTTGTGGGCGCCCCGCTTGCCCCCCGCCGTTTCCGGCTCCGGCGCGCGGTGTGGGCGTGTGTGCTGGGCCCGGGTCTCGCCTGTGCCCAGCCCTTCTTGGCTGGGTTGTCGGGGTGTGTTTTTTTTTTTTTGCGCTTTGGTTTTTTCTTTTCTTGTTTTTTTTTTTTTCCGGGCTTTGTGGTCCCTGTCCCTCCATCCCCTTTCTTTCGGGCTGGGCTGGTGCCTCTCTTTTTTTTTTTTTTTTTTCCGTGTCCCTTTTCTCCGCGGTCCGCTGTTACTGGCTTGGTGTTGCCGGTTTTGGGTGGGTGGTCCCCCTGTGCCTGTGTGGGGGTCCTTTTTTTTTTTTTTTCCGTTGCCCCCTATGGGAGGGGCTTGGCCGCCTGTGGTGGTGTTCGCGGGCGGTTTGGCGGGTGTGGGCTGTTTTCGTGCCTTTTCCCCTTCCCCCCTCCTTTTTTTTTTGGGGGGGGGGGGGGGCTTGCCTGTTCCTCCCTCTGCCTTCCCTGGGCTGGCGCACGCACTGGCCTGCATTCAGTGTTGTCTTCCGGGCTGCTGTCTTCAGTTGCGTTCTGTGTGGCCTCGTTCCGGCCCCATGGGTCGGGTGGGCTTTGTACACGGTGGGCTCGGCGCCCCTTCTTGCTGGGTTAGGTCCTGGCTCTGCCGGCTGGGCGGCTGCGCCAGGCGGCTGCTTGTGGTTTTGGGTTAGGGGGCTGGGGTTGTTCGTGTCCTTACCCCTCTGCGGTGCCGGCTGTAATCTTCTGGGTGGTCCGTCACCGTTGTCGCCTGGCGCGCTGTGGCCCCGTGTGTGGCCTGCGGTGCTGGTGTGTGGCGTGGTGGCGCGGCGCCTTCCAGGGTGTGCGGTGGCTGGCTTCGGTTAGTCCCTCAGGTTAGGGTCAGTTGTGTCGTGCCGTGCCGCTCTGTGCCGGGTCGCGTCGCGTCGTGCTGTGGTGCGTTGCTCTGTGGCGCGCTGTGGTGCGGTGTGCCGTGGTCTCGCGTGGTGCCGCGGTGGGTCAGTGGAGGTCAGCCTGGCCTGTGTGGGTCGGGTAGGTCTTCGGGAAATTCTGCTGAATGATCACGGTGTCCTTGGGACGTGCACGCTGACTCTCACCCATGGACTCAATCTTCACCGGGCCTTGCAGACAGGCAGGCGTACTCGGGGCGTAGGAAAGGCGTTCCTTCTCCAAGGCAGACAAACAGAAATCAGGAGTCGGACGGTGGAGGTGGCTTCTGAACGCTGTTTGAGTGGCGAAAGGCTTGCACTGCAGCTCGGCTGCGCTGGCAGGGACATGAGGGTCCGGGTCGGTGCCGCCGGCAGGGATGAGCTCATACTTCAGGGTCAGGGGGATGTCCATATCTCCGGTGCTGAACTGCAGGGGTCTGGGGCACCGGTAGTAATCTTGGCACTTCCAGTCTTCACGGCGCTCGGAGATGGCCTTGAAGGGGGCACCGTCCAGCAGCACCAAGGCCTTCGCGATCGATCACAGCCTTTCACTTCCCCTTGCGGCGCTCGAAATTCATCATGGACGGGATCGGCGTGCCGCGGCAGTGCCATTCCTCCACTGGACGCAACAGGTTGGTGACGGACGCCCTCACGGACGTGAGACCAGCTGAGATCAAGCCCCCGGCCGTCAATCCAAGTGCATAGCAATACTCTGCGTCAAACCGCGACGGTAACGCAGCCCGGCCCTTATAGCCCATGGTGTGGTTGCGTGACGGTCCGTGGGGTTGCCCTCCCTGGGGGCCTGTGCCTTGGTCCCGTGTCCTCCGGGGGTTTCGGTCCGTAGTCGTGGGTGCCGCGGCCGTGCTTTCGTCCTCTTCCGGTGCCTGTGAGGTGGCCTTTGTGGTGGTCGGGGTCGTCGCCTGGCGGTGAGGGCGTGGTGGTGCGCCGTGCGGCGGCGTTCCCTGCGGCTTCCTCTGTGGGTGTGGCCCGTTCTCCCCGTGTAGGTGTGCCCTCCGTTCTCCGTGTGGTTTCCGGTGGCCGGTGGGCGTGCGCTGGGGTGATCCGTTTGGCGTCCGATGTTTGCTTCGGTGGTGTGTGTTGGCACGTTTGGTGGGGCTGGGGCGGCGCTGGTCTCCCCGTCGTGGTGTGCCCTTCCTGGGTGTGGGTCGTGGTGCCTGCCGTGGTGCCCTTTTCCTCCGTGTCTTGGTCCCCGTTCCCGCCCCTTCCTGGTTCTTGGGTGGTTTCCTGCCGCCATGTGGTGTCGCTTCCGGCGCCCTGTCCCTGCGTGTGCCTGCCCTCACTTGGGGCCCTTCCGTGCCCTCTTGCCTGTGTGCTCCTTGGTGCCCCTTGCCCTTCCCTTGCCCTTGTCCTGCCCCTTCCTGGTGTGGTGGTGGCGGGAGGGGCGGGGTGGGGAGGGGGCGCCGGTGGCCCAGGCTTGGGGGTGGGTGGCCTGGAGCCACTGGCGGAGGGCTTGGGGGGTGTAGGGGGGGCGGAGGCCCTGGACCGCATCGCGGAGGAGGGCCTCCCATGCCGCTTGCGGCATGATGGCCTCCGGGGCGGCCTTGTTGGGGTTTGCGGGGGTGCGGGTGCGCACCTCCTCGAAGGTATGCACCATGTGCACCCCTTCGTGCCTTCCCGCTCCTCCGGCCCATTTCACCCAGCGGCGGAGCTCCTGCAGAGCGGGGGGAGACCACCAGGCGAGGTAGGCGGGGGCCCGGGGGGGGGAGGGGTCCGTGTCCGGGGTCCTGGAGCGGCGGGGGGAAGACGTGGACCTGCGGTGGTGGCGGGGGTGGCGGTGCCTGGGGGAGCGGGAGCGGCGGCGGCGGGGGCTGGGGGTGGAGGACGGGTACGGGCGGAGGGGGGAGCGGGAGGGGGAGGTGGACATGGGGCGGCGGTGGCGCGCTCGGTGGCGTCCGGGGGAGCGGGAGTGGTGGCGGCGGGGGCTGGGGGTGGTGGATGGGTACGGGTGGCGGGGGGAACGGGGAGCCCGGCGGGGCGTTTGGGGGGAGGGGGAGGTGGACGTGGGGCGGCAGTGGCGTGCCTGGCTGCATCGGGGGGAGCGGGAGTGGTGGTGGCGGGGGCTGGGTGGCCGCTGGGGGGAGGGGGAGGGGGACATGGGGCGGCGGTGGCGCTCGTGGTGGTGCCCGGGGGAGCGGGAGCGACGGGAGCGGGGTCCCTGGGGGTCGTGGTGGTACCTGGGGGAGCGGGAGCGGCGCGAGTGGGTGGTTGAGGCGCGGTGGGAGTGTGGGCGCCGTGGGCGAGTGTGCCGTGCGGGGGGGGAGCGGGAGCGCCGCCGTTTGCGGGACCGGCCCCCGTCGCTCGAGTCGGGCCAGTCCGGAAGCGTCGGCGGCCCCTGGGGGGCCTCGCGCGGTGCCGCTTGGGGGGGGAGGTCCCCCGTCGTCCATGGGGCCCCTTCGGCCATCGGATGGTGGCCGCGGGGGTACGGCTGATACGGGGGTGGTGGCTGGTAGGGGGGGGGTGGCTCCTGGCGGTAGGTGGGGTATGCGGGTGGGGCGCTCGGTGGCTGCCATCCCGTCCGCTGGTGCTGTTCAGGTACGGGGGGTTGTGGCCCGGTGGGGTAGGGCGGTGGGCAGTGGTAGTGGTGGGGGTGGTGTTGGTAGTGGTGGTGGTGGGGCCGCTGGTGGTGGTGGTGTGGGTAGTGGTGGGGTTGGTGTTGCGGGTATGGCCCTTGGAGTCCTTGTGGGTTTTCTGGTCCCCCTTGTGGGGGTGGGGGGTTGGGCATCGTGGGCACTCCCCGGGGCTGCACTATGTGGTGGGCATGGGGGAAGGGTTGGGGGCCGGGCTTGACGGTGACGGTGGTCGAGGGGTCCCACGTCCCTGGGTCGGTTTGGCCGGCGGTGGTGGTGGTTTGTGGAGGATGGATGACGGGGCGCTTGGTGACGGGGATGTGGACGAGGGCCTGGACGGGGTCGTGCTGGGTGGCCGTCTCCGCGGTGGTGGTGGGTGCCGGCGGGAGGGGGGCGCGGGTTGCGGTGGGTGGGGGGTCCTGGCTTGGGCGAGGGCCCGGGCGGGGGTGGTGTCGGGTGGTTTTGTGTCGTTGCGTATGCGGTGTTGTGTGTGCTCGCGTGGGCGCCGGCTTGGGTTTGGGGTCGGGTTTGGGGTTGGGTTCCGGTTTGGGTTTGGGGTCGGGTTTGGGGTTGGGGTCCGGTTCCAGGTTGAGGAGTACCTCTGTCCGGAGGTGTGAGGGCGCCGATGCCGGGTCGGGGGTCGTCCCGGTGGGTTGCCGGGGTGCCTGAGTCGCCTGTGTGGGGGTTGGGGGGTCGGTGCGTGCGGCCGCGGCTTTGGCTTTCGCCGTGGCCTTGAGGATGAGTTTGGCGGGGAGGGGGGGGTCGGAGGATGAGGTGGAGGAGGTGGACGAGGCTGAGGACGAGGAGGAGGTGGTGGACGCGGGTTGGGCTGTGATGCGGGCGGGCTTGCGGGCGGCGGCTTCTGCTGCGGCCACGGTGGGGAGGATCGAGGGCATGTCCCCGGGTTGTAGGTTGGGTGCGGGCGGCTGGGGGGGCCCGGTCGTGACCTGGCGGCCCGGCGGGCCGATCTGGTCGGCAGCGGCGGGGGAGGGAGGCGCGGGGCTGCGGCCTTCTCTTTCTGGGCTCGGCTGGGCCCGGGTCCTGCAATGTGCGAGGTCGTGTGGGTTGGTGTCCGCGGGGGGGAACAGTTCGCGTGGGCTGCATTCAGGGGCCGGGAAGGGTGGGCCTGGGTCCTCTGGGGTGTGTGTGGGGGGCGTGGGCGGGCCACTGGGTGGGGTGGGCGTGCCGCGGGGCGCGGGGCTCCCCTGGGCGGGTGTGTGTGGGTTGTCGAGTGTGGGGGGCGGTGAAGGGTGGCCTCCGGGTGGGTGTGTGGCGGGCGTGTGCTGGTGTTCGGGCGGCTGGGGGAGGCCCGTGTCGCGGGGCCCGGGCTCGCGCGCGATGGTGGGCGTGTGTGGGTCTCCGGTTGAGCAGCGAGAGGGGGGGGGCATGGGCGGGGATTGTGCGGGGGGGTGTGCTGTGCCGGTGTATGTGTCCGCTTGCCGCGCGCTTGCGTGGGCAGTTGTAGGCCGGGCGGTTTGGAGGAGAAGCTTGCCGTCTTCTGCTGCCGCGGCAAGGATTTCGCAGACGAGCTTTCGTATCCGGTGGACCTCTTGGTCAGTGGTGGGAAGGGGGCATGCTAGCTTTGGGCTAAGACCCGCGCGGTTGAGGACCCTGTGGATGGCGTGGTACCCGCAGGTGAGGGACTGCTGCGGTCTGGGGGGGGGGTTTGGTCGTGTGTCCGGGCCTGCCTCGACTTGATTGTGGGCGGTGGGGATGGCCCAAACCCAGGGCACGGTCCCCGTGGGTGGCCACTGGCGCTGGATCCAGTGGGTTAGGCAGAGCATGGCCAATCCCAGGTGGTAGCCCGCCTTCCCTGAGGTGATTTGGGCCAGGGCGCGGGCTGGGGGCGTGTCCCCTGGCTGGAGGACACCCCTGAGGAGCCTGTGCTGGGCGGTGGGGTCCCCCACTGCCCCTGGTGGGGCGGTCTCCGGGGCGAACATGGTGTCTGTCCCCTGGATGATCCATTGCGGGCCGGGGGACGTAGCCGTAGCGGCTATCACGTAGTAGTGGCCGCGCTCGAGGACTGTAACCCAGACCTCCGGCGGGGGGTGGTCACTGTCTGTAGGCGGGGGGGGGAGGTCGTCGTCCGGGGTGCGGAGGCCGGCGGCGCGGAGGGCGGTGTCGCGGTTGGGCGCGGTGGCCTGTTCCCACTGCTCCGGGTGGTTCGGGTCTGCTGGGTGGTCCGTCTCCGCTTGGGCCCGCCGTAGGCGTACGGTCCCTCGACGCGTGACGTTGCTGCCGGTGTCGTGCGTCAGGGCCTGGCCCCACTCGATGGGGGGGATCCAGATGGGCTGCCCCCGGGTGTGTTTGCGGGCTCGCCAGAGCACGAGGTCTACTATGGTCTCGTGGAGGCCGCTGCCTGGGGTGGTCAGGTCCCGGAGGGCTTTGACGGTGAGCTTGGCCCAGTCCTCTTGTAGGCGGTACCAGCCCAGGGGGGTGGTCGGGGCCCTGTCTTGGAGGGTCGCTCGGAGGAGGTCGGGGTCGCGGATGGTGGCCGGTGTGAGGGGGGGGTGCCCCGGGTCCGGGGGGGGTGGGCTGGATGGGCTGCCGGGGTCTTGCGTGTCTACGTCGATGGATGGTTGGCCCTGGCTGGGCTCGGCCGGACTGGGCGGTGCCGGGTGGCTTCTTGGGTGCGAGACGGGTCTCGGGGCGTTGTGGTGGTGCCTTGGAGACCTGTGGATGGAGACGGGGGGCGCGTGTGGGGCGTGGAGCGGGTTAGTGGACGTCTGGGTCATGCACGGCATGGTAATGGATGAGACGCTGCATGTGTTCCCTGGCGGTGGGGTCGGTGAGCTGTTCCACGTGTGTTAGCAGGAGGTGTTTGCGGTGTACCATTTGGGCCGCTGCTCTGCGGACCGCTTCGAGCTGGAGGTGTGCTGCTGCCTCCATGGGGCTTTCCGTGTGTTTGGTGAGGTGTCGGTGCAGGGCCTGTGTCACTGCCCCTCTCATGGTGGCTTCTTTGATCAGGGGGTCCCGGAAGAGGTGTTCGGTGGCCTGGTGTGCGTGGCTGTGGGTTGGCCATCCTTCGTGTTGTCGCAGGCTTTCCGCCGGGGACCAGCCCACTAGGGTGTCCCTGTCTGTATGGAGGGGGCATTTCTTGAAGTGTTCCCAGTCCTCCGGGGTGGTGTGGTCGCATGGGCAACGGGTGTGTTCGTCGGGGACGTGGATGTGCTTGCGGGCGAGCCATCTGGCGACCCTGGTGAGGAATGGCAGTTGCTCCCTGAGGAGCTGGATGCGTCGTTTCTGGAGGTGGGCTGGGACGTTTGCTGGGCGGAGCGCTGAGTGGTAGAGGGGGACTTGCAGTCTGTCCTGGAGCTCCTGGATGTGCGCCCGGCTGTCTGCGTCGCCGAGCACAAGGGCGAGATGTTGGATGGGGTTGGGGTAGTGGTACGCTCTGTCGTGGGAGGAATAGGGGGCGTCCTCTGGTACCCAGTCCGGGGTCTGATGGGGCTCGGGTACAGGGGGCACGTGTTGGAGGTGTGTGTGGTTTCGGCCGAGGTCAGGGATCTGGAGGGCTGGTAGGTGTGTTGTGCGCTGGTGTACTGCCTGGTTGTCGACCTTACCATTTCCGTATTGGTGCCTGTTGGACTCTTGTTTCACGATGTGGAGTTGGACGTAGGGGGGAAGGCTGCATAGGGCTTTCCAGAGTAGCAGTGCCTGGGTGCCGAGGCTCGTCGCGGTTGCTTTGTGAAGTGGTTGCCTTGCTATGCGGAGGAGCAGGTGCGTGTCGACAGTGGCGTCTACCACGAACCAGACCCGGACGATGTGCGGGGAGTGGGCGGGTAGGTGGGCCGCGACCTCGGTGATGGCGTCGGCCATGGCCCCTAGCTCCCCGTGGGAAGAGGCCCCATAGGTGGTGTGGCCCGTGTGGTGGTCCATGTGGTAGTGTCCCCCGGTGTGGGTTAGCTGCAGGGTGGCCCCCCCGGTGATGGGCGTGAGGGCAGATTCGCCTGAGGCGTCGGTGAAGAAGAGCCGGTCCGCCGGTGATGGTTGTGGGAGGCGGCATGGGTTCATGGGCAGGTAGGCGTATATGGCAAGGCCCGTGGCGAGGTGGGCTACTGGGGTTGTGGGCTGCAGGATGGGGGTGGCGTACACCCCTATTCCTTTGGAGATGATGTGCTTCGCTTGGGGGGACAGGGCTATGAGTCCCTGCTCCAGCTGTCCTCTTGTGAGGTAGGAGTAGATGTAGTGGAGGATGTAGGCTGTGTCGGGGTTTAGGTCGTGGCATGTGAGGGTTTGTGTTCGGTGCTCCGGTGTGTGGCAGGAGTGGTGGAGTGGATAGTAGGGGTGCTCGTGCTTGCCCGTTCTGCCTGGCTCGTACATGCTGTAACGGATGGCGACCCCTGCCGGGTCGGGGCGGGGGCATGTGGGTGTAGTGGTGAAGAGCCATTTGGGCGCGTGGTCAGGGTTCCATGCTACCGTGGGGTTAGTGTCGGTGCGGTGGAACCATGGGGCTATCCATGCGTAGGCCTGTGGTGGTAGGTGGGTTGTGGGGTGGGTGTGGTGGCGTGCTATGAGGTGTAGTACGGGCCATGGTGTGGTTGGTGCCTCGGGGTCACAGGCCCAACATGTGCGTGGCCTGCTCTGGGAATCTTGGGGGACCTTTGGTAGGTCTCGGGCGGTCATGTGGTGTTTCGGTATGCGCCATTTTGCCCCGTGGTGGATGACGGTGGTCTGCGTGGGTTTGGCTTCATTCGGGGCCAGTAGCAGGGTTAGTGGTGGGACTGGGCCCGTTACCGGGGGGACGGGTTCGTGTTTCGATCCGGTGGGTGCGTAGGGCGGTGTCGCTGGGATGGGTCGCGGGTGTTGCTTTGTGAATTCTCGGTAGGCTGTGCGCATGTCTTTGCTGCCCGGTAGAGTGTGTCCCGCTGCTCGTGCCGTCTGCGTGAGGTACTGGTGGAAGAGGCGGTATTGTGGCCATTCGGGAAGCTGTAGAAAGGGGGTGTGGTGTGCCCCGCTGTGGTGCAGGACTCGCATTTTGGGGGAGGGTGACGTATACTACGGTGATGGAGGCCCCGACAAGGTCTATGGTGTGGATGGTGCCCTTGGGGTGATGGTGGAGGTCCCCGCAGAGGACCGCTAGTGGCCCTTTCTCTGGGCACGTGTGGTTGGTGAGTATGGGGTGGTGTGGGGATGGGAGGAGAAGTTGCAGGTGGTTCCACAGGCGCGTGTTCATGTTAGTGGGCATGCCCGTCTGGTGGAGTACCCAGCGCGGGCACGTGTTGCGGGCCCGTTGTGCGGCTTGGAGGCGGATGGCGGTGACCTAGGGGACCTCCGGTGAGTGGTTGTGGGTCATGCGGTGAAGGAGGAGGGCGGTGTGTCTGGTATAGGCCGCTTTCACCTCGTCCCCTATGGCGTCTCCATAGTGGGGCCATGCCGCTCGGATGGCGCGGGTGGGTATGGAGGTGGGCCAGCCCCCGTGTGCTGCCCATGCCTTGGTCACGGCGCGTGTGGCCGGCTGGAGGGCGGTGGTGGGGTGTGTCAGGTGGAGTGCTTGGAAGCCTATGGAGGCGTTCAAGACCCCGGTGAGGTAGTACGCCAGGCTCTGGTGGGACAGGGAGAGGGCCTTGGTGGTCGGGGACGCATATCTGGGGAGATGGGCGAGGTGTGACTGCAACTTGGGAGGGAGGGTGGCGTCCTCAGGGTTGGCGGCCTGGACTACCCCCAGGTGGGTGGTGGTCGTCACGACGTGCATGGGGGGCCCTTGTGGCCCTAGGCCGGGAGGTGTGGCAGACCCCTTGATCATGGCCACTGACCTTGTGGGGTGGACGATGAGGTTGTTGTGGGAGAGGTAGGAGACGGTCACGTCCAGTAAGTCGTTGGCCTGTTGGGTGACCGTTGGTCTGGGGTCCGGGGCATGGGGGTCGTGTGGGGTGTGCGCGACGGTGAGGTTGGTGTCGTCCGCGAAGCGGACCAGGGGGGAGAGGAGGGGGTAGGGTGCGTAGGCCGGGTAATCCTGCTCGATTGAGAGGGCCAGGGGGAGCGTCACTAGAAGGTACAGGAAGGGGCCCTCTGCTCCCCCTTGGGGGACCCCGCTGCCTGGCTCCAGGAAGGGGGTGAGGCCTGCTCCTGTGCGGACCGTGTATTTGCGGGTGCGGATGTAGTCGGAGGTGAAGTTGTAGAAGGGGAGGCCTAGGCGTTTCCACACCGCTTCTAGAAGGAGCCAGGGGGTGTTCGGGAAGGCTCCCTTGACGTCGAGGGAGGCGATGATGAGGTCCACCGGGTCCATGTCCGCGATGGTGTCCTGGAGGAAGATGGCCTCGTGTGGGGAGCGGCCTGGGATGGCCCCCCAGAGGCTCGCTGGTATGTGGGGGTCCAGGTGGGGGCGGATGCGGCGCAGGAGGATGGTCCAGACGATTTTGACCTCCGTGACCGCACAGACTATGGGGCGCCAGTTGTCCGGGTTTGCCCAGTCCCCTTTTTTGTAGAGGGGGCGGACAACGTTTGCCCAGTCTGGTGGCAGGGGGGTACGCCCCGTGACGATGTCCCAGAGGCGGCGGGCGAGGACGCGGAGGAGGTGGGCGGGGAGGTGGTAGTATGCCTCTGCAGGGAGGCCGTCGTAGCCTGGGGTTTTGTGTTGCCGGAGACTGTGGATGGCCCTCCGGACTTCGTGGATGGTGAAGGGGCGTTTTTCCAGGTGCCTCCTCTGGGCGTGGTTGAAGACCCGAGGGAGGCGGTCGATTTTGGCCTGGGTGTCTGGGTCCAGTGTGTCTTGGGTGGGGGTGTGTTGCCGGAGGAAGCTGTCTTGGGTGGCTTGGAGCACTGTGGCTGGGTCGTTGGTGAGGGAGCCGTCCTCCTGCCGGACCGTGGTGATGGTGCGGTGGCCGGTATGGGTCATGGCGTCGTTGAGGTGGCGGATGGCCTTGTAGGGGAGTTCATGTTGCGCATACCGTTCGTGTTCCTGGGCGATGCGCTGTTGCCTGTGGATGTGCCACCGCTGCAGGTCCGCCCTGATTTGGGCTATCTGTGTCGTGCAGTGGTGTATCTGGCGGCGGGTTTGGGGGGTGTCGGTGTGGAGGAGGGTCGCCAGTTGTTGCTTCGCATGCCAGAGGTCATGGAGCATGTCCCCCAGGGCCGTGGGTGGTTGGTCGTCGTCTGTGTGGGGGTGTTGCTGGAAGCCGCAGGCGACGGCGGCCGTGCGCATGGCTGTGAGTAGGTCCGTGGGGTCTGGTTGGATGCGCCGGGCGTGGTCTATGGCCCTGTGATATTTGGACCAGGCATGCTTGTCATGCAGCGGGGGCATCTTCAGGGGGGGTGGTAGGCCTTGGTCCGCATCTTCTGGGGGGCTGGGGGGAAGGTTGGGGATGCTGAGGCGGATGTGCAGGGGGCTCTGGCCTGTGGGTCCCAGCGGGAGTGGTCCATATCGGGCCTCCGCTCGGATGATGGTGGTGGGGTCGCCATAGCATACGTCGATGCGGGATGGGGCGGCATCCGTTTGGTGGGGGAAGTGGGATGGTTGGCCTTCGAGGCTGGCTGTTAGGTCCACGAGCCCCAGCATTTCGATGGTGTCGCGGACTGCTTGGTCCTGGGGTGTGGCCTGTCCCCCTCGGTCCGCTGGGGTGGGGGCGGCGTTCATGTCGCCGATGATGACTGTGGGGGCGAGCATGGCCATTTGGCGGTATGCCTCGGCCAGGGCTTGGAGGAAGGGTTCCGTGGCTTCGCCGAAGGGGACGTGGGTGTTGATGACGTTGAGGTGCCATCCGTCCCCGACGACCTCATAGACACCTAGCCTCCCTGGGATGCTGAGGTGGTGGACGAGGTGGACCTGGATGCCGGTTTGGGCGTATAGGGGGGTCCCCTTGTGCCAGTAGCATTTGTACGCTTTCTGGTCCGGGGTATATATGGGGGTGGTTTCTGGGGGGTCGTCGCGCTGTAGGCCTTGTTCCTGGAAGGTGAGGAGGTGGGGGACCCATCCCGGCCCCTGTGCCATCGGGAGCTCTTGGAGGGCGGTTGTGGCGTCCTTGGAGTATGTGACGGCCGGGTGGTTGAGGTCGAGGAGGTTGACGGTGGCCTCGGTGGGGGCGGGCCGGGGCTGTGGAGGCTTGTGCCCTCGGCCCTTGCCCCGTCAGGGAGGGGGACTGGGGCTTGGGGACTTTTTGCCGGTTTGTGGGCGTTTGGGTAGGCGCGGCGGGGGGAGGCCTTGGCTCCACTCCGGGGGGAGCTCCCCAGTGTATTTGGTGACTGTGTGGGCCTTGTTCTCTTCGGTGCGGAGCCGGATGGGGTGGGCGCTGGTGAGTTCCAGGGTGTCGGCGACTGGTTTGTCCGGGGCGCTGCTGCCTTGGTCTAGCTCCTTTTGGCGGTGCCAGATCACCCGGACTTGTGGCCCCCCGTTGTCCCCCGGTCCCTTGAGGCGGTACTGGATCGTGCCCTCACACCAGATCCAGTCGCCTGTGTGGTCGTTGCAGAAGGGCTGTTGGACCTTCGCACCTTTTTCGAACCCTGGGTACGCTTCGGGCGGGGGCTATGCTGGTGGCGGGAGGGAGGATGATGAGGATGCCTGGTCCGGGTGGGGCGGTGGTACTGGTGGGAGGGAGGATGACGAGGATGCTTGGTCCGGGTGGGGCGGTGGTATTGGTGGGAGGGAGGATGACGAGGATGCTTGGTCTGGGTTCGCCGGGTGGGTCGGGTGGGATGCGGGGGATCGGGAGGTCGCTGCTTTTCCGGCTTGGCTGGGGGCGGGTGCGCCCCTTTGTCGTCTCGTTCGCTTGGGTGGGACTGGAGGTAGCGGGGCATGGGGTTTGAAGAAGGGGTGCGTTGCTTGCTGGTCTGGATCCCTCAGTGGGGGTTCTGCCGGTGTTTGCATTTTCGCTTTCGCGTGGCTGCGTATGATGTCGGCGAGCTTGCGCACGGTCTCCGGGGGATCTGTTGGCCATGGCAGTGCGGCGGGGCTGTCGTCGAAGGGGTGGTGTAGGTGGTAGTTCCTCATGGCCTTGGCCTGCCTGACCCAGGCCTCTGTGGGTTCCGGTGTGTCCGGGCCGTTGGGGGAGCCTTGAGCCCAGTAGAGTGCTGTGTGGAGCGCTTCCCAGGGGGCGCCTTCGTGGCCTGTGAGGGTGGTGGCTTGGAGGAGTCGCTGCTGGCCCCGTGGGGGGTCTTCCGGGTCCATTTCCGGGGTATAGGCCTGGGCCGCCATGAGGACTCCGTGTGCCCAGTGGAGGACCCACCATTGGGTGTCCGCTTTGAGGATGTGGATGGCGGGTTGTTGAAGGGGGGTGTCCAGGGTGTCCCACGATGCGATGGCTAGTGGTATCCTGAAGGGGTGGAGGTGTGGGGGGGCCTTGCGGCTTAGGAGTTGATCGATGTGGAAGGGGGTGACGGGATCGTTGGGGCCTTGGGGCGGTGGGGGCATTGCTGGGATGGTTGTGGGGTCCCAGTGGCGTTCGTGGGCGGCGAGGGTGTACAGGGCGGCGGTGATGATGTGGTGGGCTTGCCCCTCCAGGACGATGTGGCGCTCCGTGCCGAAGTCCTTTGGTAGGTGGGCTGCGGGATGGAGGGTGATGTGGGCCAGGGCGCGTTGGTGGGCCTTTTTTCCCCCGTCTGGGGCCTGTGTCCGTTTGTCCCCCGGGATGTATTGGTGTTGGTGTTTTGGTGGGGGTGGTCCCAGGGCGAGGGATTCTACACCGTGGAGGGGGATGGCGTGTTCCCTGGACCTGTTGCGCAGGATGTATATGCCCGGGTCTCCCGGTACGGTGCCCAGGTACATGTTGCCCGTGATGGTGGGGGCCGGCAGCGGTTGGCGCAGGGGCGAGGTGCATGGGGTGGAGCAGGGCGGGTCATGGTGCTCACACCGGGGGTGGTCGATGCCGTACGGGGTGACGTGTACGGCGAAGGGTGCAACGGCGCACTGCAGTTTGTGGGGTTGGATGTTGTGGAGGCGCGCCACCGCCCGTGTGTGGGAGCGCCCTTCGCTGATCCACACGGCGTCTGCCCGCGACGCCGCTGGGTTCAGGCAGTCCGTGGTGATGCCTGTGATCGTGCGGTTGTGGGTGGTATCTGATACCCTGGCGGGGGGGGCGCCGATGCGGGGGATGGTGTGGTTGTCGTGGAGGGTGCGGGCCTTGCGCCTCGCTTCGTGTCGGTGCTGGGCCTCCTGGGCGTGGGTGTGCACACCCGTGTGTTTGGGCTTCTTGTTGGGGCGGTCCGCTGTGTGGAAGGGGGTGGGCCAGGAGGCGGCGTGGTGGAGGGTGGGGTGTAGGAGGTCCCCCCGTGTTGCCCATGTGTACAGGGTGGTCGCGGCGGCCCCTTTTGAACCGACCCTGAGAAGAAGTGCAGCACAGAAGCTCAACAACAAGTTCATCATGTCCACGCCAAACGTCAGGACCTGGCCCATCAGAACTGTCCAAGTGCAAATGGGCAGCATGGCCCACCCAATGATTGGACCACCTTACCGAGCTCCACATCATCTCACTGGCGCATCTGGCTCCCAAGGAGATCCAGAACGCAGAAGGGCGGAAGAAAATAAAGGCCTTACCACCGAGGCCTTAGCAGCCCACCGTGGAGACAGCTTCAGTCACCTCCACAGACGTGTAGCTGCCTCAGTATCCAGATCCAATTGTCCGGCTTCATCCTCTACAGCGATTGAATAACCTGAGGAGTATGAGGAACTGAGGAAGAAGATGGATGAGTACATCCTACACAAGGAGTACTATAAATCGATTCGTGGGGAAGATGGAGAGGAGCCATTGGCTGTACATGGATCCAGACCACGTACAGACCTGGGGTCCTACGCACACCCTGGTCCTCCGTCCACTGCATCCCTGCCAAGACGACTAAGACCTGAGTATCCAAGACCATGTTGTCCAACCCCAAGGGCTCCCGAAGTGGGCCCGACTCGAGTCGAAGAACAACATCATCCAAGGCCAACCTACGGTGCCCTGGATCATACGGCCCAGCTGTTGGCCAAACTCCTGTCTGGATCAGAAGATCCAGATGTGACGGCCCTATCGTAGGCCATCAAGGCTAAACTGGGTATTGCAGAACCCTTACCCAAACCAGAGTTGCCCTCACTCTCTCCAGGACTGAGTACCCTGGCCGAAGATCTCAAGAGATCAAGGGTCTCAAGGCTGTTGCCTAAGCTCACCTGCCCCAGCCCCTTTCAGCCCCGTGCCAGGACAGTGCCTATGGCTGATCTACAGGACGTGCCTGTCACAGTGAGTGAGAGAATAGGGCTGTCAGCCCTGGCCCCTCTTGCCGGTGTGTTGCCTTCAGGCCTAACTCCGGGAGGTGGGAAGACGGGCAGACCAATTGTCCAGGCGAACATCCAGCTGGAACTGCCGGAGTTCGACCCCCAAAAATCTGCCCGAATGGGCAGAAGAATTTGCAGAGTTCCTTTTGTTGACTGGCCAATCCCATGTGGATGTGGCCACCAAATGTTCACTGCTAAACCGCTCATGCAAAAAGAAATTTTTGCAAAAACAGGTGAAACAGATTGTGAAAACCTGTTCTACCTGGGCAGAGGTACTCCTGAGGTTAGAGAAAACATTGCACAGTCTATGAGACTGACCTCAGCGTACGCACACAGATCGAGGAGCTACCTATGCTCCCGGAGTTTCCATCCGCTGCGCAAATTTTTTAGTATGTGTGCGACTTGGAGTACTTGTTTTTGAGGATGAACGTGGGCTCCTACGGAGCCACTGAGCCCCACCTGTGGCTCATGAGTAAGACCCCCCAGCGTACGTGGGATGATTGCCGCTCCACCTCTGAGAGGAAGAGCAGGACCCACTCGTACGATGAACTGGTGGATCTCTTGATTGAGCTAGCTCTTGACAAAGAGAATGACTCCCACATGGAGAAATTCCTCAAGAAGCATTTGGGACGAGGTGGTACCCCTACCCCCGAACGTGGTGAAGGGAAAGGGCCTAAAAATCCCACTAACACCAACCAGGGAGGTGGTAAAGGGAGGGGTAACCTACGTGCCATGAACGAGGTTCAATCTGATGCAGGCAGACCCCCCCTGTTCTACTGCAGACCTGTCAATGACAAGGGGGGACCTTGTCATGCCTCTGACTGCGATCTCCGCAGTGGCTGTAAGCTGCAGATGAAACGTCAGCAGCATACCAAAGATGGGAAAACTGTGACCAATCAAGACCATTTCAGGTGTACCATCACCTGTGGTTACTGTGGCAAACGTCGTCACTACGAGGACGAATGCCACATCAAGAAACGCGAGAGTGACAAACTCAAGCATCAGGAGGCGGAACGCCAGAAGACCCAGACGCCCGCCAGAAATCCCCCGAATGGGGATAAAGGTGGTAAAGGAGGTGGCAAGGGGGGTGGCGAAACTGGACCCCCTAACCCCCAGAGGCGCTCATCAGCGCCCGTTGCTACACCCACTCCTGCTGCTACACCCGCTCCTGCCGCAGGTGACCCTAAGAAACGCCCCCAAGGGGATAACGCTACCCCTGAGGGGAATAATTCCAAGAAGAGGCGCTTGGCCTGGATGGCCAAGTCCCTCATGGCTGCAGGGGTGGATGTGAAGTTCCCTGATGAGGAATAGGGGGGCGGCTCCGAAGAGGAGGACTTGGTTTTCTGGATCCTCGTGAAAATCGGGGATCAGGTTTTTCGAGCGGTGCTTGATACCAGTGCAACACTTTCCATAGTGGCCCGGCGCCTGCTTAAGACTTTCAGGAAAACTAAGACCGTCGCCATAAGAGTAGGGGATGGGCGTAGCATCCATTCCTTGGGGGGGGTCGATGTGACTATATGTCTGGGCGACAAAACCGTTACCCAACACTGCAGAGTGTTGGACACTGAGGCCTTTGACATCGTCATTGGCACCGACTTTCTACGAAGAAACCCCCAGGTAAAAATGCTGTCCCTACAGCGTCCCTATTCTTTGCACTGCGACTTTGGCAGTGGGCTATTCTCCGTTCCTTTGGAGCTGTCAGGACGAAAAGAGCCTGGGCTGCGCTACGCATCCAAGACTAACTATCGTACTGAAAACTACCAACTGGCCCGTCACGTTCTTGAAAATGGACTGGCGGCCCTTCAGGTAAACCTGGATGAGATCCAGGTGGAATTGTTTGCGAGCCAACAACAGCACATCATGCAGTTGTACTGCTCGAAAAAACTGAACAATGCTTTCCGTTTCTTCTGGAAAGCAATGGGCCTAGCGTATGTTAACCCTCCCTTCTCCCTGCTCGCGAAGGTTCTAACCAAAATCGCTTATGAGGGAGGAAGGGTTGTTATGTGCACCCCTGACCGGGGTTGCTCTGGTGAACATGCTTACTGGCGCCGTATGCTAGATCCAATGACCGTGGGAAGAGTGCAACTCCCCGACAGCCCCATCTATGTGCCTGAGGACTCATACACAGCTATGCAGGCCGCTGAGTGGGCCAGTTTCCTGTCCATCGTCGATGGATCTCTCAATCCTGTACCCCTGTGTGACCTAGACCAGGTGCTACTAAAAGAGGTCATGGCCGAAAATCGGGGCCTGCCCCTTTATGATCTCAAAAATCGATCTCCTGAGCACCTATCTGCCACACTTACAGGGTGTGAGTCTCCTGATGACTATCTGGAACCTGCAGCTGTAAAAGAGGATGCTGACGACCAACTGTCTGAGATCGCCAGCACTATTCCCTCTGTTGATCCCAGCTGTGTTGACCTAAAACATAGTGCTTTCCTAGCCCAGCTGTTGCTAGAGGAGGTAGATCTAGAGTCAACCTCTGAACCCGCTTCCCCTGTTGGGAAGCCAGTGCTACACATGCAGCCTGTGCACACAGGTGAACCCGTGGCCCGGAGTGCTGATGCTCTGGCGCGGCCTGCTGCTAATACGACGACGACGACGCCCTGTCCCGGCTGGGCGACACCCAGGGGCCCTTGCTCCTCATGCTCCCCACCGGCATTGCAGCCGCGCTGCGCCAGGAGCTAGACGGCTGCGAAGGGCTGCGAGTGGGGTGGGAGGCAGTCGCGGACGGCACCCTGCTGGCCCTCCTCCACAGAGACACCGCGAACGGGTGCCAATGGGATGCGCTGACGCCCCACCTCACCGGGCGCCACGTGTACATGGCGAGCCCCCCCCAGGGGCACCCCCGCCCGACGTGGGACGACCTCATCGCAGCCTTCCACGACCACGGGATCCTCCCTGGCGACACGTGGCAGGAAGTCCAGCGGAAGACGCTTGGCAAGGACTACCGGCGCCGCGTCCACGCCCGCCTGCTGGAGATCCGGGACCCCCTCCGACAGAGGTGGGACGACCTCTGGCTCCGCCATCTCGACCGTTGGTCGCCGCCCTCCCACCTCCCACACACCTGCCGACTCTGCGGAGAATGTGACACGGTGTCCTCCACAGCGTCGACAGGCGCCAACAGGTGCGCGCGGTGCACCCAGGTAGCCGCGTGCCCCTGGCCCGATCCTCCCGCAGGCCCGCGCAGGCGCACAGAGGAGGAGGCCTTGCGCCGGCGCATCGAGGGGGCACACACCCCCTCGCACGAACAAGCGGGCCCCGCGGGCGCTGCCCTTCTGTGGATCCACGTGCACCTGCGGGACCCCACATCCGTTGCGCACCTGTCGCACGTGTTCGCCCCCTAACCCCCACCCGCCGCCGCCCTTTGCAGAGCCCGCAGCACCATGCCACGCCGACAGGGGGATGGGCCGGGGCACACCAGGGCCCGCCGCAGAGCGCAGGAGGCGGCCGTCCGAGGCCTGGTGGCGGACGCGGTGGCGGAGGCACAAGAAGCGCACGCTGCCGCACGGTGTGACCTGGAGGGCCGTGCGAGGGCTTTCCTCAACGAGACCGCCCTCCCGGCCGTCCGCGCCCTGAACGGAGCGGGGGCCCCTACGCTGCTCCCGGCAATGCACCGGATCGTGAACGCCATCCGGCCGGGGCTCATCAGCCCGGAGGCGGCCCTCTACGGGCACTGGATGGAGTGGCGCGAGTCCAATCGGTCGGGCCGGCCCCTGTCCATGGGGGACACCCTCCGGCTGACGGGAGCGGGGTCTGCCATGTCCCTCCGCAGTAGCGCCCCAGCCCTGCTGCACGCCCTCAGGACGCGCTACCCCGGGGACGCGGCCCCATACCTGAACCAGGCGCGGGCCACGTACCCGGGAGGAGTGTCCGAGCTGGATGCGGCGCTCCACCTTCTACACCCGCCGGACGAGGACCTGGAGGTGGGCGAGGTCACGGTGTTCGTGGAAGGCGCGGAAGAGGCGTCCGCCCGCCCCCGGCCGACCAACCCGGTGTACGACGGCACCGGGCCTACCCCCCCGTACGCCGTCGTCTACGAGACGTTCCCCAGGGAGCCCACTTGGTGCCCCGCCCTCCCACCGGCGACGCACGCGCCCCGCGGCTGGGCTAACCCAGACCTGTCCCCCCCCCTCTCCAGGACCAGGGGTGCCCACCACAGGGGGCAGGTCCTCTGGCAGGAGTGCCCTGGCACCCCCCTCCTCCTCCTCGTCGCCGCGACCCGCGGGGACCCGGGGCGGATCCTGGGGATCACCCCCACCCACCTCTATGGGGCAACACCCGTACCCCGCCCCCCCCTCCCGGCGCCCGCGGCGCGGGACGGAGTACACACCTTCCTGCGCACACAGGAGGTCACCGCCGTTACGGGGGTCCACCTGGTGCGGCTGCCCCCGACACCGCTCGACGACCCCCGGGGGCCCAGGGCCCTGGGCCCCGCCCCAGACTGGGAGCTATGGCGCGACGCGTGGGCCGCGTGGCTCCCCCGCCTCCCCTCCCAATGCCGTTGGATGGCCGCGGGCCCCCGGCCGTGCGGGGCTGACGCCACAGCCGGCCCCCCACCCCCTCCCCCCCTCCCCCCCGCAGAACACCACACGGCACTGCCCACGGCACGGCACTGATGCACCAGGAGGTAGTGGGAAGGGCGCGCCTGCCACCACGCATGCCTACCAGAGTAACAGTGATGGCAGACTCCGATGGGTCCCCCCAGCGGGACGACCGCCACCACCGCCGGTCCCGCTCCCGCTCCCCCGTCTCCTCCCCGGAGTGGACGGGGGAGACCCTCGCGGAGCGCGAGGAGCGGAGGCTGGCGGAGGCGGCGGTGCTGGTCGGGCCGCCTCCGCCGGCCCGGGAACCTGGGCCAGCCAAGACGGCTGCCCCCGCCGCCCAAGCGGCCAGCCCCGCCGCCCCGCCCCGCCCGGACGCGCAGGAAGCGGAGACCGCGGCGAGCCACGCCGCGGCCCCGGCCGCGGCCCCCGGCACGCCGCCGACAAGGGGAGCAGCCCCGGCGCAGGAGCCGGGCGCATCGCCGAGGGCTGCCGCAGCCGCAGAGGAGAGCAAGAAGGGCGCGCGAGGGGTTGCGACGGACCCCGCACGGGCCGCGGGCGCCTCGCCGGCGGCCGCCGCGGCAGCAGAGGAGAACGAGGAGGGCGTGCGAGGGGTTGCGACCGCGGCCACGGGCGCCCCGTCGGCGGCCGCCACGGCAGCGAAGGAGAGCGAGGGGGGCGCGCGAGGGGCTGCGGCCGCGACCCCGGCGGGCCGCGACGCCGCCTCGGCCGGCCACGCCGCGGCCCCCAGCACGCCGCGCAAGCGGGGGAAGAACCCCGCACGGGCCGCGGACGCCTCGCCGGCGGCCGCCGCAGCAGCAGCAGTGGGCAGGGAGAGCGCGAAGTACCGCGCCCACGCTAACCCCGCCCACACCCACACCAGCCCCCCCAAGCCGTTCCCCCCCAAGCCCTTCCCCCCGGGGCGGGAGCGGCATGTCCGCCCCCCGACGCCCGAGCGCTCGCCGCCGGGCGTCACGCTGCCGCAGCTGCAAAGGCAGCGGGACGCCCGGCGAGTGGTCCAGGAAGGGCGCAGCAGCGGGGGGGCGGGGAGCAGCGGACGGCGCGACAGGCAGGGGGCAGGGGAGGGGCCAGGGCACGGGAAGGGCGCGCAGGGGCGCGGGCAGGGAGCCCAGGTGCAGGGGGCAGGGCGAGGGGAGGTGGGAGAGCGAGCGAGCCAGGGCGTGGTGGACGGGAGGCGGGACCGGCGACACGGGCAGGGGGCCGGGGAGGGGCCAGGGCACGGGAAGGGCGCTCAGGGGCGCGGGAAGGGAACCCAGGTGCAGGGGGCAGGACGAGGGGGGGTGGGAGAGCGAGCGGGCGAGGGCGTGGGGGACGGGAGGCGGGACCCGCGACACGGGCAGGGGGCTGGAAAGGGGCCCAAGGGCAAGGGCAAGGGCGCCGCGGGCCCCAAGGGACAGGCGGAGCGGGGCATGGGAGCCCAGGGAGGAGGGCGGGGCGAAGGGAGGGGGGCAGAGGGCGGAGCGCCCCCGCAGCCGGACGTGCAGCCGGTGAGGTGCATCCCCCCCGGCATCCAACAGATGCCGGCACACCACACCCACCACCACCACGACCACCACCACCACCACCTCTACAACATCGACCCTGACGCCGGCGAGCTCGTCCCCCCCCAACCCCCACGACACCAGCACCAGCAAGCCCCCCCCGCGCGGAGGGCGGAGCCGGCGCGGATGGCCTCGGCGGAGGGGGGGCGGGGCGCGGCATCGGCGCCGCAGGCGCAGGGGCAGCGAGGGGGGCCGGCACGGGGGGCGGAGGAGGGCCGGCCATGGGACCGGGACTGGGGCGCGGTCCCGGACCCGCTGGTGGAGGAGACCCTCCCCCTGGTGGGGGAAGTGTACGGGTGGTTGTGCTGGGCCAACCAGGGGACCTCCAGGAGGTCGAGGAACCGGCCCTTCGATGCCGTGCTCCTCCGGAGGGACGGAGGAAAACGAGAGGTACCCCCGGGGGGATGGGCGGCCCCAGAGGACCACGAGAGGGTCCTCAGGTCAGTGATCCGGGCGGCGTGGCCCGACAGGCAGCCACCGTGGCCGGCCTTCCTGGAAGGGGAAGCGGTGCTCCGCATCACGGATGCGGACGCCAACAACTGGCTCCCCCGGGCCTTGCGTAGCGCCCTCGCCCACTGGCGCTACCGCCGGCACAACCCGCCGCCGCCGCAGCCCCAGCCCCCACACAAGCGGCGGCGCAGGTGAAGGCCCAGACGGCGGGTACGGGAGATTTGGGGGGGGGGCTGGGCCCCCCGACCCACGCCCCCCCCACGGTATGGCACGACGTACGAGGGCGCGCCACCTCCCGCGGGAGGGAGTGCGAAGACAGCGAGCGCGGGGGGGAACCTGCTGCCCCGCAACCCGCTGACCACTGACCGCTAACCCTCACGGCCACCCCCGGCCGGCCAGCGCCGCGCGACAACGGCCGGGGGATGAGGGGCCCCGGCGTGGGCCTGCGCGAGAATCCAGCTCTCGATAGAGGGGGGCGGGAGAAGGGCGCGACCCCCTGGCCGATGGCTGGCCCCCGGGGCCAGGACTGCCATGCCGCCCCCGCCCCTCCCCCCTGGCCGACGAGAGGCATCGCCAGGGGACCAAAGGGCCCCCCCCAACCCAAGCCCCCCCCCCCCCCCCCCCCCCCCACACAGACCCGAGGGCGGGCGGGGGGGGGCGGCCCCCCCACCCCCCCCCCCCCCCGCACCCACCACAGCGGGGGAGCCACAGGCGCGGCCCTCCGCCCCCCCAGGGCCGGGGGGGCGCCCCCCCCTCAGGAGGAACGGCGACGCGGTAAGGGCAACGGCGGCTGGACCTGCTCCCGCGAACCCACACCGGCGTGCCGGAGCAACGCGCACAACGGAACAGGAAGGAGGCTGCACCCCACATGACCCTCCTGTAACCACAGCCCACTCCGAGGTGACAGAGGGGGGGTTTCAGGTCAGATGGGGCCCCCAGGGGAGCGGTCCACGGGCCGCCCCTCACCCCCCCCCACCCCGGGGCGGCACTTCAGCCCCGACCGCACGCGCGCACCGGAAGGGAGCGCGCCGGCGACACGGAGAGAGCCAGAAAGGAGTACCGCAGGCCGCCGCCCGGAACGAGAGCAGGGAGGCCGCGGCGCGACACCCCCCCCCTCCCCCCGCCCCCCCACCAGCCCGCCAGCCGCGGGGACCCCGGCCCCCACCCCCCGAGGCAGGGGGGATGGACCCCCCCCGCCCGAGAGGGGAGCCGGAGTGTGACCCGCCCCCCCGCCCCAGCCGCCGGCTCAAATTGGGGCCGCGAAGAACAAGTGGGCCCACGCCTGCGCACCGGGACGCCGCGCAGATCGTGCCCAGAGAAGCCGGGTGGGCGCGAACCGGAGTGGTATGGGAGGCCACGCCCCCCATGGACAGCACGACGCCAGTGACGCCCGCTTTGTTGCCTGCCCAGGGAAAGCGGCGCGCCACCTCCCGCGGGAGGGAGTGCGGAGACAACAAGCGCGGGGGGAAACCTGCTGCCCCGCAGCCCGCTAACCACTGACCGCTAACCCTCACGGCCACCCCCGGCCGGCCAGCGCCGCGCGACAACGGCCAGGGGATGAGGGGCCCCAGAGAGGGCCTGCGCGAGAATCCGGTTCTCGGTAGAGGGGGGCGGGGGAAGGGCGCGACCCCCTGGCCGATGGCTGGCCCCCGGGGCCAGGACTGCCAAGCCGCCTCCCCCCCCCCCCCCCCTTGGCCGACAGGAGGCATCGCCAGGGGACCAAAGGCCCCCCCCCACTCCCCCCCCCCCCCCCTCCCACACAGGCCCGAGAGCGGGCGGGGGGGCGGCCCCCCCACCCCCCCCCCCGCACCCACCCCAGCTGGGGAGCCACAGGCGCGGCCCTCCGCCCCCCCAGGGCCGGGGGGGCGCCCCCACCCTCAGGAGGAACGGCGACGCGGTAAGGGCAACGGCGGCTGGACCTGCCCCCGCGAACCCACACCGGCGTGCCGGAGCAACGCGCACAACGGAACACGAAGGAGGCCGCGCCCCACATGACCCTCCCGTAACCACAGCCCACTCCGAGGTGACAGAGGGGGGGTTCGCAGGTCAGCTGGGGCCCCCAGGGGAGCGGTCCACGGGCCGCCCCTCACCCCCCCCCACCCCGGGGCGGCACTTCAGCCCCGACCGCACGCGCGCGCCGGAAGGGAGCGCGCCAGCGACACGGAGAGGGCCCGAAAGGAGTACCGCAGGCCGCCGCCCGGAACGAGAGCAGGGAGGCCGCGGCACGACACCCCCCCCCCCCCTCGCCCCCCCACCAGCCCGCCAGCCGCGGGGGCCCCGGCCCCCACCCCCCGAGGCAGGGGGGATGCCCCCCCCCCACCCGAGAGGGGAGCCGGAGTGTGACCCGCCCCCCCGCTCCAGCCGCCGGCTCACATGGGGGCCGCGAAGAACAAGCGGGCCCACGCCTGCGCACCGGGACGCCGCACAGATCGTACCCAGAGAAGCCGGGTGAACACGAACCGGAGTGGTATGGGGGGCCGCGCCCCCCATGGACAGCACAATGCCAGTGACGCCCGCTTTGTTGCCTGCCCAGGGAAGGCAGAGGGACGGAAAGAGGCAGAGCGACCCCCCGCCCTACAGGCTCCGCCCCGGCCGCACAGCCGGAGGAAACGGCGCACGCCCCCCCCCCCCCCCCCCCCCAGCCCGCCCCTGTCCGCTGGAGCTTACACCGCTAGGCAGTGCCCTGTCGCCTCAGAGATGGCGTGTCAACCTTGGGACATCCCACGGGGAAGGGGGGTACAAACGCAAGCACAGGCCGTGGTGGCCTGTCTTCCCCTGTTCTCCCTCCCAACGGGCAGATCGGCAACCCGGCGGGACATCCCAAGCTCTAGGGCGCGGCGGCCGGCGATCCGACGGTGCGGCGGTCCCTCCTCTTCCACCCTGCACGTCAGTCGGCGATCCGGCGGTGCCTCTGTCCGCCTCCTGCCCCCGTGCACGTCAGTCGGCGATCCGGCGGTGCTACTGTCTGCCTCTTACCCCTGTGCACGTCAGTCTGCGATCCGACGGTGCCGCACCCCACCCAGCCCCCTCCCCCCCTGTCCCGGCCCCGTACACGTAGACTGGGGCCTCCCGGCACGCGCAACACGCTTCACAACGCACAGCCCCACCCTCGGGGCTGGATTCATAGCCGACGGCACCCCTAAGCCGCGTAAGAGACTCCCGCGGCCCAGTAGTGAGAACGTCGGTCTTCAATCGTCCAGTGCGGGGGTTCGATCCCAGGCGTTGGTGCTCCTGGGATCCCTGCACGTAGAGCTCTCTAGTTGGCGACGTGGGAACCACCCCCCCCTCCAGCAGCTCGCGCCACCACCGATACCTGTGGATCGGGTGGAGGTCTCGTTCGTTTTACCCCCCACCCTGGAAAAACAAAACACATGGGAGCCACCCACCCCTGCAGCAGTGCGCACCGTCACCTGTACTCGAACAGGTCGACGGGAGGCCTCGTCCGGTATTCGAAGGGATCGGTGGGAGACCACCGATCCCGGGGTTCGAACCAGCTCCTCCGCGGCGCGCGCCGGGTGCGCTACCTCCAGGGCGGCTGCCTTCTGAGATACACTGGCACCCGGGTCACAGAACAAACGCGCCCGCATCCCCCTCCCCCTGTGCTAAGTGTAAGCCTGCAGTAGGGGTGCTCTGCTGGGCCATGAACCGGAACATCGGTGCACCACTCCAGCCACGGTCACCCCAACCCCCCCTCGCAACCCGCAGGGCGAAGCTCCGTGCGTATCGGGCTCGTCATGGGAATCCGGCGGACCGGCGCCTGGACACCAAGTCGACACCTCTCTCCCCCCCCACGGGAACAGAGCGGGGCCCCCACAACCGCGCGCCCGCGCCCACAACGCGGACCCCGACAGCCCACCCAGTGGACGGGCAGTCGGGGGAGGAGGAGCGCAAGACCCCAAACGCCCCACGCAACGGTCGAAGGCACCCCCCAGGGGACGCCCTGCCGCCGCCCCCACAACCCCAAGCAAAGTAGGGGGGAACCGGGACCGGACCGCCCCCCCCAGGCACGCCAGACGGAGCACGGGACCGGGACAGGACACGCGGAGGGGCACGGACCACGTGGAACGGCCCTACCAGCGCCCAGTGCCGGGACCACGCGAGATACGCGCGCCACACCACCCAGCGGGGAGCGGACACCGCGAGAGCGCGAGCGCACACACACGAAAAGGACACGCGGGGACTACCGGAAGGGCAACCGGACCGAGCGCGCGGAACGCACAGACCGCATGGAATGGCGTACCAGCGAGCGAGGGTAAGGGACACCCGGACGGGACGGCCCGCCACATGCAGCGCAGAACACGCGGGGCGGGAAGGGGGAAGAAGGGGAGACACGACGCCAGGTACCGGCCCGAACCCCCCCGAACCGGCCGCGAGCGCCGCGCACACACAGACGGGACACTGCACCCGCCAAGGCAGTAGTGGCGCACAGCGCCACGCCCCAACCCCTAGGCCAGGCAGCCTCCGCGCCAGCCCAAGGGGGTCCCACTGGCGACAAGCCAGTAGCACGGGCCCGGCGGCGCCGGCGCCCCGGGCGACCACGCATTAGGGGGGCGACGCAGTGGGTAAGCGCCCGCAGCCACGGCTGCGAATTGATGCACTGACCGGGGAGTGGCGAAACGGGGACGCCGGGGAAGGACGGGGCTCCGAGCTCTGTGAACCCGGGGGACTCCGCCACCAGGCAGGAGGTGCGTCTTGGAGGGCCCCCCACTAGGACCCGGTGGGGAGGATATCACCTGGCCCGACCAGGTGGCCCCCCGGGGCCGAAAGGCGTCTAGTACCCGCAAAATCAAACCTCAAACCTCAAACCTGCTGCTAATAACATGCCATTGTCTGAGCATGACACTCAAGAACTCCGGCGGCTGTTGTACCTGAAGGCCGAAGGTATTGAGCGCCAAGAGCGGCTGCAATATCTCAGACAGACCTGGAAATACCCCATCTGGTCTGAGGAGGACGATGAGTCCTATACTCTGCCTGATCCTGAGATACCTCTAGTGTATTCTCTACACTATGGGCAGCAATGTCCCCCTGAGTGGGACGATGGTACTGTGCCTGCCGAAACTGCTGATCGGCAGAAAAAGAAAGAACATGGAAAAAGCAACCTCCATGGTGAGGAGGATTTTCTTCAGAAACTCGAGAGTCTTAACCTTGATCCCCGCCTGAAGAAACTGCTGATAACCTATGAGGAGGTGTTTGTTGCCTTGCCGCATCCCCTTTCTTGTAAAAAACTGGTCCAGATGGACCTGAAATTATAACCAGAATTTGAAAAGACACGAGTGAGGCGTCGTCCCTATCCCGCTCCACAGGAACAGGTTGAAGAAATCGAGCGCCAGATCCAAGAATGCATTGATGCTGGCCTCGTTGAAGAGTATAAACACGGGGACTATCCCCATCACTGCAGTCCCTGTTTCCTTGTTGCTAAACCAGGGTCGACTGCCCTACGTCTTGTTGTAGACTATGGTGAGGTCAACAAGAAAGCCCAGAACCACTCAGGGAGTATTCCTAACATGGAAAACACCCTGGAGCGTATTGCCAAATGCAGGTATAAGACCAAAATGGACAAATGCTCTGGTTTCTGGCAGGTGGACCTAACCGCCGCAGCTCAGGAGCTGTTGGCCTTTATAACCCCTAAGGGTCGTGTTTTCAAGTGGAAGGTTATGCCTTTCGGGGTGGCTAATGCCCCAGCGCTCTTCCAGGAGCTTATGAACAAAATTTTATACATACTGAGGCGCAGGCCTCTAGTACAGGAGTTGATTTCTCGGGCAGCAGAAATGGAGGCTCACATCGACGACGTGAGCTTGGGTACTAATACCAAAGACGACCATGTCCTTCTCCTCCGTGAATTTTTCATTGTCTGTCAAGAAAACCATCTCCGAATCAAACTCGAAAAATGTGAGTTTATGAAAGAAGAGATGGAGTATTTGGGTTTCGACGTGGGGTATGGCTGGTGGAAACCAGCCGCGTCTAAGATTCAGCCCCTACAGGACATGCAGATTCGCGATGACCCTAAGAAGGGTCTACACGATGTGAGGAGTTTTGTGGCCGCCTGTAATTTCTATCGGCGTCACATCCACAATTTTACTTACTCCTCTGCATGCCTCACTGACCTGATCAAGAAAACTACTCCCTGGACGTGGACCTCCAGAGAGGAAGAGTGTTTCCAGGAGTTGAAGAAGAAGATTGCCTCCTCCAACTGCCTGGGAGTGCCCCGCCCTGAGGGCGAGATAGTCCTGATCACTGATGCCAGTGATGTAGGGGGGGGTGGTACGATCTACCAATGGCAGGAGCATAACCCCGCTGAACTAACCCACTGCCATTATCGTACAACTGGACTGAGCTGTGATGGTTCGTTGAAACATGACTATCCTACCAGTGAGTGGCGACTGGTACCACTAGGACACTGGAACTGGAAATGGAACCAAGCGCGTTCCAACTACAGCACCTATGACCAGGAACTCCTGGCCGGTATGTTGGTGCTATCATCACAATCCCGACTCCTGGGATCTAACCCCATTGTCTGGCTGTGTGACCAGGAGCCTGTGAAGTCTTTTCAGAAGGGCCCACCACCAGAAAAAGCAAAGCTAAAACGGTGGTGGACTTACCTGAGCCAGTTCAGGCTGACAGTGCATCATATCCCCGGGATTAAGAATGAACTGTCTGACTATATATCGCGCAACAACTTCGATGCGCTTATTGGTGAGAGCTCGGAGGCGCTCGCCAAAGAGGCTTTCCAGCGTATGGATGTCCAGCTTGACCTGTCCATGCGCACTGCTGGAATCCTGGAGGATTGGAGTCTAACCGACTATCAGTCAGAGTATGAAGAAATTCTCCAAACCCTCAGCACTGGTCTCGAACCCCGTGTCATTGACGGGCACCAGTGGTATAAAAACAATCAGTACCTCTTCTACGAGGACCGAATTGTTGTGCCTGAGACAACTGGATGGGTGCCTACAGTGGTCCCATCTCAGTTCTGGTCACTCTGGCGCTAATCGCTCAGTGGACTTCTTCCGTGAGTGTTTCTACTCTAGTCTAACCCTGACTGAACTGAGGTCGCGTATGCAGACCATTGTGGATGCTTGTGGCTGTCATGCCAGCAAGCAGAGCGACAGTAGGGATAGGGGCCTGATCTCCAGCTTACCCATACCCTATTGTGCTAACTCTCTTCTCTACGTGGATTTCATCCACGGCCTACCACGCTTTGGCGGCTATGATAGTTGCCTCGTGGTCACCTGTGGTCTATCTCACTTCACCCGAGTGTTCCCTTGTAATAAGAAAATCACAGGTGAGCAGACTGTGAAAATGTTGGTCGAACAATGGTTCGAACCCTATGGAGCACCTAAGCAGGTGCACTCTGATGAAGATGTACGCATCCGCAGTGACACTGGGTGGTACAAACGAGTGCTAAATGCCCTCAACGTGGAGGTAACCACAGGTGTGCCCTATACCCACACGTCTAACCCTCTCTGTGAGAGACAGAACCGTGTGGTGGAGCAAAACTTAAGAATCCTGATGAAACAGGAGCGCACCAAGGACTGGGTACGCCTAGTGCCCTGGGCAGTGCTGACCATGAACTCACAGCGGAGCTCTTCTACGGGTTTCACCCCCCACGAACTGTTCCATGGAGGACGACCTGCTTGGTTCTTCAAAACCCCCTTTCCTGAGGACTTCAAGAGCCCTGTGGGAGATTGCACATTCCTGACCGTGAACAGAGCCGACGGAACCGCCTACGGCGACCTGCCAGCTTCAAGGCTGGTGACCTTGTTTTGGTACACCATTCACGCCTACCCTCCTGGCCACGTAACTGCCTACAGGACCCTTACTTTGGACCCTATCGTATCATCAGGATAGATGGATCCAGGATCCATGTCAGGTGCAGTCCACGTCTAGGTGGTGAACTGCTGTGTGCACCTAAGCAGTTGAGGCACTATCACTCCCCTGACGACTTGTCTTGGGATGAGTGGCGCCTCAGCGACAGTGAGATTGAACGTATAGACCTAGAGAACGCTGCCAGTCCAGAGGAGGCAGACGAACTCGAAGAGATGACTGCCGATGAGATGGCAGTCGATGGTTACTACGTGGTTGCAGGTATTGCTCGCCACGAGTATAAACAGGGCTGGAAATTCCTTACCCTATGGGATGGCTATGGGTTGTCTGAGGCGACCTGGGAACCTATGTCAGCCTTCATACAACCAGATGGGTGTATCAACCCCATCTTCCGCACTTACCTCGTTGAGAACAACGAGGGGCAGCTCCTAACCCGTGCTGAGACTATGTCCCAGCGTAAGAAGCAAAACTAATCTCCCTGTGTCAGTCTGTGCCCTGCAGACCCATGCCTATGGTTTCCAGCGTGAGCCAGGTGGCCGCTTATCATGATTGCAGCCACCCAGCGAGTGTGTGCCTTGTTGACCATGTGTTGCATGGGGACTGCCCTAATGTAATGACCTTCGAGAGCCAACGAAGAACAGTGGCTTACTACACCAGGGGGGAATGACAAGCAAGGTGTTATGAGGCAAGGTGTGTCTTCCCTCCTTGGGGACAAGCGAGCCCACAGTTAGGACCCCTGACTGGTACACCAGATCCATGGGGTTCTACCCTTCCTTACAGGGTTTACCATACCCCTATGTGTGCTACGTATGTCTGTGTGTGTCTCACTTCTTTCCCCAGCGTGGCTCCCGGAGACCGGGCTTCGCTGACGTCGGACCGAAGGTTCTAATCAGATCTATTACCACTCCTATGGCGCCCAATTTCTGTGCTGGCGCCTATCCTTGGGGTGAGACGGCAAAAGCCCTACCTACTAGAGGGGAGGGGTGGCCAAGTGTGCTAAGGGCATACAAAACGCCCATTTTTGCTACAGGCGAAAAGCTAACGCACTCCCCTGCCCACGAGTAAAAGCACGCGGGACAAGAGACACCACTACACTACACTCACTAACGCCAGCACCGGCCTTCGAAGGCAGGGTGAGCACTCATCACTTGCACTCAACTCCTGCCAGGCCTGCTGACCCTAACCCCTACACACGCTACTGGGTGCTGCAGTCAAAGATCACTCAGGCCCTAATGGCCCTCCTGTGAAGAAGACGAGAGAACACAGCGCTGCTAAGCAGCTGTGGCCTAACAGGGGACGCCACAACGCGTTTCCCCTGCTAGGGCTTGGAGGAAAGGGGTGCTCTCGTTGCGTGCACAGCGCAGATGTCGTTGAAGTCGAACTGCCCTCGCCCGTCCTGGCTGAGGCACAGTCATTTGATTTGTGATCAGTGCCCCTGTTTTGCTGGGGCAGAAAAATGGATAGCCGCCGAAGGCAGCTGCTGCGTGTACCAATCACCCTTAACCTCTCCCACCTGTACAACAGAGGCAAATGAAGGGGTGTTTGCGGCGGAGGAACCAAGCCACACTCCAGGTATTATACCCTTCTCAGTGTGACCTATAATACACTGTCCGCAAACACGCTGACGGATCAGCTCCCCTGTCAAGCAAGCAAGCTTTAAGAGACTCCTCAGGTTCTCTTAAAGAACGTACCGAGGAGCCTCTGGGTAACCTAACAAGGTTTACCGTGCGCAATTCGCGTGGCCCACCCTTTAATGCATCATGTGCACGCAGGGAAGGGAGGCTGAACTACTGACTCAACCAGGAGGTGAGCTCCTCCTGGGCTAACCTACCGTACTCACCATGCATCGTGTGAATGCCGAATTCAAACGAACACAAAACAAGCCTAAGCGTTTTAAGCAACCCTACTTTGACGCCACGGCCACACACGAACAAACGCTTTCTTTGCTTACCTGTGAAGAGGAAAACAAGGGTGAATTTGGGGTCAGGAACAGCGTCACAGTGTGTGAATGCCTCGATTAGGCACATGCATCGCGAGCACAGCGCATATTCTAACCCTACGTGCGCGCTGCGCGCTCCATTCGCATTGCATACCTTTCATTCCTGTTTTTACCTGTGTAGAGCACGAGAGAAGAACACCCGACCCCCCAACGAGCACAGCGTTGACAACCCTAACGTTTTAACGAAACAACCAACACGAACGCAATGCGTGAGTGTGAGATGACACTGACATACCTGAGAGATGGGTTGTTGACCTGCTCTGTGGTGTGGGCTTGTAAGTGCGGTTAGCCCCATCTGCTCAGATTTTCAGACATTCTGCCCAGATTGGTTACATTTTGGTCATTTTCTTTGCTTCGGCGGAATTGCCGCCTCGCAGCTCAGTCACAGGATATTTCCTATATATTTCTGATATGCCGGATTTGATTCCGCGGTCCATTTCCCGTAAATCCGCCGCGTTCCGCTATTTTAGCTGGAATCGCCATTTGCCGCTGACGCGCGCTCGCGGGCCAGATCGGCCAAACATTTTTACATAAATGGATTATTTAAATTCTTTCAGACAGTTTTGGACACTCAGATGTATTTAGAATAATTCCCCTCAATTTTCTTCATAGACTGGGATTTTCTGCCGGACCACAATCAGCATGGACCTTGCTTCAGTTGTTGCTGCTCTCGCCTCCGTTGGTGTCCGAGTGTCCGGTTCTACCCCCAATAACAACATCCAGGGAGACTCCTCGCGTGCCTGCCCCACTGGTCTTGCCGGCCCCGAGCCCTCCGGCACCCACAACGACCCAGGGCAGCACTTTCATGGTAGCAGAGGCTACCTGAATGTTGTTCCTTTGGTGTCCCAACCACAGCTAGCTCCCCAGTACGGCCCCGTAGACTCCGCCACCTCCGGAGACGTAACGATTACGCTGCCGTGGTGCTGTGCGAACGAGGCCTTGAGAGGAATGCCTTGCGCAAGCCCAAATTGCCCAAGAAGGGCACAAATCAGCAGCTTCGGAGGCCCAGATTACAATCAAGATCCCAGTCGAAATTGGCCATCAAGTAGCTGGAATCTCCCAGCTTACGCTAATGGCAACGCTCCGGTGGAGCTTACGGACCTCGCAGGTACTAATACTCCTTACCAATGTCCACATTTTGAGACCATCGACGCCGACATTGACGACATTGAGATGGGTGGTCCAGGTGAGGTACCTACCTATCATCGACCAGCCTCATGGGCACAATGGGACAACCATTTGTCTTCCGAAGTGACCCGTAACCTTGAGGCGCTTGAGGCCCTGTGTCTATTAGCCACGTCTAAGCTGATAGGACAAGAAAGAATCGCCTCTGATTTTTTATTCGAATATTTTTTCCTCCTTCAAGAAGAAATTAATACCAGGATGTGGTGGTGTTCTCAAGAAGATGAATCTTTTGCCATTTTTTTGCAGATCTGGGAGGCAAGCCCCTTCCCGAAGGAGAAGGCCAAGGCACCTGTTGCCGGGCCCTCCGCCCCTCATCCCTCTGTCTCCATCCGCGACGATCTAGCCGCCGCGGTTGAGGAAGGAATTTTAGAGGCAGCTAGGCAGGCAAGCCTGGAAATTAGGACTGAAGGAGCTCCCCAAGTGGACTCCTGGCTGCGAACCACTGAGATTAGCGGTCCGACAGCCTGCTCAGGCCCTTCAGGACACGGTATGTACTGTCCTGCCGACTGCTCTTGCAGATTACAGCGAGATACTGAGCTCCAATTGCTCAAAGATCAAATGCAACTCATCATTCAGACGCTGGGAATTAAAGATCTTTTCAAGACCCACATGAGGTGTGAGGGCGCATCATCGGTGGAACAAACAACAGAACCGTCGGAGGAGGCGACAGAAATTTTTTCGATTGCTCCTTCGGTGGACTCTAAGACCACCGACGCAAGGATCAGCAGGACTAAGCTAAAGGAAAGGGTTACAATCTCTCGATCTCAGAGTAGATCGGCGAAGGCTAGGACTGAGGCTCAGAATGCCAAACGAACTGCCTCCCGTACTACCCTTCCTGCTGTTGATTCCAATGCAATTGCCCAGATGTTGCTCGCCCAGACCCTCGCCGGAGCTGGTGTGGCTAATGATGCCGCCAAGGTGTCGGCCATTACGGCCGGTGTTGGGCTGGATTCACTTCTAAATCCCACTTCATTGCGACTGCGTCAGGTTGCCAAGCAACCGAAGTATAATGGGAATCCCAGACGTTGGCCTCAGTTCCAACGGGAATTTAAACTGTGGGTTAAGACTCAAAAACTCCAGGATGATCAGTTCCTGATGGCGCTCTTGGACTGCCTTGAGGGAGCGCCGGCCAACACTTGGCTCAGGACCTGGAGTGATCGTGAGGATTCAAGTTCCCCCCTTACCTTTGATGAGGTGTGGGAACAGTTGGAGGTACGTGGATCCCGGCTGCCTGAGGACCATTACCACCAGATGTTGAAGAATTTTCCTTCGTTCTCGCGATTAATCTTGCACGAAGTGCAGGACAAGAGACAGCGCTTCTGGAATCTCGTAGAAGAATCTGAACATTCAGGCGAAAAATTTTCCAGTGCCGAGCTGAAAAATCTGATTTTTGACAAGATCCCCTCAGAAACCGCCGCCACCCTTCGGAATAAACAATCCGAAGAAAAGGTCAAGACCTGGTGGGCGGAGGTCGATGGCTTCGATGCCTCGGCCAACAGGTTTACGGTCAGGGAGGCACTTCAAAAGTGCTCCCCCACGTCGTTTACCAAGGTGAAATTCACTGAAAACATGTGGAAAATCAAGTTTAATGAACACGAGGATCGGGACTTGTTTGTCCAAGTCCTCAACAGGGGAGTAAGTTTCCACGGCCATCGCCTGAAGGCCAGGAACTGGGTGTTTTCGTTCACCCCGCAGGAACTGTGGGAAGAGGTTGAGCGGCTCGCTGACGCCGCCAATCAAAATTTCCATGAGGGTCTTGGGGGAAACAAGAATACCCAGCAAAACACCCAAAATGGGGCCCAAAAGGGCAACAAAAAGGTGAATGACACCCGGAATGTTCAGGATCATTGTAGCATCTGCCTTCTTTTAGGTTCTACGAACCGAGCTAAGACGCATTCTACTGCTAATCACCGATGGTCTGCTTACAATCACAAGGTGATTGGTGAAAATGTCAGTAATTCGCAGAATTCAGACAGGAATGACAGACAGGTGCATGGTGCAAAGGGGGGAAAGGGTAATCCGACCCCCTCCGGTGGAAACAAAAATACCGGAGGCCCTGGCGGGTCCCAAGGCAAAGAAAATCGGACTCCATCCGGCTCCGGTGGGCAGCCAAACGGCCAGACAAGTCCCAATGGCAACGCCGGAGGCGGAAATCGAAATCCAGGCCAAACCCCTCAATCCGGTACAAACAAAGGAAATGCTCCAGGATCACAGGGTAAAGGTAAGGGAAATCCTTCAGGAACCCCTTTCTCTGGTAAGGGCAGAGGGCGTGGCGACGGTGGTGGTCCATCATCCGGCGGCCGTGGCCGTGGACGTGGAAAGGGAAACCATCGTGTGGATCAGGTCTCAGGTGCCGATCAGGTTTCCGATGCGGATCGAGATTATGTTGAAAACGCCCTGAATCCAGCAGATGATCCGTTCCAAGATGAGTGGATCGACGAATCAGGCTGTGTTCACAATGTTAACGCAGCCGCTGGAGGTCAGAACGCCTAGGGGAGCCACGAAAATCGCCCCTCCCCAGGCGATTTCAGGCATGATCCCCAAATTCCAGATCGACCATTACTTGATGTAGGGTCGCTTGTCCCCTCTCCCCTGGATCCGGCAGCGGATCCTTCTGTTGTAGTGGACGAGGTTGGTGTACAGTCCAAGCACAGGGCCCGTCAGTTCGTCACAAAGCTGTGGGTCTCTGATTGCAAGGGAAATTTCCATCTCGCCACTTGTTTGTGTGACAATGGATCAGAGGTAAATCTCCAATCCAACTCATTCTTACCCGACGACTGCGTGTTTGAATCGCCTCATCCTGTTACCCTCGAGGGAGTTTCTGGACATTCTCTCGCAGGTGGGCAATGCGGTTGTTATATATCCACTCATTTGGTCGCTCAAGACCTTTGGGAAGAGCAAAATGTGGAAGAAGTTGTCCTTAAGGATGACTACTTCTATCGTGCTGACATAAAGTATGACCTTTATTTGGGCCATCCTTGGCTTCGCAAGAACAGGGTAGCGCCCGTAGGTCATCGTCGTTGTTTTTTGCTGGAGTCAGGTCCCTTGGAGCGTCCTGAATTTCGTTTTTTGCACGCAGGGTTTAAAAGTGCAGAAGAATTTTTGAAGCAAAAAGTGACACCAAAATTTGGTGAAGATGTCACCATTGCAGAGGTGAATGGGAGTGCCGATTACTCCCAAGAGTTAGAATGTCTTCGTAGGGACTCCCAGCCACGACGCCCTTCGCGCTGGCACTCTTCATCCTACAGAGTTGTCGACAAATGGCGCGATGCAATTTGTGAATACTTTCATGAACATCATTCCTTTTGGCCACAGTATGATGCCTTTGCTAACCGTATGAACAAGCGCTTTGACAAGCACTTTGGCGACGCTTGGACCCATAAATGGGACAAGAAGTTGTGGATTAATCCTCCGTTTCACTTAATCCAGCAGGTCATCCACAAAATCAAGCAAGATAAAACCCAGGCAATTTTAGTTGTGCCCTTGTGGGACGACAAGCCTTGGTTTCAGGAATTACAAGACATTTGTGTAGATTACATCGAACTTCCGGGGAAGATTAAGCTGTATGCCAGGGACGACACAGGTCCCCTGCCACAGCGGTCCTGGAGTTCGCTTGCATTCCTGGTGGATGGAAAGCTTTTTGACTCTAATTCTGCTGATTCTAGTACAGATTCCTGTGTTGGGTCTGAATCTGAGGTTGAGCGTGGTACTGATGATGAATCTATTTTTTCTGATTTTTGTCCGTCAGATACCCAAGGTGATTCAACGTCCAATGGATCCGCCTCGTCTCCCTCTTCCCCAATACGGTCGACATCGAAAAGAATCTTCAGTGCACGGGCGAGGAAAAATCTCCAATCGCGCCGCAAATTCAGAGTTTTTTATGAAAAACCCCCTGTGGAAGCTTTCATGGATCCTTTCGAGGAGCTGGATCACGAAGAGAATCTCTGGGATTTCGACACACGACCCACCTATCTTCAAGAGGCAGTTGATACGGACCTGTTTAGGGACATCCGTAAGAAGATTCTTCCTGCCAAAGCCGAAGAAGTCGCCAAAGTTTTTTCGACAGTAATTCCTGGCGATCAGGTGGACACTGAATTGTGTTCCAAGTCAAGAGAAAAGATTTTTGAGGAACGGAAGGACACAACCCTTTCAGGGAAGTTGATCAAAGACCCCCCTGTCCGTGGACAGTTCGGTGAAGCCTTCATCGAGCTTCGTGAAGGGTACAAGGCAAAAAAACAGCGCCCTTATGAAAATCATGGACACAAACATGAGATACTCAGAAAAAAAATTGAGAGAAATCTCAGGGAATTTGGTTGGCTTGAGGGTTGTATGACCAGCGAATGGTGCTGTTCACCCTTCACAGTCCCGAAGCCACCGCCTGCAGACCAGAACACCATTGATGGTTGGCGAATGGTTGTTGATTTTTGCAATCTCAACGCCGAAACAAAGGCGGATTCACACCCCCTGCCCCTCATTGAGGAGGAAATCGCTAAGAGGGCAAGAGGTCGTTTGTTTTCTGTGCTGGATCTCCGTCACGGCTTTCACCAAATGCCGTTGAGGAAGGACAGCCGACCTCTCACCTGTATGTGCACGCCATGTGGCCCAGTCCAATGGACCGTCATGCCCATGGGGCTGAAGAACGCCCCCTCATTTTTTCAAAGAATGATGGAGGATGTGCTGTTCACAACCCATCCTGAGCTTCGTGCCTTCGTGAGTGTGTACATAGATGACATAATCATCGCGACGGAGGGGGAGGGACTGACCGAAGCCGAGCTGGTGGCCCTACATGAGAAGCAGCTGAACCAAGTTTTGGACATTCTTGACGCCAATCAGCTGGTTTGTGGGCCAAAGAAGGGAAAATTATTTTTAAAATCAGTCGAATTTTGTGGTTCTCTCCTAGAGAATGGCACCCGACGACCCAGTCCAGGGAAGCTCGTCGCTATTCAGAAGTGGAAGCGCCCTGAGACGATCACGGAGTTGAGAGGATTCCTGGGTTGTTGCAATTTTTACCACACTTTTGTGCCGAATTATGCCAAATTTGCTGCCCCCCTCACTGAATTATTGAAGGTAGGGAGAGATGCGGGCAAGGCAGGTTCAAAGGTTCGTGTCAAGTGGACTGACGAGTGCGAGGAGGCCTTCCATCACTTGAAGGCGGCCCTCTGTGAAGTCGCCACGTTGCATGTGCCCCAATTTGACCGACCCTTCTACATTAGAACCGACGCTTCTAGGTACGCGATCGGAGCTGTTCTTGAACAGGTTGATGAGGCTACCGGCGATCATTACCCTCTTGCATTTTGGTCTCGGAAGCTAGCCCCACGCCAAATGCAATGGTCGCCGCGTGAGCAAGAAACGTATGCCATAATTTGCGCTCTAAAAAAGTACCAATCGTGGGTTGGCACCAATCGAGTCGAGGTCCTGACGGATCATCGATCTCTGGAGTATTGGGCCACCGAACACATTGATACTGTCGCGAGCCAAGCTGGTCGACGGGCCAGATGGCAGGAATTTCTCAGTCTGTTTGACCTCCATGTGTCGTATTTGCCTGGTAAACATAACACGGTAGCGGATGCTCTGAGCCGATGGGCTTACGCCGCCTCAGAGGGGCTGCAAAGTACCAACATCCATGGTACGGAGCAGGACCGCCATGTAATCATCGAATGGGATCAGGAAGAAAAAAAGCTCATTCGACGTGCATGCATGCAGTGCGCTGTTAAACAGCACGCATTGCCGTGTCACGACATCACAGCCATCACAGATCCGGCGCATGCTCATGAGATCTGCACCAAAACACTGAAAGTCGTGGAAAAAGTCACCGATCCCTCCTCAGGGAGTGTGAAACGGTTTGACTATACCCGACGAGTAAGTCGATTTAGGTTGATCCAGGGCATTAAGCGTCGAGATCCGGCCAAAACTCCACCCCTGCCGAAGGATTCCCTGATCATCCGTGACTGGACGTCCGATTACCTGCAGGATCCCATGTTTAAAGAGGTCTTTGGAAATCTCCAATCCAAAGATGCTCACAAGGATGGGATTTTTGCTGAGTACTCGTTGGATGGGGGGAAGCTGTGGATGGAGGGTAAATTGTGTGTGCCAGACGCCCTAGCCCCCCGAGTGTTAAACTGGTGGCACAAATGGGAGTCCCCCCACGCACATGGCCGTCGACTGTGGTCGATGATTAAGCATAGGTTGTTTGGATCGAGGCTCTACACTCATTGCATGAAAGTAGCTGCCGGATGTGCCCAATGTGCTGTCTCGACGCCCCCCAGCGCGAAGAAGCACGGCCATCTGAGGCCTCATCCTATTCCGGAGCGTCTCTTTAACAGAGTCACCAGTGATTTTTTCTATCTCGGTGAACTCGATGACGAAGAGTGCCATTGGACTAACAAAAGAGTCAATGGTGTGCTCCTCATTCAGTGCCGTCATTCCGGCTACATTCAAGTGTTGCCTTGCAACATTGAGTCGATGACTGGCAAGGCTGCCGCCAAATGGTGCGCGCAGACCTGAATGGGAGGTTGGGACGTCCCATCCGAGGTGGTGACGGATTCAGGCAAAGAGTACACCTCCGAATGGTGGAGAGAATTATGTGCTCGCCTTGGAATCCACCAGCTCCGATGTGAAATCCACTCGCATCGAGCGCTGCCTGGCGAAAGAGCCGGCCGCTCAATAATAAATATGCTTCGTAAGGAGCTCGCGAGTGAAAAGGATTTCCATTGGATGGAAGTTCTCTTCGCATTGCTTCGCCGTTACCACAACACGCCTTTGTATCATGGCCTTTCTCCAAATGAAATTGTCTTTGGACGAAAGAAGTGTTGGTGGAACATGCCGTTGAATAATCCTCGCCCCTGTAAGGATGCTTCGCTGTTTTTGGACGAAGTCCAACGAGCAGATAAATCTGTGTCGAAATTAATCGAGAAGCATCAAGCTGACTGGCTTTGGGTCCAGAATCAAGGCCGAAAAAACCCCCACAATTTTGAAGTCGATGATCGAGTTTGGCTTCGAAAATCCGAAACCACCCTGGACGGAGATGACAAGCTTCTTCCCTTGTGGGAGGGGCCATTCGCTGTTACAGCGCGTCTTGGTGAGAACAGGTGGAGGATTCGTGTGGATGTCAGCAGGGAAATTGACGTTTCGGGCGATCGCCTCAAGAGAGAGATCCCCTCCCCCAAGGATCGGGTTAAACCCCTTTTTTGGACTGCAAAACACTTGTCCGATCGGGTCATCGAAGGGGGAAAGTACGAACTCAAGAGGATTGTTGAAGCAAGACGTGACGCCAAGGGCGAATGGGAATTTCTGTGTGAGTGGAGGGGCTTTGATTCCAGTCACAACAACTGGGAACCAACCCAATCTTTTGTCCATGGGTACACCAAGGGGTTCATTGACTTCCTCAAGAAGCACCCCGAAATTGGAGTACTCCTGACAGATTGTTTGTCGAAACCAGACAGACAAGTGGAGAGCGACGGAAAACGACCTGTGGTGAATCGAGATCCAGCCTTTTACGGCCCTCAGCAGCCACATTCCAGGGCTGATCCGTCGATCCCCCCTCCTGCGGTCAGGCCAGCCCAGGAGCTAAATGAGGACCAAGCTTCAAGTTCGGCCGCTGATTTGCAGCGCCCAAGCCGTACGAGGGCCAGGCCAGACAGGTTGGTGGTCACATGTATTCGTGCTTGGCCGAATTGAGGAAGCCATCCTACCACATTCTGCTCAATCCACTGTTCATTCTTTCTGTTTATGTCATGATGTGGAGAACTGCGAATTTTTGATAATTTGACGTCAATCAACTTTTCTTTGGTCTCCGTTCGGCAGACAAGGCGTAGATACGCTGACGGAGTGTGCTGCCGTGTTCAGAAAAAACCAAACTCAGGCTTAATTCAGGCAGATTCGGGGTAATCTTGTCTCTGTTGGTCTGTGCATCTTTGGAATTTGGCTACTCGTGCAGATGGAAGCAAATGTACATAATCAAAACGCTGGCCAGCGACAGTCGCCCCTTTCAGCGACATTCATCCCTACAGGTAACCCCTGTAGTACTGGCTGCACCAGATGCGACGCCAGGAACTCAGATCATACCTTCATTTGCTGTGATGCTAACGCCAAAGTCCAGATTCAGATCCAGGATCCTCAAATTTACCTTGAATTTCTCAGGTTTGTCCATCATTCTGCCACTGTTGTACGAAACCCAGACGTCAATTGTTCAGACAATCTTCAGATAGGAGCTCTAGGGACTTCTAACAGCAACCTCTGAAGTCCGTAAGCTTCGTTGTATTTTTGGCACACGCTAATGTGAGCTCAATCCGACCTGAAACTGTCGAAAATGGTGAATCCAAGTGTCTTGTGGGACTCATTCGAAAGATTGGCCTTGTCCAAGTCGATTGACACCGCCGCCACTGTACACACGGTGTCTCTCAGTTATATACTGTCAGTAAAGCGCCTTCAGCGAACCTTCGGCGCGTTACATGCCAAGGATCCAGGGCCAGCATGTCCCATCATGATGCATCATCACATGATCCACATTTTCATAGAATCTGTTAGATGCTCGCGAACCAACGTGCCGGAAAGCACAATTGAGCTGAATAAGCGACAATATATATGAACTTTAGTCTAAACGAAGGTGTTGGTAGTTTCAGTTGTACACATTCCGCTTCATTTCACCTTCATCTTAGGGAATTTGCTGACATTAGGACAATTTAGATTGATTTCCTTGTCATCTCTTCTCATTCCTCGAAGATCTGTCGACGGCTTTGCCTAACTTCGTTGACGCTTATGATCTTCTGTGCATTTAGGGTCTGTAGACTACATTTGTATTTGTTTTACCTCACTGTGATTGTCTCATCCCCTTAATCTCTGCTCAATTTGATTCCCAATTTTGCTGAATCTTGTGATCATCCACCAGATGCGCCAAATCTGAAGCACATGCTGCACTTTTCAGAACGAGAAAAGCGGGATTAACACGATGTAGAGTTCGGCGAGGACACCGTAGCGTGCCCGCGACAGCGAAACTGTGCCAGAGCGCTGAGATGTCACTCCAATTCTTGATCCCCCCACTCAATCCACCAATAATCTACCTCATTCTCAACCAATGCATGGTTTGGTATCGATTCTCGATACGTTTACATGCTTTTTAGCCCCTAACCGAATGTTTTACAGCACGGAGGACTGTTCGTCACTTCTCATTCTGTCTCATTTCAGGTTCATCCAGCCTGATTCAGTGCCAATTCAGCCCAAATCAGGTCAGATCAAGCAGATTTCGCCCCATCGAGGCTACATTTCTATTTTTTTCTGGGACTTACCCGCACTACGTTCTTCGTTGACGTAGCGACACACCCCAGTGTGTTTTTGGAGGGGGAGTGTAAGTGCGGTTAGCCCCATCTGCTCAGATTTTCAGACATTCTGCCCAGATTGGTTACATTTTGGTCATTTTCTTTGCTTCGGCGGAATTGCCGCCTCGCAGCTCAGTCACAGGATATTTCCTATATATTTCTGATATGCCGGATTTGATTCCGCGGTCCATTTCCCGTAAATCCGCCGCGTTCCGCTATTTTAGCTGGAATCGCCATTTGCCGCTGACGCGCGCTCGCGGGCCAGATCGGCCAAACATTTTTACATAAATGGATTATTTAAATTCTTTCAGACAGTTTTGGACACTCAGATGTATTTAGAATAATTCCCCTCAATTTTCTTCATAGACTGGGATTTTCTGCCGGACCACAATCAGCATGGACCTTGCTTCAGTTGTTGCTGCTCTCGCCTCCGTTGGTGTCCGAGTGTCCGGTTCTACCCCCAATAACAACATCCAGGGAGACTCCTCGCGTGCCTGCCCCACTGGTCTTGCCGGCCCCGAGCCCTCCGGCACCCACAACGACCCAGGGCAGCACTTTCAGGGCTGAATTTGAGTACTTGACTCTGAAGTTTATAAAAATTTTGATGCAACTGTGCAAAAATTTCCTTTAGAACTTTAAAAGCTACGGCTCAGACCTTCTTTTCCAAAAGCCGTTCACGCTTGCGCAACCCTTTTCTTGGAGTCCGCTTCCTTTGCGCTTGTCTGCGACTTTGAGTTATGTGTAAAAATGACGATTTCCCGCGTGGTTTCGTCGATTTCGAACGATTTCACTTGCTAAATCGCAACCCCTTCCGCTAAACCGCAGGAATCACTCCCTGCTGGTTACATTTTCTATTTTTTTCCAGCTCCTGGAGGTTTGTGTCCTCCATTGGGAGTATTGCTCCGCCCTGGCCCTTGGTCAGGACGTATACTAAAACGCTGTTTATACAGCGATAGCCGTCTGCATTAGAGCGTTCGACTATACCCTAGTGGGCAAGCATATGTGCTCTAGGGAGGGAGTCCTGGGTTCAAACCCCACTACCCCCAAACTTTTTCCAAAAGTTTTCGTCGCACGCTGGCAACTTTTGAGGAATGCCCCATCGCAGGGACATCATTCACGGTACATTACACTGTTTTTCAAGGGTACCTACAGTGTGATAGGCTTCTATGAAGTGATGAGGATGTTTTTGGTGAGTTTAATGCATTTTCTGAGGTAATTTTGGGAATATTTGAGCCTTTTTCCTTGGTCCTACTAGCTTAGCTAACTAGTACTCCAGGGGGGAGCAAGAAAAAGCCACTGCCATGTCTTTCTTGGAGGGCTTGATCCAGGCCAAGCCCCCCTTAAAACCCTTTTGTTGATGCTAAGACAAACTTAAGTGTTTTTATCCCTCTTTTGTTGCCTAAAGTACACTTTCTCAAAGTAACTAGGGTTGTGACCCTAGCCCCCCATGAAGTTCACCCCTACCACTCAACTGAGCGGAGGTACCTTCCTTCATGGAGGATATACCGAAATGAAACAGGCATTTCATGCTTTAGGCCTTGGAGGTTAAGCCTAGTGGTCTCCCACCCCAAGACCCCTATACTCAATTGTTTCTACCACTTATTGTGGTCCTACTTTGTAACTGTTTCTGAATTCAGTTGCTTGGCCAAGTCATTTTCTGTGTGGTCCTGACATCTATGCCCCACATTCCTAACCAGCACCATTTCACGCAAAAGAGTGCACATGAAGTGCCTAATGCAACCTCTGAGGCAAGAGTCAGACCAATTTTCATATAAAATCTTTTGTATTATCCATTTGTGATTGAATCTTTGTGTATAAACCTGCTTTGTCTATCTGCAGCCCTTCTGTGTTACACTGGATTCCAAAACCAATCATTGATTCGATCCACATCCTGTTCTTGCTCTACTTGCTGCTTTGGTTTGGGTTTTCAACTACAAAACCTGCAGGAATACATCAAAATATCTGGGGCATAATGCAAGGACATCTTTCTTCCATAGTCCACTACCAGCCGTTTGGCTGTTGACCCAGTGTAACCGCTGCATAGTGGCGGATCTTTCTTGTAATTGCGAAGCCTGTAGCCTTGATGCCCCAGGGGTCGTAACGCCCGACACTGCCCCTGATATCTCCGAACCCAACTGACCCTCTTCAGACCCATATCCAGCTTCTGAGAGCGACATATGCAAAGCACTTGTAAGCCTATTGAACTCCATGGTGGAACATCAATAGTCAGAAAAACCCGGTCTACAAAAATGGAACACACATAGAATCTCATTGTGCATCCATCGCACATAATGACTCAACGTGAAATCATTCGAAATAATTTAAATAAATCCGATTGGGAAATCACGTAAGACAAATGCGACTCGACGCGCGCTCACAGGCGACGTCTGGCGGCGAACGGAAAACATGAAAACAAGCGGAAAATTTACTGCACTAATGTACATCTGAGAATCATTGAAATTCTGATTCCATTGATGTATAAATTGAGTGCTGTCACTGCTGCCGTTACACTCCCCCTCTGAAAACATACGCCAGTATGTCAGGCTGGGTCAAGTGAAGTGAAAGAAACGGCAAAAATGACCAAAAACCGACTAACCTATGACAAAATGCAAGAAATTGAGCTGAATTGAGCTGAATTGAGCAAAATTGTGCTGAGATCTGTGTTTCGCGATGGCCATCGACTTGAATGAAACGCATAGGTACCTTAGGGGTCACAGAAATAGCTTCGTTCAAGCTCGAAAAATCGAAAATTGAAAGTCTGAGTGAAGAATGTACATGCATGATCAAGATCCGTGATCCATGATGAAATCAGGATCTGACTTCCCACTGCCAGAAAACAGAAAACGAGGGTCGCCATGTCGTCGAGCGTCCAAAAAATAGGGTATCCCTTCATGGAGTCCAAGATATGTGAAACTGGCTGGTGTCATTTGCAGTCATGAGACCAGATGCCAGATTATGCTACAAAATGTGACTGAATTGAGACCAAAATCAGCGAATCGCAGACAGATTGAAGACGGCGAAGTCTGCAGCAAGCCAACATAGGTCCAATTCATTGTCGATAGATACTGTGTGTTGTGCTGAACGGAAATCCAGTTCTCATTCATAGCCAATCCAGGTCAAATCCTCAGGATCCACTGCCGTTTACACCTTGCTACGCACCCACGCGGAGGACCCCCAGGCCACGGCGGCGCACATGCAGCGGACGGCCGTTGCCAAGACGGCGGAGCAGCTCACATAGCGCACCCACAAATACCTGCAGCATGCGGCAACCCTGCCCCCAACAGACCAAGCCCACCTCCTCAAACTCCTGTTCTACCAACCATGAGAACCTACCCCGTGACATACGAACACGGAACCCCCACCACGTCTACACACCGTCCACCGAGCACAGCACTGGCACAGCACACACGGGCACCACAGGCACCGCACACACTCCCACCAGCATGCGCGCGCCACCAGCCCCGATCCCCCCACGCCGCCGTCCGTCCACAGGTACCACCAACCACCAGCCACCGCATGTCCCCTCTGCGTTCGCCAGCGGCTACCACAGACAGCCCTGCCCTGCAACCCAGACCAGTGAGTCTGCCTGGGAGCCGCGCACCGCCTCACCCACTGCCCCCACTGCGGGGACCTCAACCCCCGCCACCGCGAGCGGCCCGCGGCCCCAGCCGCACCCCCCCCCGCCAGCCACCCCAGCTTCTTCGGGTTCCTCACCGACACCCTCCGGGACCAACTGGGAGGGTACTACGTGGCGGACGCGGCGGACCACGCATGGACCATAGCCGTGGCCATGGGCAGCACACCCCTGCCCCCCCACAAGCCCACCCCTACGCCACAGCGGAGGCGGCTTGAACGTGGCGGCCCGCCACATCCTCCTCGCCCTATACCTCCACCACCGAGACCTACACCTCCCAGACCCACAACTCCCGGCCCCCCAAGCAGCAGCCCTGACGCCGGAAGCGTGGGCCGACACGGCACCAGAGGAGATAGCAGCCTACCTCCGAATCACTTGCCGCCCGTTCAAACACGCCCTCGGCCGACGGAAGGGAACACCATACCCACTCAGCGCACTCCTCTACCCGGCACACCACCCCCCCCCCCCGCACAACAGAAGCCCCCAGAGGGCTGGGCGTCTTTTCGGGACGCCCACCTGGCCGCCCCCGACAAGGCCACCGCCACGCGGATGGGCCTCACGGACCAGGAAACCTACGTCAGAGGCCTCAAGACGAGCCTCCAAGAGGCACACCGCTGGCACGCCCGCTCCCCGTCGCCCCCACGGGGACAGGGGGGTTCACCCGCCCCCGACACCCACCAGGCCAAGAAGACCAAGACAGGTCAGGGGGCCCGCCAACGCGCCCGCCAGCAGGGCGCGACGCCCCGACCAAGGCCCGGGGCACACCAACAACACCGCCACCGCCAGCGCCCACCACCACCACCGTACCGCAGCACCCAAACCCTGCAGCCCAGTCAGCCACCACCGCCCACACACGTCCACACCATGCCAGGACCACCGTACGCGCAGAGCCAGGGGACATGGCACCACCAACACCACCAGCACGCCCCCGTCCCTCCCAACCCCTACCCCCTAATGCCCCCATGCTACAGCGACCCCCACCAGCTACATCCCCACCACGCCCCAGCACAACCAGGCCCCGCGAACCACCCACCCCACATAGCGCACATCACCGCACCACACCATCACGTATTCCACCACCACCAGCCCCTGCCACCACACCCACCAACGCCGGGGTACCACACACAACCGGCACACCCTCCACACCACCACCACGCGGTCCAGCACCACCCGCCGCCCCCGCTACACGGGCCCACGACATACGAGCCACGGTACACCCCCATGGACCCGCGAGGAGCCGCGCACGCACACCAGCAACACCAGGGCCTAGTAGGAGCGCCCCACCACCACCAACAGCCCCCCCACCCACACCCCATACCAGCGAGCACCATCCACCAGCAGCCACCTATCACATACGGACCACAGCCCCACCCGGGGGCTCATGCGGCCGCCTCCCACCCGCACCCCGGCACCACAACCAGTCAAGAACCGCAAGGGCCACACGGCGCACACACGCAACACCCACACGACCCACAGTGACGCCCGGACCCCCAGCCAGCACAACACGCACCCCCGCCCCCCCCACCCCACCCCCACCAGCAGCCCCCCCACCCACAGCCCATACCAGCGAGCACCATCCACCACCAGCCACCCATTACATACGGACCACAGCCCCACCCGGACGCTCATGCGGCCGCCTCCCACCCACACCCCGGCACCACAACCAGTCAAGAACCGCAAGGGCCGCACGGCGCACACACGCAGCACCCACACGACCAACAGGGACGCCCAGACCCCCAGCGAGCACAACACCCACCCCCGGCCCCCCACCACCAACAGCGCCACCCCCACACCAACCCCCCCGCCTCCCCCCCGAGACCAGGCCACGGACACAACACGCGGCAGCCAGCACCAGCCAATTGACGTCGATACCCCCGCCGACACACGCCACCGCGAATCCCCCCTCCCGCGACCGCCACAAGAGACCCCATCACCAGACCCCACGCGCGACAACGACGACCACCCCCCCCAACCCACACCACCCCCCCCATCACACCCGGCACCACCAGTCGCCGCACCGGCCGAACCCTACGCCCTACACAACCCCGCAGCGGTACGGCAGCACCTCCGGGGACTCGGGGAACAGGACGTCGTGCTGTACCTCCGCACCTCCGGTACCAGCACCCCCATCCGGGCGGCCACCCTGGTCCAGGCGGCCATCCTGGGGGAAGGCGTCAGAGACTTCCTCTCAGACGCCTTCCTCCACGTCGCCCGACACGAGCGCCCCCCACGCGCCACCCCAGACGGCGAGAGCCCGCCCCCCACGGGGAGCCGGATCTGGGTGCCCCCCATCGACTGGGGGCGACACCTGGTCGGACACCCCGTGCCGGGGCGGGTGGACACCAAGGGCCGCACCCGCTACCACGAGCCCGACATGGCCCATCCCCCACCCGACGCCACCCCCGACAGCACCAAAGAGTGGGAGCGGGAAACATGGGTAGCCCGGATGGCCTCCCTGAGCAACTTCCGGCACCACGTCCCGGGGGACATCCCCACCCCCGACGAGCAGCAGCCAGCCCCCTCCACGTACATGACCCTCATGTACAATCTGCACTACACCCTCTCCACCACCACCTACGACGCAACCACAGACCACTGGGTGGTACACGGCACCGACTCCCTCCTCCCCGCCGACTACACCCCCCCCCCCACACAACCCAGGCCCCGACACGTACGCCAGGGGGGACGACCCGGACGACCCCCACATCTGGGGCACGTGGGAACCCAAATCCCTGGACACGCTGCTCTCCATCCGCAGCGGCTACCAGGGCCTTGGTAGGGCGATGTATTGCCTCGCCAAGTGGACCCAACGGACCTGGGGGATCCCCACGGACCGATGGGTGTGGGTGGTCACGCTGCGCCCCCAGCAGAGGGAAGCCCCCCCAAACCGCAGGGGACCCACCCCCCCACGCCCCACCACCCTACAACTATGCCCGTACATGGTGGCAGCCCGCCTCATGACGCTGCTGTGGCCGGGCCCCCACACCCCCACCCAAAACTACCCCCACCTCACAGAGGAGGACATGCCCGGCATCCAGCGATGCTTCTTCCAGACCCTCGACTACCTCCAGCAAACACACCCGCACGTCCTGGAGCAGATATGGCCACCCCCCGGGTAATTTATGTGCCCGCGCAGCCGAGACAACGCCGCCACACCAGCACCAGCACGCACGGATCACCAGGGAAAACGCGCGCACACGCCCGGTGCCCGAACCTGCACCCTCGTTCTCGCTACTTACAGGACCCAGCATCATACGCCCGCCCCCGAGGCCCAGGAACCTCCGCCGTCTCCCACAGCCCTCTCCTCCGCCTCCGACTCCACAACCTCCACCACCACGACCACCTCATCCACCACCACCACCACGTCCTCATCCAGCACTCCACCCCCAAGGCCGCGGGGGACACCTCCCAAACGGGCCTCCAAACCCGCCCCCACCGCGAGCAGCCGCGCCGCCGCCAAGGCCCACGCCCCGACGAAGCCCACACCCAAGACCCAGCCAAAGCCCAAGACCGCCGCCAAACGGCCACCCAAACCCGTCAGCACGCCAGGACCGCAACCCGCAGCCAAGCCCAAACCCAAGCCCAAACCCGGCGCCACGACGGCAGCGCGAGCCCGGCCCCCCGAGGACGTCCTCTACGACATCCGGCCCCAACCGTCCCAGGCCCGAAGGCAGCAGCGCCCAGCGCGGCGCCCCCCCACCGTCACCGACGCCACCGCCACCACCTTCATGGCGGAGCGCGCCGCGGCCCAAGCGCGACGCACCTCGTCCCGCCACCTCTCAAAGCCCGCACCCCAGGCCCACGGACCGCTCCCGACCAAGCCAGAACGACGCCAGAGTCCACCAGCAGCGTCCCCGCCCCCCTACCGGCCCTCGATGACAGCCCACATGCAACGCATGCCCCACTACCGCCGCCGCCGCGAATCCCCGCCCAACCCCGAGGCGGAGACCGTACGCGCACACCCGCGGGTCCACATCCGCGTGCACTCCCCACTCCCCACGCACCCCCACGGAACAGGACTACGAGAAATCCCCCAGGCCCGCCACCGCTGCCGGTCCCCACGACCCCGTCACACCCACCCACGCCCACTCCTCCGCCCAAGACCGCAGGCCCGCCCAGGAACAGTGGTGGCAGCGCTGGACCCACACGCAGCTCTGGGAGCTGCGGAAGTGGGCCCGGGGAGAGCCCTCCCTCGAGGGCCTGGTCCATCGGCCCCGCAAGGGGTCGGTGGAGAACTGCCGCCTCTGGCCGGCGGGGGGGTGGATGCCGCAGGCCGCATGGGAAGCCATGCTGGCCGATGCGCTCCACCCCCTGGGAGTCCAGGCCCGCAACCTCCCCGCGCCCCAGGACCACCCGTATGTCCTCAGGCGCCTGCGGGAGACCCTCCAGGAAACGCAGCGAGACGGCATCCGCCTGTGGGACATCACCCAAAGCCCAGCCCCGCACGCACACACCCCCTCACCACCCCACAAGCGTCGGCGCACCGACACCGGCGACACCCACAGCACCCCAGGAGCCCTGCGCGCCACACAACACGACGCGCCTGACCCCCCGGCCAGCGGCGCCGCCGTCTAACCCCGTTACCCAGCAAACCACCACCACGGGGCGCTGCGCCAGGCCCCGCCCAGAAGTCACCAAACGAACCGGACGCCAAAGGGAGCCAACGCACACGACAGCGAGCACCACTACGCCCAAAGGCGCCGAACCCAGGCCCGCTACCGTGGGCTCCTCTCCACCCTCAGCACGACACACACGTCGCTGGCGTCACTCCTCCGCCGTGCGCCCTCCCACGCCACCGCCCTGCCCCCCCCCCCTCCCGCCGCACGTCCCCACGCCGCCCAGCACCCAGCCCCACACACTGCGCCACAGCATCGCCCTAGTCCGGCTCCTCCACCATCGCGCCACTTGGCACCTCACAGTAGACCGCCGTCCTGTGGTCCCGCTCCCCCCGGCACCGCTCTCGGGGCCGCACCCGGCCCACGTCGTGTTCGCCCCCACGTCGCGGGCCGCGGACATCCTCCCGCTCCTCGCCGCCACCCCTCCCGGGCATCACATACTGCTTGCCGCCAACCCCTCGGTCCTCAGTGAGGTCCTCATCGGGCACGCCAACGCCCTGCACGTGCGCCCGCTGCTGCCCAACCTGCACGCTGCGTACGCCCCTGGCACGCCCGTCGACCCCTCCGTGTGGGACTCCCAGTGAGGCCACCGGCCACCGCCCGGCCCGCACGCACCACCCCGTACCCGCCTCGGGCGCACGACCCCGTGGACGCCGCTACCCACACGCCCGGCCCCGCGCAACCGCCTAACCGAGCCAGAACCCAAGCACAAATCAAACCCGAGCCACACCCCGAAACCGCTAACCCTTGACTCCTAACCAAGCCCGCCGAGGGAACAACGTAACCACAGCCCACACCCACAGCCCACACAACCGCCTAACCAGCCAGCTCCAGAAGCAAAGAGACACCTCACCAAACCCACCCTGACCCAAGCCCGTGTACATCAGGACGCGCGAGCCGCACCCCTGGGGCGCGACCGCCGCCACAGCACCGACGACACACGCTAGAGGACACAACGCTATTGCACCGCCGCACCAGCTGCCCGTGCCTGTGCCTGCAGTGTACGCGGTCTCTGTTTTTCTCTTTTTTGTTTTTTCTTTTTTTTTCCCAAAAAAAAAAAAAAAAAAAAAAAACAAGTAAAAAAAAAAAAACGAAAATTAGGGGGGGAGGAAGAGGGACACAACCACCCATGGCACACGCGCACCGCACACAGCACGCACACCGGTGAACAGGAGCCCAGTGGCCCAGGACACCGCACATGCAACACAACACACCGAGCGAGCACACCGGTGAACAGGAGCCAGCTGGCCCAGGACACCGCAGACGCACCACAGCAAACCGCGCGGGCACACCGGTGAACAGGAGCCCAGCGGCCCAGGACACTGCACACACGTAGGGCGGCCGAGGGACAGGAAAGAACCAATACCCCATGGGTCGGACGCACTGGGGCGACCCAGCCGACCCACGGGGCCAGTGGCAGGAGCGGTACTCCAAGGCCACTGGTCCGAGCCCGGCCAGGCTGCATCGGGGACCATGGCAAACGTCACCCGGAGCCATGGAAGCAACCGGTGACAGGCGAGCCGGTACACAGTCCAGGAGGGAGTCACCTGCCAAGCAGAGTGGCCCCGCAACTCAAGCCACAAGGGTGAGGCGGTCGTACCGTAGACAAGCGGGAGCAATACCCCTTGTGGTGAGAGATACTCCACACGGCTGGGCAGCCCCCCAGAGCTGCCGCCCAAAGGAGGGGGCATGTGGCCCTACCCATGGACACATGTGGGGACACCCTCCCACCTGGGACACATGGACCGGGTGGCCGCGACAATGCCTTCCCAAGCACATGCGGGAGCGGCTCAAGAGGCACCTGACATAGGGCAGTGGGAGGGACAGGACGTCCCCTTGGTAAGACCTTCTTCCTGCAATGTCAAAGGAGGCATCCCGAGCTCCCGAAGATACCTACCTACCTAACTCCAAGATATGTGAAACTGGTCAGTGTCATTTGCAGTCATGAGACCAGATGCCACATTATGCTACAAAATGTGACTGAATTGAGACCAAAATCAGTGAATCGCACACAGATTGAAGACGGCGAAGTCTGCAGCAAGCCAACATAGGTCCAATTCATTGTCGATAGATACTGTGTGTTGTGCTGAACGGAAATCCAGTTCTCATTCATAGCCAATCCAGGTCAAATCCTCATGATCATGATGATCCCCATGATGATGGAAATTGAATCATGTAAGTAATGATAGCCAAGAAAACCCAGTGCGTGATCACCACACTGTCAGTATTGTCTCCAGGGCTTCATGTTTAATCCAGTATGAGCCAGAAGAGGTAATTGACTCAATATAGTTCCAGAATGTAGAAGCATCCAATGCTTGGTACAAGGAATTTGCCAAATATGAGCTGATTCTGAGCAGGATTCCAACACAATCCAAAGATGAGCAGCGAGTCGACACAAGTAAGAACACCATCGTCCTCACTCGGTCCCAATAAGCCCTTTGACAGCGGTCGATTGGAAAACAAACCAACAGTCTCAATGTAAGAGCTGATTGAAATAACATTCTCAGCAGATCCGTCAAACACATGAACTGCATCAGACTTAGTCATGTGCCAGAATCTCTGAAATGAGCACGAACTCGAACGAGTCCTTCCCAAGGCAAGTAGAGGGGCACAGTCGACAGCAAAACACGAGAGAGTCGTCGTGGTTGAGGATAACGGCCTTTCGGAACTTCCGATGGGAATCATCTACGATGAAGCACATGATTCACATGATGACCATGATGAGAATGATGGACATGATGACCAGGATGATCGCAGAATGTCCCATCATCTGTTCATCGAACCACATAGACGATGCGCCAGGACTGTTTTGTCTCAATGCCAAGGGTATATGTAGACCGTAAACCTTTTCGAAAGTTTCGGCGATTTAAATTCTGATCAGATCTTGTCTCGAATGGATTCTGCGACGATTGGAGCTTCTTCTTGTGCTTGTAAGTCTTCCTTGGTGACACAATCTTTGATCAGCGAGAGCTCACAGTCAATCTCAGGGTGTTTCTTCAGGAACTTGATGAAAGTGTCCGTATACCCATGGATAAAGCTTGAAGCTGGCTCCCATTTGTCTTCTTCTGGACCAAATCCTTTCCATCTGCACAGAACGTACCACTTGTTTCGAGCATTTTTCTTGTAATCAAGGATCTTCTCCAACTCGAAACTGCTGGTGACCATCTTCCTGTCGCTCAGGTACTTCGAAGTCCAATAGAGAGGCTTGAACTTTCCTTTGGGGCAGGGTACTTCGGCCTTCAAACGGTCCCGATGTACTTCTTGATGTCTGCCCGGTTCAACCTCAAGGTTGAATGTAGTCTCACTTAGTTGACCACTGACTTGGAATGGGCCTCCCCACAAAGGTAACAATTTGTTGTCGTCCTTCAGGGTCTCGTCTGACTTACGAAGCCAAACTTGCTGGCCTTTCTCGAAGGGTTTTCCTTGTGTTCTCGACTGATTTTTGAATTTCAACCAATCTGCTTGACTCTCCACTTTGGCTTGGATCCACTTGGACTCTAAATCCTTGATCCTCTCAAACCATTGTGAGGCGTCGTAGCACTGCCTTGGATGATACATCACTGGTCTTGGACCCATCTTCTCACGACCAAAAACAAGCTCGTTCGGACTTAATCCAGTGTAGTTCTTGGTCCGATGGTATCTCCTCAAGACACAGTAAATTGTCTCCAACCAACTGTAGTCTTTTTCAGTCGCCAGGAATTTTCTCAGAATGTTGACAAGAATTCTTCCAGCGCGTTCAGCAGGGAGGGCTCGATGGTCGTAGACTCGGGCACGAAGATGATGAACTTCCAATAGAGCACACATGTTCTCCCACCAAGTCCCAATGAACTCCTTCCAACTGTCCGTCAGAATTTCACTGGGAACATCCCAATTACTCATCCACTGACTTGCAGTCCACTTGGTAGCCATTTCAGAGGTGAGATGCTTCGTGTTGCAAGGGAGGACCTGGATGTAGCCACTGTGGCGGTCTTGAATTAGCAAAACCCCATCGATTGGCTTCCTCGTGTAGAGACATTCCTCTTGGATTTGTCCCAACTCGAAGACATCCGTCGTCACCTTGTCGAACAACCTCTCAGGAATTGGTAATCCTTTCAGTAGTCCTTCTGCCTTTTGATTCTTGGGGATGTTCGCCTGACATTGCTTGCATCCTTTGGCAACTCGCTCACAGGCACTCTTGAGGTCCCGTGTGTACACTCTGTGTCGTAGCTCCTGCTCCAGAACACGGCAGTGTCCGTGGGATGTCTCATTCCGATGCCAATGTTTGACATATTGGTCAATTAGACAATCAGGAACACAAATCCGTCCTTGCCAAAATAACTTGTCGCCTTGGATTTTGAAATCAGACGTCTCTTCAGAGTCGTAAGGCTTGTCCCCTTGCAACTTGTGGTATACAGACCCAAAGAACCTGTCCTCCTTGTACATCTTCGTCCAATCCACATAGAGGAAGGAAGTTTCCTTGTCCCTTTGTTGTGGAGGGAGCGTGGATTTCGCTTTGGATCTTGTCACTGGAAACACATTAAGGAGTGGCAGCGACAACTCAGAGTCAGAGTTAACCCTTTCAGTCTGATCTGCCTTGGTAATCTCCTTGCATCTGACCAACTCAGCCTTCATCCGATTCTTAATCGAACATTGGAGACAATGTTTCTTGATCAGTGCTTGTCCCTCCTTATGAAACTCGATCACTTCGGCTTTATCCGTCGCCGTCCCATGAAAACTCACTTCAGAGTAAGCCTCTGAGGCTGGGTAGGCCCGGCGACTCAGGGCGTCCGCCACTGTATTGCAGCGCCCTGGAATGTAAGTCACGTGGAGGTCAAATCTGCTGAGAGTTTCATGCCAACGGCCTCTCCTCCCAGCTGGTGAGCCAGAGGTATCCACATGTTCTGTCCTCCAGCTCTCCAGTGACTTGGGTCAGTCAGTACCTCAACGCGATGGCCCAAGATCCAACCTTCATAACGCCGTAAGGCACAAAGGATTGCGTAGGCTTCTTGTTCCCTTGGACTCCAATTTCGCTGCCTTGTTGTAAGCTTGCGAGACCAGAAAGCCAGAGGATGATGGTGACCTTCGTCATCGACTTGTTCGATCGTAGCACCAATGGCGTAACGACTGGCGTCTGTACGAATATAAAAAGGTCTTCCATCCAACCACGGAGTCTTTAATGTAACCACATTTGCCAGTGCTTCCTTGAGACCAGTAAAGGCCTCTTCACATTCTGGCGTCCACTTGAGCTTGACTTGAGATCCCTTCTTTCCTTCTATTTTGCCAACCTTGAGTAACTCTGTCAATGGACCAGAGAACTTGGCGTAGAGGGGAACGAACTGGTGGTAGTAATTGCAGCAGCCTAAAAAGGCACGAAGCTGCGTGATGGTTTTAGGCCTTTCCCATAGCTGCAGGGCAGCCATTTTCCCTGGGGCCGGTCTTCTTGTCCCATCTTCCAAGACAGAGCCACAAAATTCCACGCTCTGGAGGAACATTTTGCCCTTCTTGGGTCCACACACGAGCTTCTCTTGTCGAAGGACTTCGAGAACTTTGCGGACTTGTTCTTCGTGCAAATTCAGGCACTCATCAAAGTTTTTTCCCAACAGCGTGGCAATCAGAAGGTCGTCAATGTAGATGCTGCAGAATTCTTGTAAAATCAGTGACTTGTGCTTCTGAAATAAAATAGTCTCCATCATCTTCTGGAACATCGACGGCGCATTCTTCAGACGCATCGGCACAGTCCACTGGACAGTGCCACAGGGCGTGCACATTGCCGTCAAATGCCTATCCTCCTTTCGAAGTGGCATTTGGTGAAAGCCATGGCTCAAATCCAACACAGTAAAGAGCTTACCTTTGGCTCTCGCGGCGATCTCCTTCTCGATTAAAGGAAGGGGATGCGCGTCAGGTACCGTGGCGGCATTGAGAGCTCTGTAATCCACCACTAGACGCCAAGCATCTATGCTGGATTTGTCAGCAGGTGGGGGTCTTGGCACAGTAAATGGTGCTGAACACCACTCAGAACTCATGCAGCCCTCCAACCAACCGAACTCATAGAGATTGCGCTCAATAATCTTTCGCAGGGCATCTGCTTTGGTGCCGTGCAGGTAGAATGGACGTTGTTTGTGCACCTTTGAGCCTTGGATTATCTCAATCTTGGCTTCCCCATTTTCACATCGAATTGAGGGGTTTTTCCACAACTTCCCACTCAGCACGTCATCTTTATAATCTTCGAAAACTGTGTCCCTTCTTGCAGATATCTTGTCTCCGCCGACCTGATTTCCACATTTAATCACCAACATTATGTCCACCAATTTGTGAATTGTTGGTCGTGGTCTCATATTCTTGGCTACTTGATTCCAAACTTCTTCGTCGCATTGTTGGCGGATGAAGCTCACCTGAGCTCGCTCCTCCGTGGGATCCCACCAATTCAGGGGGTCCACGAATGTCTTGAAGGGATGGTCGGACGAATTCAGCTGCATTCCTGTCAATTCAGGTGAAAATCTTGGAAATTTGTCGTCATTCTTGCTTGAAATCTTGACATTTTTGGCTTGATTTTTGTCTGATGGGGACGAATTGGAATGGATGGAGGCGTTCTCTTGAGGGACGCCGATTGTCCTTCCCTCCTTCCGCGACGATACGTCGGGATTCCGCTCTCGATCGTCTCCATCCAATTCAATTTCGTCGATTCTTGAGGAATTTGAGATGACCTCTTCTGTTCCTATTTCACTGTCATCTCGCCAATAATCTCCCAGATTCCCGTCAACTAAGCACGCCAACGTGCTCCACGAACGCTGTGGCAAAGGCTTGCCATTGTCTTCACAATACAGCTTCACTCCCTTGTGAGGTAGCTCGACAATGTCGATTGAAATGTCCATAATGTCCTTGAACCAAGATTGTTTTGGCCAGTTGGGGACAATTAAAATCGCCTTTGCGCCGGATTGCTTCAGCTTCTGAACCACACGAGGAAAAACGTCGAAGGGCGGATTGATCCATAGAGGTTCAGACCAGTCCTCACTCCAGGCATCGTCGTAGAACTTTGGAAATCTTTTATTCCTGTTGTTTGCAAAGGCATCAACTTACGGACGAAAATTGTGGTTCTTTTCGAAGTAATCCACCAGAATGTCCCGCCATTTGTTGACTACACGATAGCAAACTGCCTTCCACTTCTTGCAGTCCAATGATTCCACCTTTCCTTCGTCGAATTCTTCTTGATTCCCTGTCCATTTCTGCCCATCTTGCTGAATATGCAGCTTATTTCGCTCCTTGAATTGGTGTATACTCTTGGTGTATGGGTGCAGATAATACAAGTCGGACGGGTCGCTGGTCGACGGATCCTGGAGGAAGCATGTCCTGTGTCCAGTGGGCGACACACGGTGAGCGTGAAGCCATGGTTGACCCAAGATTAAATCATACTTTATGGTGGCTTCATAGAATTTTCCAGAAAGCCACTCCTCTGTCACTGTCACCTCCACGCTCCAGACAGATTGTTTCACCAATCTGACCGCCAATTCTGCCTCTCTGTCGCCACCTTCAAGGCGATGTCCGCTCACTCCCTCCAGCTGGACAGGTGTCGAGGACATCTTCGCCTCGTCCTCCTGCAGAAATCCTTTCCTCACCAGATTGACCTCTGAACCATTGTCAATCAGACATTTGGCAAGTTTAACCTTACCATCTGTCGTCCTGACCTGGATCCAGCAGACAAACTGGCGCTGCTTGCCCCGCCGGACAGCGCTGAGGACCCAGGCAGGGTAAAGGAGGCCGGAGGAACGCGCCAGCCAATCCCAGCAGCGTCCATCCACCGCCCCAACTACCCTGATGGGCTTTGTTTCCTGCCACTCAACCCCAGTGTTGGGAATTGGGTCAAGTTGGCTTCCCTATTGCCATTCTTCTTCGACGTTCGGCTGCACGTCCTGTACTTGTCCTTCGTCAACCCATTCTTCTCCTGCTTCAACGGCATTGACTCCTTTTCCACGTCCACGACCACCAAATGACTTTCCACCACCACCTTTCTTACCTCCTTGGCCTTTGTTGTTGGAGGTGTTGGAATTGGGGTTGAATTTGTTGGATCTGCCCTTGCCTTGACCTCCAGTATCCTTGTTGTTGCCCAAGGTTTTGTTTGCTGGCGTCTCCGTATACAGGGGGTTACCATTCACCTTGGAATCCTCTTGATTCCCGGACTTTCCTTGTCCCTTTCCACTCTTTTCGCCAGATTTTCCACCAGATTTTCCACCAGCATCGGTCCATCTTGAGCCGCTTGGATCTCCGCCTTGCTGCGAGTAATCTTTTGGTGTCCAATCTCTGTTCTTTCCTTTGGACTGCCCTTTACCCTTTCCCCTTCCATGCTGGTCAGCATCTCGTGCTCCATCCTGCTGGGGATTTTTGGGAGAATTTCCCTTTCCATCCATTTTGGACTGAATTGTCTTGAGATCTGAGGGCGTCCACCTGTGATCTGCGGTCGTGTGAGTCGCCGCTCGACCTTCCTATCCAAGGGCAATGCACACGGAGCATCCCTTCTCACCAACGGCACCGACCTTGCCTCCGAAGCCTTGTGCATCCTGTGACTTCTGGCGTTCTAAGTTTGCATACTTTTCAAGTTGGTCCCAGATCTGCTCGACTCCATACGAGAAGATCCACGGCCGCACCTTCAAAACTGTCCCCTTATACTTCACTTTTCCATCCACCGTGCTACAGAAAAACTCCGACTGTTCAGAATCATGGAAACCAACTCTCCATCTGCCCTCGCGAATGGTGATGTCTTTCAATCCCGTAGCACTGATAGAGTGTAGCAACTCACGAACTGCCATTTTTCCCATAGTCTCCGGCAATCCTCGGACTTCAACCCAGTTGCCCAGGACTTTTTGGTCCGCCTGGGAGTCCCTGATCTTCTGCTTGGTCTCCGGCGTGGGCTTACTCAGAAGAATCTTCTTCATCTCGCCTTCAGAAAGGCCTTCTCCCGAGTTCTCCGCCTCCTGCACCAAAAACTCCCAATCCTGCCTTGCTATTTGGATCTCTTCAAGAAACAATTTCTTGATCGCCCTGAAGTTCTCAAGACGGTTCCTGTAATGATCCTCAGGGAGTCGAGAGCCTTTCTTTTTGAGACTTTGCCACAGCTCTTCATAAGTCAGGGGATCTCCTTGATTCTGCCTTTCCACATAGAGATTATATGTACTTTCCCTGAGTTTGCCAGTCAAACAGTCCATCAACCCGAGAATCCAGAGTTCCTTGTCCAGTTTCTCCGTCTGCAGCCAGACCATGAACTGCCTTTCGAAGGACGCCCAGTAGTTTGGGTGTCCTGAGAACTTGGGCTGCTTCATCACTGAACCTCTAAGCCTCATGTGCAAAGGATTAAGCAGGTGGTTCAGGTTGAAACCTGTGGATGTGCCAACAGGATTGACGAAAACTGGGTTCACGGCGGGGCCTCCCATTGCCTGTGCTTGAGCAATTGCGGCCGCCAGCAACGCATGGTCCACAGTAGGCTGCACAAACGGCGTTGATTGCCCTTGATGAAGCCTTATCTCCTTCAATTTCTTCTGTTTTTCCTTCATTTTGGCTTCATTTTCCTTCTTTTCCTTGCCTTTCTTCTTCAAGGCTATTGATCTCTCCTTCACGGTGGTCCTTGCTTCTCCATCAATATCACCAATGGTACCAACAGACAGTATCGACCTCTCTGACGAAGATTCTCCTCCTTCAGTACCCAGATTGAAGCCAACAGGACTTGTAATTCCAGTAGGGGGAATACCAGAATTTCCAGTAAAAGCTGGGTGTGAACCAGTAAAAGCTGGGGGTGCCGGAGAATGTGGAACGCCGTAAGGCGTGGATGCAGGTGCAGCTGAGGAGGTAGGTGCTGAGTGACTTGCCATTGTAGGCGCTGGTCCAGTGAGCCCAGTAGTGCTCAGATTTTGTACCAGATTGGTCAACTTCTCCAGCTTTTGCTCCATCTCCTTCCACTTGCTGTCGTCATCCCTCTTTTTCTCCTTGGCGGCCTTCTTCAGCTCCTTCACCCTGTCTTCCAGCGACGAAATCTGGCGTCGACAGGAGCAGTCCTTGGCACACTCACCACAGAACAGGCATCTCGTAACTTTTCCTTTGCTTCTTACTTCATCAACCCAAGTATCAACACTTGAGTTGGAGTTGGGAAGCTTGGACAATTGCTCCCTGGAGAGGTGAGAATGTGTCGAATCACACCTCATTTCGTCGACCTCTTCGTCGTTCGGACCCCACTCGCCCGACGGACGAGCGTGCTGGCGCACATTCTGGCGTCTTTCCTCGGCAATGATGGCCATTTGCACCATCACGGCAGCCTGGTGGTCGAACTGGTCCATCAGCTGTTCCCAATCCTCTTGTTCCTGCAATGTGGCGTCGAATCGCAGGCGGCCACTGTCCCTGCTGAACTGGCACGACGCCCTGAACCAGTCCCTCAGACGGCCTCGATAGCCTGCCTCCGCCAGTAGCCAATTTTGGCGGTGCAAGAACTCCTGATTCCAGATTTCCTGGAAGTGGTTTTCCCAGTATTCACCACTAATTCCAGTATCAGATGGCTCTCCTTCGCTGCTGCTGTCTTCAGGATCAGGCAAAGCGTGAGAGCTGGAATCAGATTCACTCGAGGAGGGAGATTCTCGACCGGGTTTAAGGTTTGGTGGGGCGTTCATACAACAATCAGCACAAGTATGAACTCCAGGCCGATGTCTATGGCCAAAGTAAGGACACTCTGAAGGGTGATCCTCGGTTTGCTGGGGAGAAGCCACGAATGTAACCTCAGGGGGAACACGCAGTGACCCAGTACGAGTGATAGCCCCGCTAAAGTCCGATGATCTCAAGGTGTCCGTGGAGATTCCAGAAGCAGAGTCATGATTTCCTCTGCTACCATGTAACCGCTGCATAGTGGCGGATCTTTCTTGTAATTGCGAAGCCTGTAGCCTTGATGCCCCAGGGGTCGTAACGCCCGACACAGCCTCTGATATCTCCGAACCCAACTGACCCTCTTCAGACCCATATCCAGCCTCTGGGAGCGACATATGCGAAGCACTTGTAAGCCCATTGAACTCCATGGTGGAATATGAATAGTAAGAAAACCCCGGTCTACAAGAATGGAGCAGACATAGAATCTGATTGTGCATCCATCGCACATAATGACTCAACGTGAAATCATTCGAAATAATTTAAATGAATCCGATTGGGAAATCACGAAAGACAAATGCGACTCGACGCGCGCTCACAGGCGACATCTGGCGGCGAACGGAAAACATGAAAACAAGCGGAAAATTTACTGCACTAATGTACATCTGAGAATCATTGAAATTCTGATTACATTGATGTATAGATTGAGTGCTGTCACTGCTGCCGTTACACCCAGGCTTAGCCACCAGGGAACAGGGGCTGCAGTGTTGGGGCTAGTCCCCATCCTTGTACTCCAAGACCAGGGCAGCGTCGATACACCCTTGTATCTGTAGCTCTATCCCATCGGCCTGCTCTTTGGGAGCCGGGTAGGGTCTCCTTCTTATCTTGTGACCCACGAACTCGGGCTTCAGCTTGAGGTCCATCTGTACCAGCTTGTCACACGATGCCGGAGGGGGTAGTTCTCCGAATACCTCCAGGTAGGTCCTGATCAGCTGCTGTACTCTAGGGTCCAAGAGTTTGATCTTGTCCTCCATGTCCTCGTCAGAGTGTAGATTGCTTGCCCCTTGGTGTATAGAAGCAGGGAGGTGATCCCCAACCGGCTCTGTGTCCTTGGTCGTATCCTTCAATCCTTGATAGGCGTAGAGAAGGTCTCGTTCCACAGTCTCAGGTGGTCGGTGACAACATAGCCACACTCGAGTGGGTTCGCATACGCATTCCTCTGAGAGTTCATCCTCCTCTGGGGTCCTCACATGGGCACCCCATACGCTCTTCATGAGCTTCAGATCCACCTCTCGTTGCCAGGCGGTAATCTTCTTAGTGTTTGGTATGAGACTTTTTTTGCCCAAATGAGATGAGCGATTTTTTTTTCTCTTTTTAATGAACGATTTTTTTTTCGTTTCATATGAAATGAGCAATTTTTGTTTCTCGTTTCATTTTTTTCGATATGTCTTGACATAGTTGATGTGACCAAAAAACAACGAGGCATTGTTGATGTTATCTCCAGGCGGCAATGAGTGCACTTCCTACGATGAATGGTACCCATTGAATAAACATTTTGGCCAATACCTCCTTCAAAGAACCTTATCACGTACAACAAGCCATTGTTAACACCATTTGTATCATGGTTTGCTTTAGTATTCATTATATGATATGAAGTCGGAGGCTTCCGCATTTCTAAAAGCCAATGCTACTCATTGGTGAAATGCTTTTGCCACTATGGCATTCAACAAACCTTATCGTCAATAACAACCCTTTTGCTCAAGGCTTTGCTTTACTCTTTACGATGTTGTATCAAGCCGGGGCCTTGTGCATTTTTTAAAACCTCTGTTACCCACCGATAATGTGTTTCTGCAAAACAAGCTCTTCAAGAAATGTTTTGAAATACACCATGCCACACTACGTGAAACAAACAATGGTTTCAATGCTATGTCATTGCTAATCCTAACCCTAATATCATGCACAAAAACAATGTTTTCACACATTGACCATGTGCCCATTTGTCTTTGCTACTCTCGTGGCCTTGTGACCGTTTGAAACCCTATGCTTGCCATGGAAATTGTGTTTTCTTAATTATGTCTTTTAACAAACATTTTCAAATTCAACAAACCGTTCCTCCAATGGTTTGCCTTGGAATCGACAATGTTGCCTTTCACACCATGTACCCTAAGCCATTGCTAACCTTAACCCTAATATCACGCAAGAAAAACAATGCTTTCGTACATCGACAATGTACCCACTAGTCCTCCTCACTCTCCTCATCGGAGGCCTCTTCCTCTTCCTCCGTGCTCTTTTTCTTATTATACAACTTATAATATTGGTCCTCTAGTGGACCAAAATCAGGAAAATATTGCATGTTGCTTCTTACAAAAATGAGAAGCTCAACATGCTCCGGGGTTCGCCTTGCGCGTCTTCTTGTGACGAGGTGAGAACATCCACTAAATGTTCTTTCCGATGATGCGGACGTTGCCGCCGGCGCAAACCATTGCCCGGCCATTACATAGAGCGTGGGAAACCGCCTTTGATGGTGGCGCCAAAAAGAAATGGTATCAAAGATACCATGCGCGAGAGTTTGATAACTACTCAAATCGGTAGTTCGGATATATGTCAAGTATGCATCTTTCTCATTTTGCACTTGATGGTCCGGTACACCATGGACCATGTTACCAAAGTTATTGAAAGCTCGATCAATGAAGCCTTTCATTTTCTTCAACAGAGGCGCCTCATCCACTTCCAACTCCAAGGCCTCCACTTTCTCCTCCTTCTCTCTTGCTTTGACTAATATTTCAGCAACTTCCAGATTTTTGCGGAATACTTCGGCGGCATAACCCACATTTTCTTCTCTGATTAGATCTGCCAAATGCAAGACCATCGAAGGGTCCAAATGTAGGGCGAGGAGGGTACTGTCAGGCGGAAGATCGCCGAATCTGTCTTCCAGCTGAGTTTTGAGCAGCTGGATGCATTGGGCGATCCCTTCTGGCACCTGCGCATCAGGGCAGACACAGTGGCGACAGCGCATTTGAGGTTTCATTTGGGCCTTCTGAGCACGATTGTGACTGCGGGTGTGTTTTCGTCTTACAAATTTGTGTTCTGCAGCGCAGTAGCTTTCAAATGAGCCCCATAATGTCGAATTCTTGACTGGCATGGGTCAAGGGCTGTTAAGGGATCGGCACGCTTTCTGTTCACCACTACTTCAAACAGTTCGGTAAAGTGTAGCAACAATCATAGCAATGACAGTGGGACGCGTTCTTGATCACCATCACGGTGAACATGGACAAATCTAGAAGAGACGTCGCGTCTCAGCTGAGTAATGAAGACATGCGCATTGTTGCTTGTCAGATAGGATTCGCCCTCCAAAATATCTGTGGCTTCAGCGAATGGCTGCAAAACACCAATCAGAAACCTCAAAACACGAATTTCGAATGCAGTAGGGAGTAGCTGTTGATATTCTTCCTCCATGGAGTCGTCATTGAAAACCTCACGTAGTGTTTGAATATGCGCTAACACGCTCTTCGCCATCATAAATGTCGCATTCCATCGCGTCGGCACGTCCTGCCCCAATGAATGTGTGTAGGAGACTGAACTTGAGACAAGAGCGCAAGCGCTTTGTGCCTACTTAACGCGCTGCCGGCACGTCGCAGTGAGCGAATGGAGGAGCAAATGACCGATCGTTCGACGGGAGAAGGAGAAAACAAGAGTGAGTACACGAACAAGCAATGCAAGAGAGAGCGAAAACCAGTGCGTATGAACCATGCGATGAAGGTGTGAATGCACAACCCTGCCAAACTCGAAATCCAACAAGAGCGCAAGCGCTTTCTTCTTAGTCAACGCGCTGCATGTCGCAGTGAGCGAATGGAGGAGCGAAAGACGGATGATCGTTCGACGGGACAAGGAGAAAACAAGAGCGAGTACACGAACAAGCAATGCAAGAGAGAACGAAAACCAGTGCGTCTGAACCATGCGATGAAGGTGTGAATGCACAACCCTGCCAAACTCCAAATCCAACAAGAGCGCAAGCACTTTCTTCTTAGTCAACGCGCTGCATGTCGCAGTGAGCGAATGGAGGAGCGAAAGACCGATGATCGTTCGACGGGAGAAGGAGAAAACAGGAGGGAGTACACGAACAAGCAATGCAAGAGAGAGCGAAAACCAGTGCGTCTGAACCATGCGATGAAGGTGTGAATGCACAACCCTGCGAAACTCGAAATCCAACAAGAGTGCAAGTGCTTTCTTCCTAGTCAACGCACTGCATGTCGCAGTGAGCGAATGGAGGAGCGAAAGACCGATCAATCAATGGGAGAAGGAGAAAACAGGAGGGAGTACACGAGCCAGCAATGCAAGAGAGAGCGAAAACCACTGCGTCCGAACCCCGCGACCTCAAGCAATGCAAAAAAGGCGATTGAACGATTGAACACTCGAGTAACGGACCTGCTTCAGTGAGAAATTGGAGGTGCCATGCTTGTGTGCTGCCTGCGTCAGTTTGCGGTGCACTTTGGTGGAGTTGTTAACATATGCAACGAGTTTCTTACATTTCGCAATCACTGCCACCACAGTGTTGATAGGATCGTCGTCTGCTGGATTTCCTGCATTTCCAATGCCATACTGTACGGACCGTTGTAGGGCATGGGCGTAACAACCTCTGAAGTTGAGGTCCATCAACCCAACTGCCTTTTTCATATTTGCGGCATTGTCGGGCGTAATCACACTAATGTCGTCAGTGCTCAGGTCCTTTCTGCGTAGCACAGCCCCAAGCCAGCTGCCTATTGCTACTCCTGTGTGGCTGTCTTCAGGAAACACGTTCACATCCAAAAGTACATGGACAAAGTGCAGATCTCCAGTGAAGAAGGACGCGTTTACGGCTCCATAGGCATTATGCTGAACTGTGGAGGTCCACAAATCAGTTTGTAACGCGATAGCAGGTTGTCCCCATTTCTCCTTTGCTTCAAACAGCATTTGCTGTAACTTCTTTTCCATCATTGCTTTGGCGATTGATAGAATCTTTCTGACCGTCCATGGACAGGCTGGTGTATAACCAGCACAGAGACCACCCAAAAAGGCACGCAGTGTGGCGCTCTCAACTGTAGGTGCAATTGGTGCAAGAGCAGACACTAGCGACTTGGTAAGACGATAGTGATGAACCAGGCTGCTGGCAAAGGGCATGTTATACTGCAAAGAACCCTTTGCATCCTGAACCACTTTGTGGTGAGGTGGGTACACTGCGAGTTGCACCCAAAGGCTGTAATGTTTGCGCTTCATGTGTGAAAACAGTGCACTAGTTGATGTAGCATGGTTGGTGACTGTCTGCCCACACACGCGACAGCTGGAGAGGCCTGGATTCAACTTCAGAAAGTGATCGTACACTCTTGATCTCTGCTTTGCAGGTCTGAGGCAAGGCAAACACTGCGCTGGTGTCCCAGGAGTTGCTGGTGTACTTGAAGAAGATGCCGTGTCCTGCGATCCGTGTGAACTCTGAGAAAGGTGACCATCACGACGGGCTTGTTCAGCAGCAGTAATAAGCTTACAATTGTCTCCAGCATACCCTTTGAACCGTGTCTCACTGATTGCATGTGTCCGCAGTTCCCCAGTGTTCTCCTTGACCTGCATCTGAAAAGCGCCTGGTGGATGCTTGCCTTTAGGCCATTGGTAGTTTGGGTCCCAGGAAAAAATCTCTGCTTCCCTTTTTTGTTTTGCGATCAACACCACTGAGTCCAGACCAGAAACTGCCAGGAACTTGGAATGTAACCCCAATATTGTCCACTTTGTCCACCAGCAGGATGTGTTGCTGCATTTCTGTCAGTGAAAAATGCAGAATCATGAAGGATCTTACATTGAAACGTTGCAAGAAACAATTCAAACGTGTACTGATTTGTTTTTTTTGCAATGTGAAGTGCTGTTGTGGCAGACAGAAAAATGTCGCTTTTTGTAAAACAAATGTCCCTTTTCGTGCTGGCAGTGCTGTGCTGGCAGTGCACATGCTGCAGCTCTGGTGACCATGCTGCCACTGAGATTTGTAGGGATATTTTGCCAAAAAATTTACGGAGAATTTGCCGTGGAATAGTTCAGTTATGTATTGTTTTGGCTGTTCTGCAATGGTTAGCGTAGTTTTGCCACAAAAAAAAATGTCGCTTTTGTTACAATATCATTCAGTAGGCAATAACAACAACCATCGAAAAGCCTCTAGGAAATAAAAAAATGCAAATACCCAAACAACATAATGTCAAAAACAAGGAGTGCTGGTGGTGGCTGTTCTGCAATGGTTAGCGTAGTTTTGCCGCAAAAGAAAATGTCGCTTTTGTTACAATATCATTCAGTAGGCAATAACAACAACTATCCAAAAGCCTCTAGGAAATACAAGAATGCAAATACCCAAACACCACAATGTCAAAAACAAGGAGTGCTTGAGGGAGCGGATTGTTGAGCCTGAAGCATCGCAGTGTCATTGCTTTGGATGCCAGTTTCTCATTTTCTCGAAAAACAGGGTGTTCTTCATGAAATGAGCGATTTTTGTTCTCGTTTCATATGAAATGAGCGATTATTTTGTCTCGTTTCACTTTTTTCGAGAATATTTTTTCTCATACCAAACTCTAAATCTTCTGTTCTAGGTCCTCCTTCAGTTGGGAGATATCCCCCATAGACCCTTGCTTCAACGGCCATGAGCGGCGTGTAGGCCTAGCGTAGCATAGCTTTTTCGCCACCAATCTCCTCTTGGAGTCCACGTACTCTCTTAGCCTGGATCGGGGGTCCAACTCCTTGTCCAGGGGCTCCTCTCCCCTCATGGAGAGTAGGGCTTTCATTGGGGCAGCGTTCTCGGCGTTCTCCACTTCCTCCACGCACATCTGCACGAAGAAGGTGTCATGCTCAGTCTCGTCATCAGAGTGTATAGACGTGGTAGCTCGGATAGCCCACACTCTGAGACTACATCAGGATTAGATACACGGCAGGGGGAGTTGGGGGCAACAGTGTCAGACACGACGTACTCGTCTCCCCCATGAGTAGTGTCCACGGCGTCTCGAGGTCGTAGGTGATTTTTCAGGACATCCAGGGTGAAGCCGCTGCTCTCACGTTGAATTTCCTGGACCATAGCAGAGTCCAGATCCTCCCAGGGCACTGGGGCTAGACTCCCGTCCACCACGCTTAGCCTACTACCCCATCCAGGTTTCCCGATGGGCGTCTTGCGACCCAGAGGCACGTAGATGGCGTCATTTGGCAGCTGGATGGAGGTGAGCCTCAGCTTGTCCAATGGAGTACGCCAGTACTCATTTCCCCCATGGGCTCCCCTATCGGGAGAGCACAGGACCATACGGGAACGTTCCAAGGCCACCTTGGTCAGGACCTTCCCGAGTTCACTGAATCTTAGGTTCCCGTAGGCCATCCCAAAAGAGGGCCAGTAAAATTTGTAGCAGCAATTTTTCCCCTTGCTGCAGTAGAGGTCCAGGACATGTTGCTTTTCGCTGGTGAATAGCTCCACGTTCAAGTCTTCCCGGGAGTATCCCAACTCCCTCAGACCTTGGTCTAGGACATCACCCAGGAGCTGATAGTCCTCTGGTTTGGAGGCGACCATCATGGTTGAGGGCTCCCTCTTGCATACCCTCAAGTAGCTAGACGCATCCTCAGACTGCTCCAAAGGTACAGATTCCCAGCCGTCACCATGGTCCACCTGGAGGACGTAGAGTGCTTGCAGGGTGAGGGATGGAATCTGGGAGTGCTGGACGAAGAAGTCAGTTCCCAATACAAAGTCGAAGGCTTCGGTGTCCATCACGTAGAACCGATGGGCAATGCTTCTAGAACCCATAGGCACTTCGACCTCACAGTCCCCACAACTGTGCACCACATGCCCATCTCCCATGCGGATGGCTGCGGTAGGCAAGATGTTCTTTAGGTCCCCACGAGGTAAAATTTTCTTGGCCACAATAGATATGGTGGCCCCAGTATCCAGTACCCCCAGGTATTCACGTCCCCCAAGATGGATACGTACCCAGAACACCAGGTCCATAGGCCCCCCAGAGCGTCCCTGTCACAACTCCGCGGGGCAGGTCACTTTGAACCCGTTCTTCTGGAGTTTGAGCGCCATGCGCATGAAGCGGGAGCACTTGCGGGCATTGAAGTGGTCCCCATCTTCGTTAGCACGCTTGGTCCCTTCTTCTTGTTGGCCTTGCGTCTGGGAACGGGTCGTAGGTCCCGTGTTGGGTTGCCCACCAGAGGGCTCAGGGTTCCCCCCTGGCGTAGGATTCGGGTTCCCTCCGGACAGGTTCGCGTTCTTGTCCTTGTCAGGCTTGCGGTCACCGTCTCCTCGTCCACCTTTGCCTTTGCCACCTTGGCCTTTGCCATTCCCCTTGGACTTGCCTTGGCAATTGTCCTTGTTGGCGTTGCCCTAGCCACCGCCCTTACCACTGGCGTTTTCGGTTTTAAGCTTCGCCGATAGGCGTTGCTTATGGTAGCACTCATCCTCGTAGTGCTTCCTCTTCCCGCAGAACGCACAGGTGATAGTACACCTGTAGTGGTCCGGCAGCTTGGCCTTGCCGCCGGTGTTGGTCTCCTGCTTCTTACCCTGGACCACGAAGCAATCATGCTGATCGCAGCCCAGGGCGTGAAGCAGGGAGCCCTGCTCGTCTCTGGCATCACACCAGCCTTGGTTCCCAGAGCCTCCTCCTCCAGGACGGTAGGCATTCAGGTGCTGGTCGCTTTCTTTTTCCAACGCCAGCTCCAAAAGTAGCACAGACAGATCCTCGTAATTGAGGGCTCTCGCCTTGCGCTCTGCCGTTGACCGGCACTCGTCCCACAGCTCCCGAGGGACCTTGGCCACCAACCAGAAGAGCAGCTCGTTGCGGCCGTAGAAACCGGGCGTCAGTCGCCCCACCCAGTGGTCCAAGTCGGCCAGTAGCTCGGAGATCCTGGCTGGTTTGGGGTTGTTGGGCAGCACGGCCAGGTTCTGGATCTCGGCCCTGATGGGGAGGTCGGTTTCGTAGGTTGGGTACCGCCTCTCCACGGCAACCAACACGTCGGCGAAGGTGGCGGACTTCGTCACGATCTGCTTGACCTGCTTCTCCAGGTACTTAGTCTTGCAGCACTGCAGGAGCAGATCGCACTTGACTCGCCCACTAGCACGGGTTTGGCCGGTCATCCTGAGGAACCGGCCAAAGTTCTCAGCGAACTCGCTGAGATCCTTGCCTCCGAACTCAGGCAAGTTCACCACAATTTTGGAGGTGGTGATTGCCTTAGCCTCCTGGGACCTGCGTCCCTCAGGGCGCTTGGTCTTCCTCTTCTTCTTCTTCTTCCGCCCGCTCGGGTTCTCAGGGTCCTCAGGGCCGTCGTCCTCCGAGGGCGAAGCAGAAGTCATGGACGGCGGCTCATCGCTAGAGGATTCTCCGCACAACAAACCTACCAGCCCTCCAGATCCCTGACCTCGGCCGCAACCACACACACCTCCAACACGTGCCCCCTGTACCCGAGCCCCATCAGACCCCGGACTGGGTACCAGAGGACGCCCCCTATTCCTCCCACGACAGAGTGTACCACTACCCCAACCCCGTCCAACATCTCGCCCGCGTGCTCGGCGACGCAGACAGCCGGGCGCACATCCAGGAGCTCCAGGACAGACTGCAAGTCCCCCTCTACCACTCAGCGCTCCGCCCAGCAAATGTCCCAGCCCACCTCCAGAAACGACGCATCCAGCTCCTCAGGGAGCAACTGCCTTTCCTCACCAGGGTCGCCAGATGGCTCGCCCGCAAGCACATCCACGTCCCCGACGAACACACCCGTTGCCCATGCGACCACACCACCCCGGAGGACTGGGAACACTTCAAGAAATGCCCCCTCCATACAGACAGGGACACCCTAGTGGGCTGGTCCCCGGCGGAAACCCTGCGGCAACACGAAGGATGGCCAGCCCACAGCCACGCACACCAGGCCACCGAACACCTCTTCCGGGACCCCCTGTTCAAAGAAGCCACCATGAGAGGGGCAGTGACACAGGCCCTGCACCGACACCTCACCAAACACACGGAAAGCCCCATGGAAGCAGCAGCACACCTCCAGCTAGAAGCGGTCCGCAGAGCAGCAGCCCAAATGGTACACCGCAAACACCTCCTGCTAACACACGCGGAACAACTCACCGACCCCACCGCCAGGGAACACATGCAGCGTCTCATCCATTACCATGCCGTGCATGACCCAGACGTCCACTAACCCGCTCCGCGCCCCGCACGCGCCCCCCGTCTCCATCCACAGGTCTCCAAGGCACCACCACAGCGCCCCGAGACCCGTCTCGCACCCAAGAAGCCACCCGGCACCGCCCAGTCCGGCCGAACCCAGCCAGGGCCAACCATCCATCGACGTAGACGCGCAAGACCCCGGCAGCCCATCCAGCCCACCCCCCCCGGACCCGGGACACCCTCCCCTCACACCGGCCACCATCCGCGACGCCGACCTCCTCCGAGCGACCCTCCAAGACAGGGCCCCGACCACCCCCCTGGGCTGGTACCGCCTACAAGAGGACTGGACCAAGCTCACCGTCAAAGCCCTCCGGGACCTGACCACCCCAGGCAGCGGCCTCCACGAGACCATAGTAGACCTCGTGCTCTGGCGAGCCCGCAAACACACCCGGGGGCAGCCCATCTGGATCCCCCCCATCGAGTGGGGCCAGGCCCTGACGCACGACACCGGCAGCAACGTCACGCGTCAAGGGACCGTACGCCTACGGCGGGCCCAAGCGGAGACGGACCACCCAGCGGACCCGAACCACCCGGAGCAGTGGGAACAGGCCACTGCGCCCAACCGCGACACCGCCCTCCGCGCCGCCGGCCTCCGCACCCCGGACGACGACCTCCCCCCCCCACCTACAGACAGTGACCACCCCCCGCCGGAGGTCTGGGTTACAGTCCTCGAGCGCGGCCACTACTACGTGATAGCCGCTATGGCTACGTCCCACGGCCCGCAATGGATCATCCAGGGGACAGACACCATGTTCGCCCCGGAGACCGCCCCACCAGGGGCAGTGGGGGACCCCACCACCCAGCACAGGATCCTCAGGGGTCTCCTCCAGCCAGGGGACACGCCCCCAGCCCGCGCCCTGGCCCAAATCACCTCAGGGAAGGCGGGCTACCACCTGGGATTGTCCATGCTCTGCCTAACCCACTGGATCCAGCGCCACTGGCCACCCACGGGGACCGTGCCCTGGGTTTGGGCCATCCCCACCGCCCACACACAAGTCGAAGCAGGCCCGGACACACGACCAAACCCCCCCCCCAGGCCGCAGCAGTCCCTCACCTGCGGGTACCACGCCATCCACAGGGTCCTCAACCGCGCGGGTCTTAGCCCAAAGCTAGCATGCCCCCTTCCCACCACTGACCAAGAGGTCCACCAGATACGAACGCTCGTCTGCGAAATCCTTGCCGCGGCAGCAGAAGACGGCAAGCTTCTCCTCCAAACCGCCCGGCCTACAACTGCCCACGCAAGCGCGCAGCAAGCGGACACATACACCGGCGCAGCACAACCCCCCGCACAATCCCCGCCCATGCCCCCCCCCTCTCGCTGCTCAACCGGAGACCCACACACGCCCACTATCGCGCGCACCCCCGGGCCCCGCGACACGGGCCTCCCCCACCCGCCCGAACACCAGCACACGCCCGCCACACACCCACCCACCGGCCACCCTTCACCGCCCCCCACACTCGACAACCCACACACACCCGCCAAGGGGAGCCCCACGCCCCGCGGCACGCCCACCCCACCCAGTGGCCCGCCCACGCCCCCCACACACACCCCAGAGGACGCAGGCCCACCCCCCCCGGCCCCTGAATGCAGCCCACGCGAACTGTTCCCCCCCGCTGACACAAACCCACACGACCTCGCACATTGCAGGACCCGGGCCCAGCCGAGCCCAGAAAGAGAAGGCCGCAGCCCCGCGCCTCCCTCCCCCGCCGCAGCCGACCAGATCGGCCCGCCGGGCCGCCAGGTCACGGCCGGGCCCCCCCAGCCGCCCGCCCCCAACCTACAACCCGGGGACATGCCCTCCATCCTCCCCGCCGTGGCCGCGGCAGAAGCCGCCGCCCGCAAGCCCGCCCGCATCACAGCCCAACCCGCGTCCACCACCTCCTCCTCGTCCTCAGCCTCGTCCACCTCCTCCACCTCATCCTCCGACCCCCCCCTCCCCGCCAAACTCATCCTCAAGGCCACGGCGAAAGCCAAAGCCGCGGCCGCACGCACCAACCCCCCAACCCCCACACAGGCGACTCAGGCACCCCGGCAACCCACCGGGACGACCCCCGACCCGGCATCGACGCCCTCACACCTCCGGACAGAGGTACTCCTCAACCTGGAACCGGACCCCAACCCCAAACCCGACCCCAAACCCAAACCGGACCCCAACCCCAAACCCAACCCCAAACCCAAGCCGGCGCCCACGCGACCACACACAACACCGCATACGCAACGATACAAAACCACCCGATACCACCCCCGCCCAGGCCCTCGCCCAAGCCAGGACCCCCCACCCACCACGACCCGCGCCCCCCTCCCGCCGGCACCCACCACCACCGCGGAGACGGCCACCCAGCACGACCCCCTCCAAACCCTCGTCAAAATCCCCGTCACCAAGCGCCCCGTCATCCATCCCCCACAAACCACCACCACCGCCGGCCAAACCGACCCAGGGACGTGGGACCCCTCAACCATCGTCACCGTCAAGCCCGGCCCCCAACCCTTCCTCCATGCCCACCACATAGTGCAGCCCCGGGGACTGCCCACGATGCCCAACCCCCCACCCCCACAAGGGGGACCGGAAAACCCACAAGGACTCCATGGGCCATACCCGCAACACCAACCCCACCACTACACACACCACCACCACCAGCGGCCCCACCACCACCACTACCAACAGCACCCCGACCACTACCACTGCCCACCGCCCTACCCCACCGGGCCACAACCCCCCGTACACCAACAGCACCAGCGGACGGGATGGCAGCCGCCGAACGCCCCGCCCGCATACCCACCCCCCCCGTACCAGCCACCACCCCCGTACCAGCCGTACCCCCGCGGCCACCATCCGATGGCCGAGGGGGCCCCATGGACGACGGGGGATCTCCCCCCCCAACCAGCACCGCGTGACGCCCCGTACCCCCCCGGCCACCATCCGATGGCCGAAGGGGCCCCAAGGACGACGGGGGACCTCCCCCCCCAAGCGGCGCCGCGCGAGCCCCCCCAGAGGCCGCCGACGCTTCCGGACTGGCCCGACTCGAGCGACGAGGGCCGGTCCCGCAAGCGGCGGCGCTCCCGCTCCCCCCCCGCACGGCACACTCGCCCACGGCACCCACACTCCCACCGCGCCTCAACCACCCACTCGCGCCGCTCCCGCTCCCCCAGGTACCACCACGACCCCCAGGGACCCCGCTCCCGTCGCTCCCGCTCCCCCGGGCACCACCACGAGCGCCACCGCCGCCCCATGTCCCCCTCCCCCTCCCCCCACCGGCCACCCAGCCCCCGCCACCACCACTCCCGCTCCCCCCGACGCAGCCAGGCACGCCGCCGCCGCCCCACGTCCACCTCCCTCTCCCCCCACACGCCCCGCCGGGCTCCCCGTTCCCCCCGCCACCCGTACCCATCCACCACCCCCAGCCCCCGCCACCACCACTCCCGCTCCCCCGGACACCACCGAGCGCGCCACCGCCGCCCCATGTCCACCTCCCCCTCCCGCTCCCCCCTCCGCCCGTACCCATCCTCCACCCCCAGCCCCCGCCGCCGCCGCTCCCGCTCCCCCAGGCACCGTCACCCCCGCCACCACCGCAGGTCCACATCTTCCCCCCGCCGCTCCAGGACCCCAGGCACGGACCCCTCCCCCCCCCGCGCCCCCGCCTACCTCGCCTGGTGGTCTCCCTCCGCTCTGCAGGAGCTCCGCCGCTGGGTGAAATGGGCCGGGGGAGCGGGAAGGCACAGAGGGGTGCACACGGTGCATACCTTCGAGGAGGTGCGCACCCGCACCCCCGCAAACCCCAATGAGGCCGCCCCGGAGGCCATCATGCCGCAAGCGGCATGGGAGGCCCTCCTCCGCGATGCGGTCCAGGGCCTCCGCCCCCCCTACACCCCCCAAGCCCTCCGCCGGTGGCTCCAGGCCACCCACCCCCAAGCCTGGGCCACCGGCGCCCCCTCCCCACCCCGCCCCTCCCACCACCACCACACCAGGAAGGGGCAGGACAAGGGCAAGGGAAGGGCAAGGGACACCAAGGACCACACAGGCAAGAGGGCACGGAAGGGCCCCAAGTGAGGGCAGGCACACGCAGGGACAGGGCGCCGGAAGCGACACCACATGGGGTCAGGACACCACCCAAGAACCAGGAAGGAACGGGAACGGGGACCAAGACACGGAGGAAAAGGGCACCACGACAGCTGCCACGACCCACACCGACGGGGAGACCAGCGCCGCCCCACCCCCACCAAACACCCCAACACACACCACCGAAGCAAACATCGGACGCCATGCGGATCACACCAGCGCACGCCCACCGGCCACCGGAAACCACACGGAGAACGGAGGGCACACCTACACGGGGAGAACGGACCACACCCACAGAGGAGGCCGCAGGGAACACCGCCGCACGGCACACCACCATGCCCTCACCGCCAGCCTACGACCCCGACCACCACGAAGGCCAACTCACAGGCACCGGAAGAGGACGAAAGCACGGCCGCGGCACCCACGACTACGGACCGACACCCCCAGAGGACACGAGACCAAGGCACAGGCCCCCAGGGAGGGCAACCCCACGGACCGTCACGCGACCACACCATGGGCTATAAGGGCCGGGCTGCGCTACCGTCGCGGTTTGACGCACAGTATTGCTACGGGGGCTTGATCTCGGCTGGTCTCACGTCCGTGAGGGCGTCCGTCACCAACCTGTTGCGTCCAGTGGAGGAATGGCACTGCGGCGGCGCACCGATCCCGTCCATGATGAATATCGAGCATCGCAAGGGGAAGCGAAACGCTGTGATCGATCGCGAAGGCTTTGGTGCTGCTGGACGGTGCCCCCCTTCAACGCCATCTCCGAGCGCCGTGAAGACTGGAAGTACCAAGAATACTACCGATGCCCCGGACCCCAGCAGTCCAGCACCGGAGATATGGACATCCCCCTGACCCTACAGTGTGAGCTCATCCCTGCCGGCGGCACCGACCCGGACCCTGCCACCGGAGCCGAGCTGCAGTGAAAGCCATTCGCCACTCAAACAGCGTTCGGAAGCCACCTCCACCGTCCGACTCCTGATGTCTGTGTGTCTGCCTTGGAGAAGGAACGCTTTTCCTACACCCCGAGTACACCTGCCTGTCTGCGAGGCCCGGTGAAGATTGAGTCCATGGGTGAGAGTCAGTGTGCACGCCCCAAGGACACCGTGATCATTCAGCAGAATTTCCCGAAGACCTAACCGACCCACACAGGCCAGGCTGACCTCCACTGACCCACCGCGGCACCACGCGAGACCACGGCACACCGCACCACAGCGCGCCACAGAGCAACGCACCACAGCACGACGCGACGCGACGCGGCACAGAGCGGCACAACACGACACAACTGATCCTAACCTGAGGGACTAACCGAAGCCAGCCACCGCACACCCGGGAAGGCGCCGCGCCACCACGCCACACACCGGCACCACAGGCCACACACGGGACCACAGCGCGCCAGGCGACAGCGGTGACGGACCACCCAGAAGATTACAGCCGGCACCGCGGAGGGGTAAGGACACGAGCAACCCCAGCCCCCTAACCCAAAACCACAAGCAGCCGCCTGGCGCAGCCGCCCAGCCGGCAGAGCCAGGACCTAACCCAGCAAGAAGGGGCGCCGAGCCCACAGTGTACAGAGCCCACCCGACCCATGGGGCCGGAACATGGCCACACAGAACGCAACTGAAAACAGCAGCCCGGAAGACAACACTGAATACAGGCCAGTGCGTGCGCCAGCCCAGGGAAGGCAGAGGGAGGAACAGGCAAGCCCCCCCCAAAAAAAAAAAAAAAAAGGAGGGGGGAAGGGGAAAAGGCACGAAAACAGCCCACAGCCGCCCAACCACCCGCCAACACCACCCTAGGCGGCCAGGCCCCCCCCCAGGAAAAAAAAAAAAAAAAAAAAAAAAGGGGGGACCCCCGCAGAGGCACAGGCGAACCACCCACCCAAAACCGGCAACACCAAGCCAGTAACAGCGGACCACGGGGAAAAGGGACAGAAAAAAAAAAAAAAAAAGAGAGCCACCAGCCCAGCCCGAAAGAAAGGGGATGGAGGGACAGGGACCACAAAGCCCAGAAAAAAAAAAAAAAAAAAAGAAAAGAAAAAACCAAAGCAAAAAAAAAAAAAAAAACACACCCCGACAACCCAGCCAAGACGGACTGGGCACAGGCGAGACCCGGGCCCGGCACACACGCCCACACCGCGCGCCGGAACCGGAAACGGCGGGGGGCAAGCGGGGCGCCCACGAAACCACACACGTCCCAAAAGCAGACCGAAACCGAAGCCCAACCTCGAACACCACAAATAGCCGACACTAGGGGGACAACACCACAAATCGAGCCCAAAAACACCCACCCTAAACCCCAGCCAGGACAGACGGGGTTAACAAAACCCGCACCCAACCGCCAACCGGACCCAAACACAAACACCACACAACAGTAGGAAACCCAGTGCCCACAGCCCGGGCACTGAGGCAGCCCGTGCCATGCAGGTGACCCGGCCAAACGAGATCCGGAGCCCGGGGGTAAGGCTGCATCCTAAGGCCTGCGCTGCTTTGGGACTCGAGGCGGAGCGTGTGACACCCAAGCGCCTCGGAACCCTAGTACCAGGAACGTGCATGCACGCCTTGGGAACGGGATACGCCAGGAAGTCCGGTGAACCCCTAGGGTTCCGCCCAAAGGAGGGGACGTGCGCAAGCACGGGGGCACACCCTCCCGGCGAGACAAGCATGTCACGCTGGCGGCGATCAGCCCTCCCGGCGTAGCCCGGGGCCGCTTTGTTGGGGGCCAACAGTCAGGTCTAGCGGGAAGTAAGCCGCCTCCCCTCTTCACGCGCGAAGCCTCTTCCTGTTCGTCACAGGGGCGACGCCAGGGGGAACCATGGGGCGCCTCTCCACGACCGAGTGCACCTACCTACCTACCTTCTCCGCCTAGACTAGGTCACTAGAGCCGTAGGGCTCCACGTCGACCATTGCCCTTAGGGCTGTCAGCCCCAAACGGTCCAGCTCGGCTCTCGTGGAATTCTCCATGTGGCTGTAGGGGGGCTGGGCCGTTCTTGGTATAAATGGGCTTCTCGGCATCACAGCGGGGGTCGGCATCGGTCGGCTCCTCAGGCTTCCCAGGGTGTTCATCAGCCCCGCCACCAGGTGATTGGCTTGTACTCGCTGAGGTGAAACTCCCACGATGGTAGGTGACGCTTGGGGAGGAATCAGGGCTTCCAGTTTAGCCCGAATCTCTTGAGTGAGATCACCAACAAGTTCAGAGGTGGCTCCTCGGAGAGCCTCTTTTATCTCCGACCGCGTGACGGACCTGTTGGAGGATCTTCCACATCCTCTACTCCTACCTCCAAGAGACTCAGGGCCACGTAGGCCACTCAGGGAAGTGAAAACAGGTGCAGGCATAGTGTAGCCACGTTCGGGTGCCGCATAGCCAGGTATCCCTGTCATGTACACGCCCGCCGCAGGTCTATGATAGCCATCCCCATATCAGCGCAGCATAGGCTCAGGCGCACCGGTGTAGTTGGAGCTGGATGCCACTGGTTCGCCGACTGCAGTTGCCATAGGTGGCACAGTCGCGGCTGGTGTCACACCATAGGTGGGGTAAGGCATTCCAGTAAAGCCTAGACCCTCAGCCATAGCTAGAATGGTTGTGGGTGAGGATGTAGCTGGATGTGTGGCTGGGAGTGTAGTGGTTGTTGGAGAGGGTACTGCACGGAAATCAGAGGCGCTCGGAGCACTCTCCTCAGGTGTGTCCTCGAAGGGCTCCTCATCGGATGGTCCATATCCATCTCCAGGGTGTACCTCTTCGGCTCCCATGTCCACTGCTTGCTTCTCCTTCTCTTTCTCTTTGCCTTCAGGTCCTTGCACGGATAGACCACTGAAGGCAGCTCTCAAGCCTTCCAAAGAATCATCCCTCAGCCCACTTAAGGACACTGAAGGTACAGGCTCCTCAGGTTCAGGTTCACCAGCGGGTTTGGGCGCTGGCGCTGGCTTGGCTGGTGCCACTGAGGGCACTGTCGTCTCGGCAGTGTCCTTGGTGTCCATATTGTATTTCTTCGCCCTCCAGTAGAGTCAGTCTCGACGTACGGGTTGTACTGCATGGGGTTGCAGGTACGCAAAGACTGAAATTCTCTGCTACTAGAAAGTTAGAACAGGCTTTCACTGTTGATTGCTTTGATGATATTCTTTTGTTGATGCCCCTGCTTGCTCCTGCTGATCCTTGATGTAGTTCAGGTTTTCCAAACAAATAAGTTTTGATGAAATGAACCCAAAAAAGTACCCACAGTTGCAGGGCAAAGGACCACAGGATCAAATCCACAACATGAAGGGCTGCAGTCAAAGGAGATACTGATACAACAAAGGAAACCCACAATAACTACAGATTTAGGAAAAGATAGTTAGAAAATATCCTACAAACATGGAAAAACTGCCCGCATGGGCATCCTCTCTTTTATAGTGCCATCTAGAGATGTGCACTCTTTGTTTTAGGTCCCATAGGTGCTGAGGTGGCATGGCTTGTGGCGCTGAGGTCACTGCCATGTCACATGGGATATTCCTACTTAGCTAGGGTGACTTGGAATTGAACCCAGGACCTCTCAAAAAGAGGTGCCACAGCCCCCTAGGGTCCAGACCACTAGGATAGCTAAGCATTCATGAGAAAACATAGAAAAATGTATAGGCTCTGGATCAATGTCAGCGCCTCAGTCAGTCCAGGAAATGGTGTATAAGATCAATCAGTTGCGGGGTCAGGGGTCCACACAACATCCATTGTTCAATGCTTGGTTTTATAGGTCAAAATGTCTTATCACCCCTTTTTGGTTAGGCCAATACTAAGATAAACATGTGTTATGCCTTCAGGCCTCTTTATAACAACTAAAGCTACCCTTTTGGCAGGGAAATACACTTTTTCTTACTTCAATCTTACGGATCTTCGGCGTCGCGCGCGATCGCAGCAGAGAAAAATAAAAAACCAAGAAAAAGATGCACAGCCGACAAAAATAAGCAGAGAAATCGTTTTTTCCGACCTCAGAAACCCCCCCAAAAATTTTACGCCGCTATTTGGCAAGGTCGTCAAAATTAGGACACACACAGAACACCAAGAACAAGCGAGCCGCGACGACGAAGAATTTGAACATTGCGTGCTCCAAACCACCTAGCAAAGTGCGTGCCATAGGAGCTAGGCGACTTGTGCGCGTCAAAAAAAAAAAAAAAGAAGGAAACAAAACAAAAGGAGAAACACCAAACCACAAACAAAGAAAGCACGAACACGGACCACGGCAAAACAAAGGTATGACAAACAAGTATGTTACGGCCCCATACATCTATGTTACCTAGGTCCAAATGCAGACGTAGCGGCTGCAATACGCAAAAAGAACTTTGACCCCCTCTCACATACACACCTCCTACAACCCCGGGTAAAGGTGGGGGGGGGGGGGGGTCAAAATCAAAAAATTCATTGGCGGACCATTTTCTGTCCCCAAATGATAATCACCTGGTAGAGGTTGTTGGATCAAAGGCACGCAAGCGAAGACAAAAGAAAACGCCACATAGCCTCCCATTTTGGCCCCTTTTGGGCCTATTCGCGTACCGTACCCCAAAGGGTTGAATTGTTGGTTTAACCGCTTGAAAAATCATTACTTTGCACAATAAATGCATCCTTCAATGAGTTTTTGGTCCGGACTCCCCCACACCTCCCCAAACTTAAAACCCACTTTTTTGAAGTTTTGAAAGAGGCACGGGGGGTTTCAAAAATTGACCACCCCTTTTTTTGGGGTCGAAAATCATGAATCTTTCGGTTTTTTTCGATTTTGAGCCCAAAAATATGTTTCCGGGTACCAACTCCATGGAGTTCGTATGGAGCGGAGTGGGACGAGCGCTTATGCAGTTTATGCACTTTTCAGCCATTTTTGGTATGTTGGTGGTTTTGGCGACCCCCACTCTGAGGGGTGTGAGTGGGGACGTTGTGACACTATATGGCTACTAAAAACGTTTTTTGATGTTTGAAACCTTGCCGAAAGCAGGTTAAAACCCGTGTCAAAGACACGAAATGACCGTTTCCGCGAATAATGGCCTCGCGACCAGGCCGGTGCACAACCTGTTGTTGCAGTTTTTCACCGTGGGCATCTTAAAAATCGAAGTTCTCGAAACTCGGTTTTACGATATTGTGATCACCTAAAATGACCATCCAACGTATGTAAAGCATGTTTTAGGCCCTATTTACGTGTTTTTCACCCTATTTGGGTATTAGGTCTTGGGGGGGGGAGGGTCTCACAAAAGATGGGTACACGACCTGCTTATGCAGCTTTTCACCCTGGGCAGCTCGAAAATCGAAGTTTTCGAAACTTGTTTTTTTGATATTGTGACCACCTAAAATGACCATCCAAGGTATGCAAGCCATGTTTTACGCTGTATTTACGTGTTTTTCACCATTGGGCGCACCAGGAGGGGGGGCGGTCTCCCAAAGAATTGGTGCACAACCTGCTAATGCAGTTTTGCACCTTGGACAGCTCAAAAAACGAAGATTTTGAAACTCGGTTTTTTGATATGGTGACCACCTAAAATGACCATCCAAGGTATGTAAAGCATGTTTTACGCCCTATTTACGTGTTTTTCACCCTATTTGGGTACTAGGTCTGGGGGGGGGGGGGGTCTTCCAAGGGATGGGTACACAACCTGCTAATGCAGTTTTTCACCCTGGGCGGCTCAAAAATCGACCTTCTCGAAACTCATTTTTATCTGATACCGTGATCACTTAAAATGACCATCCAAGGTATGTAAAGCATGTTTCAGGCCATATTTATGTCGTTTTCCCCCTATTTTGTGTGTGCGTTGCTTGGGGTAGATTCTCTGCGAGGTGGACTTGCGAAGGCAACAGAATTTTTAAGGGCTAGACATCTGATACCACATCTTGGGGTGTGCGATGCGAACGACCGCAAAAGGGTGGGGGTGGGAGGGGTTTACGACGCGTGCGCCTGCGCTTGATCTAACAACCTCTCTTCAAGGTGATTTTGTTATTTGTTGATGGTGTTGTTCAAGCAGCAAAAAGATGCATTGTGTGCTACTCTGCCAGAACTTTTACCTTTGGCAGAACCTTTACTTCATTTTGTATTTTTGAACGCAAAACTGACAACATCTGCAGTACACCAAATCTGCATTGCAATTCAAACCCCAAACCCTGCACGTGCAAAACAAAACACAAGAGCTGGCACCGGTCCATCTGTTTGCAGGAACCAGAAAAAAAATATCCCCTGGAAAGCTCCTTCTTTGGCAGCACTGGCGCCACATGATGTCCACAATCAAGCGTCAGGCCGTTGGTACAAAAAAAGCCACCACACCTGCAACTGTTATCCACCCACCCTAGAACTCCCTTAAAAGAGCAGTGTACCACTACCATCACTGCGGATGCCCTGCATCACCATTACGGCTGACCGCCCAGAGTTGTGGCACCCTGGGCCATTGGTAAACCTATGTGGGCCATACCACCAACAATCCAACCTGCATTTACTGTGTGTTACGATCCGGTCTCTCATTTGCTGAGGATTGCCACTTCTGCAGCCATGGCGCTGTGGGCATTAGGATACAGTGCCGGGTGCACATATGGGCGAGGCTTCATGATCTCATCTGGAAGGATCCTATTGTGGGTGTCCACATCCAAAATGCTGCGATTGTACTTTGGGAGAATTGTAGGCTCAGGAAGATCATCCTCAGGTGAATAGGTTGTCCTGTAGAAACCTGTCGTGACAAAATGATGGATTGCACCCTGGGTAGAGGTGCACAGAGTCATATTTGTGTGCAATCTATTGAAAAGGGGATTCCCACAGAAGCGTTCCCAGAATCGTGACCAAAGAAGAGGAGAGAATCCCCAAAGAGTTCTTGAAAACATGGGGTGTATCCCTGGACACCAGTCTACGTCCCCTCTGCCCCTGGACACCAATGTGCATCATCCCGGCGCCCACATACCAGTCTGCCAGGACAGAATAACAAAAGGACTCAGCTTCTGCTCCATGAGCCAATTCATCTCCTTCCAGCGTGCCTCCATATCACCGCGGGTCAGATCTTCATCATACCGCATAACAGCCCTGTACATAGCAGAGCAAAACACACCCACACACTGCACAACTGCACAGAGCATCACACGGGCACACACAAACACACACACGTAGATGACGCAAAGCGACCAAATCCCAGCACAAGCAGAAGCAGGGCAGGCACTGGTCGAAGGTAGAATCTCGTCAGGCCGCAGACAGTCAAAGAAGAGCCATGACTATCGGCGAATAGGCGCCTTTCTGAAATAGACTGTCAGTGCAGCTGGAAAGTAACACACACACACACACATTGTGCAACCAGAGAGGGAACACCTGGTGTAGATGATCACGTCAGAGGTACCACACACACACACATGGTCCGTGCGACAAACAGGGCACTGGTCAAGGCAGGCTGAATGTATTAGATCTCATCAGGTGCAGTGTCAAAACTAGAGTACGTTCAAACACAGCACTAGGCGCCTTTCTGCAGTGCAAAAGACAGACAGACAGGTAGGTGACACACACACACACACACACACACACACACACACACACACACACACACACACGGTTGTCAACAAACAGATGAGCACAACACAAAATCCGACACACACACACACACACACAGACACACGGTTGTCAACAAAAAGACGAGCACAACGCACAATCCGAGTGTGAATCTCCTTGTCAGTTGGCCATCAAACAAGACTGAGCATGTTCAACACCTGGGAGCCTGGGAGCGGCCGGGCTCTGCACCTGGTGCTGTGGACTCGCTACAACCTGGGTTCATCACACACACAGACATGCACACTCACACCTGGGCCCGCAAGCGTGCGGGCCCGCTGCCATTGGGAGGTGGCTCCTGCAACAGGGTGTGGACGTCCTTGGCACGTGCCCGGAACCACTTGTGCAGAACCGCAATGCCTTGATGCTTTGGGGACGGAGCCCGGGCCCTCAGGTTGTGAACTGCCCAGAGTGCTCCACTTGGGGTGTAGAAGTCGCCCAAGTGGTGGTAGCTTAGCGCTATCCGCCTTGTACCCCCCGCCCCTCTTGCAAACTCCCGGGTTAGCGCGCGACGGTCTCCTGGATGGGGGGGGGGAGACGGTCGCCAAGTGACGGTCTCCCGGGGGGGGGGGGGGGATTGCAAGGGTATTTCAAGGCAAACTGTGGTACCCTCCACTGCTGCAAGCAAAGAGAACACGTGTGAAGCGACTTTCGCGTTGATGCCAATGTGCTTCATCCAACACAAATGTTATCGACCACCACACACCCATACAACGCCTTTGGAGAGAGAATAAGACAGAACACACACAGGTGCTTGATTTGAAGAAATGGGAAAGCAATGCAAAGCCATGCGTAAAGCAGATGCGCAACACAAACCAGCACAATACATGCTAACTAGAAAAACATGGAAGTGACGGTCTCCCGGGTGGGGGGGGGGGAGATTGCAAGGGGGGGGAGTTTGCAAAGGGGGGGGGGGGTAACACGGTAACACCGGGGGCAAGCTCGTGAGTGTCATATCCCTGGATGGGGGGCAGTACACGGTGGCCACTGTTGCACCACACCCTGTTTTGGGCCCATGTATGAGGACCGGTGTTGTTCCTTCACAGCTCCTGGGAGCCAAAGAAACATATCCACATAATCCATCATGGCTTGCACGATGCTCACAAAGTGCGGGCAGTGCGGCTAGTGGGCACACTGCTCTAGGGTGATCACTGCTCGCTAGCCATCAGCGTATGGTATTTTCGTAGGTACGAGGTTTGGGTGTCTCTGAAGTAGCTCTTGGTGGCACCGAGCCGCCTGAGACGGTGGCTGAAATTTGTCCCTGGGCGAGTGGACGGTGTCGCCACTACATTGAATGTGGGGCCTAGTTGCATTGTCACCAACGGTAGGCATGTGGCCAAGTAGATCATCATGCAGAAGGGGCCCCTATGTGGGTGGCCTGCGCTCTTGTGGGCAAGGCATCTCACTGGGTCACGGAAGCAGGCTGGCTGTAGGCCCAGGCTGCCGTCCTAGCACGGGTGCGGTATGAGCTGTGGTGGGGTACCTGTACAAGCCGGGTATGGGCCTACCTGTGGACTGGTTCAAAAATGATCAACAGCAGCACCTGCCAGCCCACGGGATGAACAACCTCCCCACAATGACCGTGCTGGTGGGGCGCTCCGCACACCGGGGAACAATGCTCCAAACGATGAATCTCCTGTGTGGGAACGTCCTAGAGATGGTGGCCCACGTCAGGATCGGTAGGGTCCAGTCCCATGAGTGGCGGCCGGCCATTCAACGCCTATAGTTGGGCACTTGCATAGGCCCACGGGGTGGCTCCAGGCAGGAAGCTCCTCTGGGAACCCACAGTGCTAGAGCAGTGGGCAGCAGCAATATGCACCCCTTCCATGCGCCAAGCACACATGGAGGTGACGGCCCCATGCCATGGAGTACACTGCAGGAATCACCTTTGTGGCATCCATCCCCCCCCAGCCCCCCAAAGCGGACCCTTAACCCCCTGGGGGTGGGGGGGATACCTAATTAACTGGAGGATTGTGATTGGATGAAAGACAACATTACCAAACACAAATGCAGAGAAATTGCAAACTGATGACGCAAAGACGGACGACTGGGTTTCGGTTCATGCGCTGTTCTGTTCAACCTCTGAATGATGCGACAACTCGGCGACCAAGTGCTGGGCCAACATTGCGGTGTATCAACAATGCTTCAGAATGTGGTGTTTGCAGAGATGCTGCTGAAAACGGCTCATGCAGAGGCGATCAAAGCAAAAAGACACTGACATCTGCAGGGTGCAGCCGCAATCTTGAACACATGCATTAAAAGATGCGGGTGAAATATTCCTGGCATCGTTGAAACCTGCTGGAGTGCACGCCACTTTTGGAACAAACTGTGGCAAAAACATACCGGTCCAAGAGGACCACCTTCAACTCATCATCAGTCAGCTTCTGGACGCCTCCCTCCTTCTTAATCAGCTGTAACAAACGGGGGAAAGAGGTTGGATTTACCCAGTGGTCACTCCAACAAAGGTTCAGTCAACAGCATCCATCAGGCCAGCAGGAACCATCCTGCCTACCATCTGCTCACTGTGTCACAACAACACCCAGGTACATCCGTAATTTTTCACCGCTCTGCTCTGTCTCTTACACAGCCAGCTTTGTTTTTTGGATGATTGTCAACTGCTCCCAGAGGCATGATCTAATCTACCCCTAATGGGAATTCTCTGCACGGGCTGAATTGTTTGTCTCTGTGTTTGGGTAATACCCCCCTTTTGGGGGGTATTCATTCAGGCAATAGGTGGGCACAATTGGAAATGCTTGCAACATATGTAATCAATATACGGTGCACAACAAGCACAACGTGGGAACACAAATTGGTGCAGAGTACTGTGGGCATATACTTGGTGCAACCTTGACACATCCAACAAGAGAGCAATACCTGATCTTCCTGCAGAATCTCCTCGTACCACTTCACAATGCGGACCTGGTTATAGCTCATGGACACTACAGAAGAAAAGAAAACAAAGCGAAGGATCAACACAAGAATCCATGTCAGCAAGCAGATGGTTGGTGCTGTAGCAGGAGATGCGTGCTTGGCCACTTGGTTTGCTGGCCCACATATCCCAGCATGTGTGCGCGGAGGAAATTCATGATCCAACCAGTGTTGAATACCTCGGCTGGAGCGGCGGTAGTAACCTTGCCGTAGTGCCTGCTGGCAGCCAAGGGATCAGGACCGGGGCTATTTACCCTTCATACTCGTCCCCGCAGGTGGGGTTGCACCAAGTCCGTGGCCTTGATGCTTTCCATCCACTTTCTGCTTCTTCATCACCCCCGGGCCGGTGGACACGCTCCCCCTCCCCCCTCTTTTTGCACTAACCAGATGGACTAGGCAACCAATCCACCGCATGCTCCTTTGCTTCCCTACATATTCCCCCTGTACTGCCGTATGCCCACTGGAGAAGCCATTGTATTTGCCCTGTGCAGTTTAACAACAAGGTGTAGATGGAACGTTTGGTCGACACACCCTGCACTTACACTGCCACCTACCAAGACCTATTGGATTGCACCAACTCACAGGCACATGACTTCAAAAAGGAGTGGGAGGGAAGACGATGCAAATAGGTGCGTGAAAAACATACTGCAAAAATGTGCTGTCAGAGCGAGAACCTACTGTACATCAGCTTTTTGGCCCATCCGCTCAACGGCTTTGATAAGGTGGGGGTAAAACCTAAGGTGAGCTAAGCCAAGGTGCAGGTGGAACTTGGGTGGGCACTGAATCAGATTGACTGATAGCCATGATCTTGACACTCTAGTCCAACTGTAGCACGTTGGAAAATCTATCCGCCTCCCCCCTCCCCCACCCTTCCTACTCCTGCACAGTTATGTGCGTTGGAGTGGTCGCAATCCAGTGTAAGCGCAACTGCAACCTTTCCCCCCCCCTTTCAACCGAGGGTGTTTGATATAAAAGGAGCAGCCTTCTGTTTTTTTCGGCCTGGCAGCATTTTGTTGTTGTTGTTGTTGTTGTTGTTGTTGTTGTTGTTGTTGTTGTTGTTGTTGTTGTTGTTGTTGTTTGTTTTGCGACATGCCCCTGTGACTCTGACACTCAGGGCCAGCTGACTGGCACTTGCTGTCTGCGACGCACCTGGTGCTGTCAGTTACCTGCCAGCAAATGACAGGCAAAACTCCCGTAGGTGCCACGTCAACTTTCAAGCTGTTGGAATCAAACAGAGCAGCAAATTGCGGGCAGCCCCAGCAGCAAGCTCAGAGCAGGGCACACCGAATCGGAAAGGCAAACCCAAGAACTCACAGGCCTGCTTGGTCATTTCGCGGTCCCAATACTCAAAATGAGTTCGGAATTCCATGGGAATCTGAGTACGCACACGAAAGCACATGCAGATGGGACACGGCATTGCACAGCAATGTGTCCGCACAGTGGGGCCCTCGGTGGGGCAAAGGGTGCTCGTTGAAATAGGGGCTTTCTACCACTTTGTGGGTGTGCTACTTCAATGGTAAGAGTGTTCACAACACCCCTTTATTTCCTAAAATTGTCGATTTTGCACCAAAAGATGTGCATTTGTGCAGAAATATCCCCTCATCAACCAGGGTACATTGTCAAGGGCACATGGAACGACATAACTGTGTGACCACCAGCAAAGAAAAAGTTACCAAAATTTCAAATAGGGAGGTATCAGGGTTTTGCTTAGCCACCCTAGGGGGGGGGGGGGGGGGGTTAATTCAGGGACCCACCCACCCAGAATTTTGGCATACCCACAGACCGACAAATGCCCCCCCCCCAGGGGGGGGGGGGGGGCTGACACCCACCCACCCACGTACCCAACTGAGACATGCAATACAGAAGACCAAGTCTTTCACAGAGGTGGCTCGATAGACCCAAGGGCCCCCACAAAGTCCCACCCCACCCTGGGGGGGGGGGGGGGGGGTGGACACCCACCCACCCTGAAATTCTGCCAGACCCACCCACCCACCCCCCCCCCCCTAGGGTAGGGTAGGACGGACACTAAGCAAAACCATGGGAGGTATGCAAGCCGAAGCACAACCCTCCACCTGGGGAGGATAGTATGACGTCCAACCAATGTGGTTGGGCGTTTGTAGGATGTGCATTACAGCACAATACTTGCAGCCATCCTTGCAAATCTTAGACATGCAGAATTGAAGAACCATCACAATAAAATTCTATTGCCTTCGGCAGTGCACCTCGAAGAGAGGTTGACAGTCGGCCAATCAGTCCCTAGCCAGGCCAGCAGGCAGTCAGACAGAAACACACAGTTTGGGTTTTTTGTCAGTGGCAGATGCGGCACAAAGCAGCAGGGAGGCTCTGCATCTAAGACCAAGCAGTGGCCGAGTGGTAATGCAACCGGCCGGAGTGCCTTTGGTCGGCGGTTCGAATCCCGGTCGGGCGAATTTGGCGCCGCCGCCGCCGCCGCCGCCGCCAAGAGTCGGCCGACCAGGATTCGAACCACCGACCAAAAACTTTACGTCAGCTGCGTTACCACTGGACCGCCGATGGTGTGATAGCGATATGCTTCTCCACTGCTTGTAGCCTTTTGAGTGAAAACTTTTGACCCCCCCCCACCCTCCCTCAAAAAAGTGATATCCAATTTTAGGGGCCCCAGAATCAAAAAATCCATTGGGGGATGCTCTTATTGGGCAAAATAATGATTTTACAAGGAGTTGGACATCCAATATCATGCCTTGGGGTATGCTACGCGAATGACCCCAAAAAGGGGGGGTATACGACGCCCGCGCCTGCGCTTGATCTAACAACCTCTCTTCGAGGTGATTTGTGCCAAAACAAAATGAGGGGATGGTGAAGAAAGGGATTTGCACTAGGCTGTCAGATGGGGTCTAGTGGACCTTTTCTGGGCCTGAGTCCCAGAGTAGGAACCTCAGAGTGAATCGGTCTCTGAATTTGGTTAGGGGCACGGTCAGTCTTCTGAAGTTTCAATCCACACCATTTGTCTGCCAGCCAGCTATGTCCAACCTGACTTGACAATGGTGCTTGTGGTTATACTCGGGGTTTCCACACTCTTGGGTTTGTTGACGTTGTCATATGCCCAGACCGATCACTCTGCATTTTGGGCCTTAATTGGAAAACTTACCGTGCTTTGCGCCCATTTACCAAAACAATTGCCCAGAAATGACGACAGGAGAAAAATTGTGCCAGCCAGGGTTACCTTGTACCCTTTCAATGTGGCAAACAAAAACAGCAGGAGTCACAGCAATGCCAACACAAGAACACAACTTTTGAAAATGGCATTGAAAAAAAAAAGCGGTGTGCATCCTGGTTAGCAACCAAGATGATTGCATTACAGTAACCAGCCCAAATATCTCATCTGTTTGATGTTCCCATTGGCAAGCAAAATGCGAAAACATAGTTCGGGCTGCATGACTATACTGAAAGATCTTGCCTGCTTGATGCTCCCCTTGGCAAGCAAATGCCAATGGGCCTAGATTGCAGCCAGAAATGGCAATTTTGATGACTCTGCCACACTTTAGAATTCAAAAAATACTCTGCTCTTCAATGCCCGCCTGGGCAAGCAACATGCGAACAGGACAGTGTCCAGACCTTTGGAATATTGCACCGCCACTGCGGTTGCCAGCAAAATGCCAACAGGACAGTGGTAAGGCCACATGGCCTTAATCAAAGATCTTGGCTGCTTGATGCTCCCCTTGGCAAGCAAAATGCCAACGGGCGTAGATTGCAGCCAGGAACACAAGATGTTGATGACTCGGCATGCAGAATTAAAAAAATACCGGCTCTTCAATGCTCCCACTGGCAAGCAGAACGCCAACAGGACAGTGTCCAGGCTTTGGAATATTGCATAGCCACACGTGCAAGAATCTCTGATGCTCCTCCCCTTGGCAAGCAGAATGCCAACGGGACAGTGGCGAAGCCTTTGAAATATTTGCACCACCACATCTTCAAAAATCTGTGATTCTCCCATTGGCAAGCAAAATGCCAAAACGACAGTGTCATGGCTGCATGGCGAGAATTGCCAAAGATCTTGGCTGCTTGATGCTCCCCTTGGCAAGCAAAATGCCAACACGCCTAGATTGCAGTCAGGATGACTCAGCCATGCAGAATGAGAAATATGTGCTCTTCAATGCTCCCACTAGCAAGCAAATGCCAACAGGACAGTGGTAAGGCTACATGGCCATAATCAAAGAATCTTGGCTGCTTGATGCTCCCCTTGGCAAGCAAAATGCCAACGGGCCTAGATTGCAGCCACAATTGCACATCTTGATGACTCAGCCATGCAGAATTCAAAAAATATTGGCTCTTCAACGCTCCCACTCGCAAGCAAAATGCCAACAGGACAGTGCTAAGGCTACATGGCAATAATCAAACATCTTGGCCGCTTGATGCTCTAGTTGTCAAGCAAAATGCCAACACGACGATGTCCAGTCCTTTCAAGTATTGCAGCACCAAATTTCAAAAATCTTCGCTCTTCATTGCTCCCACTAGCAAGCAAAATGCCAACAGGACAGTGGTAAGACTACATGGCCTTAATCAAAGCATCTTGGCTGCTTGATGCTCCCCTTGGCAAGCAAAATGCCAACGGGCCTAGATTGCAGCCGAAAATGTAGATCTTGGTGACACAACCATGCAAAATGAAAAAAAAATTAGCCCTTTAATGCTTCCACCAACAAGCAAAATGTCAAAAAAACAGTGGTAAGGCTACATGGCCTTAATCAAAGATCTTGGCTGCTTGATGCTCTAGTTGTCAAGCAAAAATGCCAACAAGACAGTGATGACGCTTATGACCTTAATCAAAGAATCTTGGCTGCTTGATGCTCCCCTTGGCAAGCAAAATGTCAACGGGCCTAGATTGCAGCCACAAATGCACATCTTGATGACTTAGCCATGCAATTCAAAAAATGTTGCCTCCTCAATGCTCCCACTCCCAAGCGAAATTCCAATAGGATAGTGGTAAGGCTACATGGCCATAATCAAACATCTTGGCCGCTTGATGCTCCTCTTGGTAAGCAAAATGCCCACAAGACAGTGTCCAAGCCTTTCAAGTATTGCAAGCACCAAAGTTCAAAGTTCTCTGCTCTTCAATGCTCCCATTAGCAAGCAAAATGCCAACAAGAGATTGATGAAGCTTATATGGCCTGCATCAAAGATCTTGGCTGCTTGATGCCCCCCTTGGCAAGCAAAATGTCAACAGGCCTAGATTGCAGCCACAATTGCACATCTTGATGACTCAGCCATGCAGAATTCAAAAAATATCGGCTCTTAATGCTCCCACTAGCAAGCAAAATACCAACAAGACAGTGGTAAAGCTACATGGCCTTAATCAAAGCATCTTGGCCGCTTGATGCTCCTCTTGGCAAGCAAAATGCCAACGGGCCTAGATTGCAGCCACAATTGCACATCTTGGTGACACAACCATGCAAAATGAAAAAAATTAGCCCTTCAATGCTCCCACTAGCAAGCAAAATACCAACAAGACAGTGGTAAAGCTACATGGCCTTAATCAAAGCATCTTGGCCGCTTGATGCTCCCCTTGGCAAGCAAAATACCAACGGGCCTAGATTGCAGCCACAATTGCACATCTTGGTGACACAACCATGCAAAATGAAAAAAATTAGCCCTTCAATGCTTCCACCGGCAAGCAAAATGCCAACAGGACAGTGGTAAAGCTACATGGCCTTAATCAAAGCATCTGAGCTGCTTGATGCTCCCCTTGGCAAGCAAAATGCCAACGGGCCTAGATTGCAGCCGAAAATGTAGATCTTGGTGACACAACCATGCAAAATGAAAAAAAATTAGCCCTTCAATGCTTCCACCAGCAAGCAAAATGTCAAAAAAACAGTGGTAAGGCTACATGGCCTTAATCAAAGATCTTGGCTGCTTGATGCTCTAGTTGTCAAGCAAAAATGCCAACAGGATAGTGATGAAGCTTATATGGCCTCAATCAAAGAATCTTGGCTGCTTGATGCTCCCCTTGGCAAGCAAAATGCCAACGGGCCTAGATTGCAGCCACAAATGCACATCTTGATGACTCAGCCATGCAGAATTCAAAAAATATTGGCTCTTCAATGCTCCGACTTCCAAGCAAAACCCATAGCAGAATGGTAAGGCCATAATCAAAGCATCTTGGCCGCTTGATGCTCGTCTTGGCAAGCAAAATGCCAACATGACAGTGTCTAGGCGTTTCAAATACTGCACCACCAAATTTCAAAATCTCCGCTCTTCAATGCTTCCACTAGCAAGCAAAATGCCAACGGGCCGAGATTCTGGCGTTTCAAATGTTGCACCACCAAATTTCAAAATATCCGCTCTTCAATGCTTCCACTAGCAAGCAAAATACCAACAAAGCAGTGGTAAGGCTACATGGCCATAATCAAAGCATCTTGGCCGCTTGATGCTCCCCTTGGCAAGCAAAATGCCAACGGGCTTAGATTGCAGCTGAAAATGCAGACCTTGGTGACACAACCATGCAAAATGAAAAAAAATTAGCCCTTCAATGCTTCCACTCGCAAGCAAAATGTGAAAAAAAACAGTGGTAAGGCTACATGGCCTTAATCAAAGATCTTGGCTGCTTGATGCTCTAGTTGTCAAGCAAAATGCCAACAGAACAGTGGTAAGACTACATGGCCTTAATCAAAGCATCTTGGCCGCTTGATGCTCCCCTTGGCAAGCAAAATGCCAACGGGCCTAGATTGCAGCCGAAAATGTAGATCTTGGTGACACACCCATGCAACAAGAACAAAAATTAGCTCTTTAATGCTTCCACCAGCAAGCAAAATGTCAAAAAAACAGTGGTAAGGCTACATGGCCTTAATCAAAGATCTTGGCTGCTTGATGCTCTAGTTGTCAAGCAAAAATGCCAACAGGATAGTGATGAAGCTTATATGGCCTCAATCAAAGCATCTTGGCTGCTTGATGCTCCCCTTGGCAAGCAAAATGCCAACGGGCCTAGATTGCAGCCGAAAATGTAGATCTTGGTGACACAACCATGCAAAATGAAAAAAAAATTAGCCCTTTAATGCTTCCACCAACAAGCAAAATGTCAAAAAAACAGTGGTAAGGCTACATGGCCTTAATCAAAGATCTTGGCTGCTTGATGCTCTAGTTGTCAAGCAAAAATGCCAACAAGACAGTGATGACGCTTATGACCTTAATCAAAGAATCTTGGCTGCTTGATGCTCCCCTTGGCAAGCAAAATGTCAACGGGCCTAGATTGCAGCCACAAATGCACATCTTGATGACTTAGCCATGCAATTCAAAAAATGTTGCCTCCTCAATGCTCCCACTCCCAAGCGAAATTCCAATAGGATAGTGGTAAGGCTACATGGCCATAATCAAACATCTTGGCCGCTTGATGCTCCTCTTGGTAAGCAAAATGCCCACAAGACAGTGTCCAAGCCTTTCAAGTATTGCAAGCACCAAAGTTCAAAGTTCTCTGCTCTTCAATGCTCCCATTAGCAAGCAAAATGCCAACAAGAGATTGATGAAGCTTATATGGCCTGCATCAAAGATCTTGGCTGCTTGATGCCCCCCTTGGCAAGCAAAATGTCAACAGGCCTAGATTGCAGCCACAATTGCACATCTTGATGACTCAGCCATGCAGAATTCAAAAAATATCGGCTCTTAATGCTCCCACTAGCAAGCAAAATACCAACAAGACAGTGGTAAAGCTACATGGCCTTAATCAAAGCATCTTGGCCGCTTGATGCTCCTCTTGGCAAGCAAAATGCCAACGGGCCTAGATTGCAGCCACAATTGCACATCTTGGTGACACAACCATGCAAAATGAAAAAAATTAGCCCTTCAATGCTCCCACTAGCAAGCAAAATACCAACAAGACAGTGGTAAAGCTACATGGCCTTAATCAAAGCATCTTGGCCGCTTGATGCTCCCCTTGGCAAGCAAAATGCCAACGGGCCTAGATTGCAGCCACAATTGCACATCTTGGTGACACAACCATGCAAAATGAAAAAAATTAGCCCTTCAATGCTTCCACCGGCAAGCAAAATGCCAACAGGACAGTGGTAAAGCTACATGGCCTTAATCAAAGCATCTGAGCTGCTTGATGCTCCCCTTGGCAAGCAAAATGCCAACGGGCCTAGATTGCAGCCGAAAATGTAGATCTTGGTGACACAACCATGCAAAATGAAAAAAAATTAGCCCTTTAATGCTTCCACCAGCAAGCAAAATGTCAAAAAAACAGTGGTAAGGCTACATGGCCTTAATCAAAGATCTTGGCTGCTTGATGCTCTAGTTGTCAAGCAAAAATGCCAACAGGATAGTGATGAAGCTTATATGGCCTCAATCAAAGAATCTTGGCTGCTTGATGCTCCCCTTGGCAAGCAAAATGCCAACGGGCCTAGATTGCAGCCACAAATGCACATCTTGATGACTCAGCCATGCAGAATCCAAAAAATATTGGCTCTTCAATGCTCCGACTTCCAAGCAAAACCCATAGCAGAATGGTAAGGCCATAATCAAAGCATCTTGGCCGCTTGATGCTCGTCTTGGCAAGCAAAATGCCAACATGACAGTGTCTAGGCGTTTCAAATACTGCACCACCAAATTTCAAAATCTCCGCTCTTCAATGCTTCCACTAGCAAGCAAAATGCCAACGGGCCGAGATTCTGGCGTTTCAAATGTTGCACCACCAAATTTCAAAATATCCGCTCTTCAATGCTTCCACTAGCAAGCAAAATACCAACAAAGCAGTGGTAAGGCTACATGGCCATAATCAAAGCATCTTGGCCGCTTGATGCTCCCCTTGGCAAGCAAAATGCCAACGGGCTTAGATTGCAGCTGAAAATGCAGACCTTGGTGACACAACCATGCAAAATGAAAAAAAATTAGCCCTTCAATGCTTCCACTCGCAGGCAAAATGTGAAAAAAAACAGTGGTAAGGCTACATGGCCTTAATCAAAGATCTTGGCTGCTTGATGCTCTAGTTGTCAAGCAAAATGCCAACAGAACAGTGGTAAGACTACATGGCCTTAATCAAAGCATCTTGGCCGCTTGATGCTCCCCTTGGCAAGCAAAATGCCAACGGGCCTAGATTGCAGCCAGAAATGAACATTTTGGTGACACACCCATGCAACAAGAACAAAAATTAGCCCTTTAATGCTTCCACCAGCAAGCAAAATGTCAAAAAAACAGTGGTAAGGCTACATGGCCTTAATCAAAGATCTTGGCTGCTTGATGCTCTAGTTGTCAAGCAGAAATGCCAACAGGACGGTGATGAAGCTTATATGGCCTCAATCAAAGAATCTTGGCTGCTTGATGCTCCCCTTGGCAAGCAAAATGCCAACGGGCCTAGATTGCACCACAAATGCACATCTTGATGACTCAGCCATGGAGAAATCAAAAAATATTGGCTCTTCAATGCTCCCACTAGCATGCAAATGCCAACAGGACGGTGGTAAGGCAAGGTGGCCATAATCAAAAATCCTGGCCGCTTGATGCTCCTCTTGGCAAGAGAAATGCCAATAGGACAGTGTCTAGGCCTCTCAACTATTGCACCACCAAAATTGAAAATCTGTGCTCTTCAATGCTCCCACTAGCAAGCAAAATACCAACAGGACAGTGCTAAGGCTACATGGCCTTAATCAAAGAATCTTGGCCGCTTGATGCTCCCCTTGGCAAGCAAAATGCCAACGGGCCTAGATTGCAGCCACAATTGCACATCTTGATGACTCAGCCATGCAGAATTCAAAAAATATTGGCTCTTCAACGCTCCCACTCGCAAGCAAAATGCCAACAGGACAGTGCTAAGGCTACATGGCAATAATCAAACATCTTGGCCGCTTGATGCTCTAGTTGTCAAGCAAAATGCCAACACGACGATGTCCAGTCCTTTCAAGTATTGCAGCACCAAATTTCAAAAATCTTCGCTCTTCAATGCTCCCACTAGCAAGCAAAATGCCAACAGGACAGTGGTAAGACTACATGGCCTTAATCAAAGCATCTTGGCTGCTTGATGCTCCCCTTGGCAAGCAAAATGCCAACGGGCCTAGATTGCAGCCGAAAATGTAGATCTTGGTGACACAACCATGCAAAATGAAAAAAAAATTAGCCCTTTAATGCTTCCACCAACAAGCAAAATGTCAAAAAAACAGTGGTAAGGCTACATGGCCTTAATCAAAGATCTTGGCTGCTTGATGCTCTAAGTGTCAAGCAAAAATGCCAACAAGACAGTGATGACGCTTATGACCTTAATCAAAGAATCTTGGCTGCTTGATGCTCCCCTTGGCAAGCAAAATGTCAACGGGCCTAGATTGCAGCCACAAATGCACATCTTGATGACTTAGCCATGCAATTCAAAAAATGTTGCCTCCTCAATGCTCCCACTCCCAAGCGAAATTCCAATAGGATAGTGGTAAGGCTACATGGCCATAATCAAACATCTTGGCCGCTTGATGCTCCTCTTGGTAAGCAAAATGCCCACAAGACAGTGTCCAAGCCTTTCAAGTATTGCAAGCACCAAAGTTCAAAGTTCTCTGCTCTTCAATGCTCCCATTAGCAAGCAAAATGCCAACAAGAGATTGATGAAGCTTATATGGCCTGCATCAAAGATCTTGGCTGCTTGATGCCCCCCTTGGCAAGCAAAATGTCAATAGGCCTAGATTGCAGCCACAATTGCACATCTTGATGACTCAGCCATGCAAAATGAAAAAAATATTGGCTCTTAATGCTCCCACTAGCAAGCAAAATACCAACAAGACAGTGGTAAAGCTACATGGCCTCAATCAAAGAATCTTGGCTGCTTGATGCTCCTCTTGGCAAGCAAAATGCCAACGGGCCTAGATTGCAGCCACAAATGCACATCTTGATGACTCAGCCATGGAGAAATAAAAAAATATTGGCTCTTCAATGCTCCCACTAGCATGCAAATGCCAACAGGACGGTGGTAAGGCAAGGTGGCCATAATCAAAAATCCTGGCCGCTTGATGCTCCTCTTGGCAAGAAAAATGCCAATAGGACAGTGTCTAGGCCTCTCAACTATTGCACCACCAAAATTGAAAATCTCCGCTCTTCAATGCTCCCACTAGCAAGCAAAATACCAACAGGACAGTGGTAAGACTACATGGCCTTAATCAAAGCATCTTGGCCGCTTGATGCTCCCCTTGGCAAGCAAAATGCCAACGGGCCTAGATTGCAGCCACAATTGCACATCTTGGTGACACAACCATGCAAAATGAAAAAAAAATTAGCCCTTTAATGCTTCCACCAGCAAGCAAAATGTCAAAAAAGCAGTGGTAAGGCTACATGGCCTTAATCAAAGCATCTTGGCTGCTTGATGCTCTAGTTGTCAAGCAAAAATGCCAACAGGATAGTGATGACGCTTATGACCTTAATCAAAGAATCTTGGCTGCTTGATGCTCCCCTTGGCAAGCAAAATGCCAACGGGCCTAGATTGCAGCCACAAATGCACATCTTGATGACTCACCCATGCAAAATCCAAAAAATATCGGCTCTTCAATGCTCCGACTTCCAAGCAAAACCCATAGCAGAATGGTAAGGCCATAATCAAAGCATCTTGGCCGCTTGATGCTCGTCTTGGCAAGCAAAATGCCAACATGACAGTGTCTAGGCGTTTCAAATACTGCACCACCAAATTTCAAAATCTCCGCTCTTCAATGCTTCCACTAGCAAGCAAAATGCCAACGGGCCGAGATTCTGGCGTTTCAAATGTTGCACCACCAAATTTCAAAATATCCGCTCTTCAATGCTTCCACTAGCAAGCAAAATACCAACAAAGCAGTGGTAAGGCTACATGGCCATAATCAAAGCATCTTGGCCGCTTGATGCTCCCCTTGGCAAGCAAAATGCCAACAAGCTTAGATTGCAGCTGAAAATGCAGACCTTGGTGACACAACCATGCAAAATGAAAAAAAATTAGCCCTTCAATGCTTCCACTCGCAAGCAAAATGTGAAAAAAAACAGTGGTAAGGCTACATGGCCTTAATCAAAGATCTTGGCTGCTTGATGCTCTAGTTGTCAAGCAGAAATGCCAACAGGACGGTGATGAAGCTTATATGGCCTCAATCAAAGAATCTTGGCTGCTTGATGCTCCCCTTGGCAAGCAAAATGCCAACGGGCCTAGATTGCACCACAAATGCACATCTTGATGACTCAGCCATGCAGAATTCAAAAAATATTGGCTCTTCAATGCTCCCACTAGCATGCAAATGCCAACAGGACGGTGGTAAGGCAAGGTGGCCATAATCAAAAATCCTGGCCGCTTGATGCTCCTCTTGGCAAGAAAAATGCCAATAGGACAGTGTCTAGGCCTCTCAACTATTGCACCACCAAAATTGAAAATCTGTGCTCTTCAATGCTCCCACTAGCAAGCAAAATACCAACAGGACAGTGCTAAGGCTACATGGCCTTAATCAAAGAATCTTGGCCGCTTGATGCTCCCCTTGGCAAGCAAAATGCCAACGGGCCTAGATTGCAGCCACAATTGCACATCTTGATGACTCAGCCATGCAGAATTCAAAAAATATTGGCTCTTCAACGCTCCCACTCGCAAGCAAAATGCCAACAGGACAGTGCTAAGGCTACATGGCAATAATCAAACATCTTGGCCGCTTGATGCTCTAGTTGTCAAGCAAAATGCCAACACGACGATGTCCAGTCCTTTCAAGTATTGCAGCACCAAATTTCAAAAATCTTCGCTCTTCAATGCTCCCACTAGCAAGCAAAATGCCAACAGGACAGTGGTAAGACTACATGGCCTTAATCAAAGCATCTTGGCTGCTTGATGCTCCCCTTGGCAAGCAAAATGCCAACGGGCCTAGATTGCAGCCGAAAATGTAGATCTTGGTGACACAACCATGCAAAATGAAAAAAAAATTAGCCCTTTAATGCTTCCACCAACAAGCAAAATGTCAAAAAAACAGTGGTAAGGCTACATGGCCTTAATCAAAGATCTTGGCTGCTTGATGCTCTAGTTGTCAAGCAAAAATGCCAACAAGACAGTGATGACGCTTATGACCTTAATCAAAGAATCTTGGCTGCTTGATGCTCCCCTTGGCAAGCAAAATGTCAACGGGCCTAGATTGCAGCCACAAATGCACATCTTGATGACTTAGCCATGCAATTCAAAAAATGTTGCCTCCTCAATGCTCCCACTCCCAAGCGAAATTCCAATAGGATAGTGGTAAGGCTACATGGCCATAATCAAACATCTTGGCCGCTTGATGCTCCTCTTGGTAAGCAAAATGCCCACAAGACAGTGTCCAAGCCTTTCAAGTATTGCAAGCACCAAAGTTCAAAGTTCTCTGCTCTTCAATGCTCCCATTAGCAAGCAAAATGCCAACAAGAGATTGATGAAGCTTATATGGCCTGCATCAAAGATCTTGGCTGCTTGATGCCCCCCTTGGCAAGCAAAATGTCAATAGGCCTAGATTGCAGCCACAATTGCACATCTTGATGACTCAGCCATGCAAAATGAAAAAAATATTGGCTCTTAATGCTCCCACTAGCAAGCAAAATACCAACAAGACAGTGGTAAAGCTACATGGCCTCAATCAAAGAATCTTGGCTGCTTGATGCTCCCCTTGGCAAGCAAAATGCCAACGGGCCTAGATTGCAGCCACAATTGCACATCTTGATGACTCAGCCATGGAGAAATAAAAAAATATTGGCTCTTCAATGCTCCCACTAGCATGCAAATGCCAACAGGACGGTGGTAAGGCAAGGTGGCCATAATCAAAAATCCTGGCCGCTTGATGCTCCTCTTGGCAAGAAAAATGCCAATAGGACAGTGTCTAGGCCTCTCAACTATTGCACCACCAAAATTGAAAATCTCCGCTCTTCAATGCTCCCACTAGCAAGCAAAATACCAACAGGACAGTGGTAAGACTACATGGCCTTAATCAAAGCATCTTGGCCGCTTGATGCTCCCCTTGGCAAGCAAAATGCCAACGGGCCTAGATTGCAGCCACAATTGCACATCTTGGTGACACAACCATGCAAAATGAAAAAAAAATTAGCCCTTTAATGCTTCCACCAGCAAGCAAAATGTCAAAAAAGCAGTGGTAAGGCTACATGGCCTTAATCAAAGCATCTTGGCTGCTTGATGCTCTAGTTGTCAAGCAAAAATGCCAACAGGATAGTGATGACGCTTATGACCTTAATCAAAGAATCTTGGCTGCTTGATGCTCCCCTTGGCAAGCAAAATGCCAACGGGCCTAGATTGCAGCCACAAATGCACATCTTGATGACTCACCCATGCAAAATCCAAAAAATATCGGCTCTTCAATGCTCCGACTTCCAAGCAAAACCCATAGCAGAATGGTAAGGCCATAATCAAAGCATCTTGGCCGCTTGATGCTCGTCTTGGCAAGCAAAATGCCAACATGACAGTGTCTAGGCGTTTCAAATACTGCACCACCAAATTTCAAAATCTCCGCTCTTCAATGCTTCCACTAGCAAGCAAAATGCCAACGGGCCGAGATTCTGGCGTTTCAAATGTTGCACCACCAAATTTCAAAATATCCGCTCTTCAATGCTTCCACTAGCAAGCAAAATACCAACAAAGCAGTGGTAAGGCTACATGGCCATAATCAAAGCATCTTGGCCGCTTGATGCTCCCCTTGGCAAGCAAAATGCCAACGGGCTTAGATTGCAGCTGAAAATGCAGATCTTGGTGACACAACCATGCAAAATGAAAAAAAATTAGCCCTTCAATGCTTCCACTCGCAAGCAAAATGTGAAAAAAAACAGTGGTAAGGCTACATGGCCTTAATCAAAGATCTTGGCTGCTTGATGCTCTAGTTGTCAAGCAAAATGCCAACAGAACAGTGGTAAGACTACATGGCCTTAATCAAAGCATCTTGGCCGCTTGATGCTCCCCTTGGCAAGCAAAATGCCAACGGGCCTAGATTGCAGCCAGAAATGAACATTTTGGTGACACAACCATGCAACAAGAACAAAAATTAGCCCTTTAATGCTTCCACCAACAAGCAAAATGTCAAAAAAACAGTGGTAGGGCTACATGGCCTGAATCAAAGATCTTGGCTGCTTGATGCTCTAAGTGTCAAGCAGAAATGCCAACAGGACAGTGATGAAGCTTATATGGCCTCAATCAAAGAATCTTGGCTGCTTGATGCTCCCCTTGGCAAGCAAAATGCCAACGGGCCTAGATTGCAGCCACAAATGCACATCTTGATGACTCAGCCATGGAGAAATCAAAAAATATTGGCTCTTCAATGCTCCCACTAGCATGCAAATGCCAACAGGACGGTGGTAAGGCAAGGTGGCCATAATCAAAAATCCTGGCCGCTTGATGCTCCTCTTGGCAAGAAAAATGCCAATAGGACAGTGTCTAGGCCTCTGAACTTTTGCACCACCAAAATTGAAAATCTCCGCTCTTCAATGCTCCCACTAGCAAGCAAAATACCAACAGGACAGTGGTAAGGCTACATGGCCTTAATCAAAGAATCTTGGCTGCTTGATGCTCCCCTTGGCAAGCAAAATGCCAACGGGCCTAGATTGCAGCCACAATTGCACATCTTGGTGACACAACCATGCAAAATGAAAAAAATTAGCCCTTCAATGCTTCCACCGGCAAGCAAAATGCCAACAGGACAGTGGTAAAGCTACATGGCAATAATCAAAGCATCTTGGCTGCTTGATGCTCCCCTTGGCAAGCAAAATGCCAACGGGCCTAGATTGCAGCCGAAAATGTAGATCTTGGTGACACAACCATGCAAAATGAAAAAAAATTAGCCCTTTAATGCTTCCACCGGCAAGCAAAATGTCAAAAAAACAGTGGTAAGGCTACATGGCCTTAATCAAAGATCTTGGCTGCTTGATGCTCTAGTTGTCAAGCAAAAATGCCAACAGGATAGTGATGAAGCTTATATGGCCTCAATCAAAGAATCTTGGCTGCTTGATGCTCCCCTTGGCAAGCAAAATGCCAACGGGCCTAGATTGCAGCCACAAATGCACATCTTGATGACTCAGCCATGCAGAATTCAAAAAATATCGGCTCTTCAATGCTCCGACTTCCAAGCAAAACCCATAGCAGAATGGTAAGGCCATAATCAAAGCATCTTGGCCGCTTGATGCTCGTCTTGGCAAGCAAAATGCCAACATGACAGTGTCTAGGCGTTTCAAATACTGCACCACCAAATTTCAAAATCTCCGCTCTTCAATGCTTCCACTAGCAAGCAAAATGCCAACGGGCCGAGATTCTGGCGTTTCAAATGTTGCACCACCAAATTTCAAAATATCCGCTCTTCAATGCTTCCACTAGCAAGCAAAATACCAACAAAGCAGTGGTAAGGCTACATGGCCATAATCAAAGCATCTTGGCCGCTTGATGCTCCCCTTGGCAAGCAAAATGCCAACGGGCTTAGATTGCAGCTGAAAATGCAGATCTTGGTGACACAACCATGCAAAATGAAAAAAAATTAGCCCTTCAATGCTTCCACTCGCAAGCAAAATGTGAAAAAAAACAGTGGTAAGGCTACATGGCCTTAATCAAAGATCTTGGCTGCTTGATGCTCTAGTTGTCAAGCAAAATGCCAACAGAACAGTGGTAAGACTACATGGCCTTAATCAAAGCATCTTGGCCGCTTGATGCTCCCCTTGGCAAGCAAAATGCCAACGGGCCTAGATTGCAGCCAGAAATGAACATTTTGGTGACACAACCATGCAACAAGAACAAAAATTAGCCCTTTAATGCTTCCACCAGCAAGCAAAATGTCAAAAAAACAGTGGTAGGGCTACATGGCCTGAATCAAAGATCTTGGCTGCTTGATGCTCTAAGTGTCAAGCAGAAATGCCAACAGGACAGTGATGAAGCTTATATGGCCTCAATCAAAGAATCTTGGCTGCTTGATGCTCCCCTTGGCAAGCAAAATGCCAACGGGCCTAGATTGCAGCCACAAATGCACATCTTGATGACGCAGCCATGGAGAAATCAAAAAATATTGGCTCTTCAATGCTCCCACTACCATGCAAATGCCAACAGGGCGGTGGTAAGGCAAGGTGGCCATAATCAAAAATCCTGGCCGCTTGATGCTCCTCTTGGCAAGAAAAATGCCAATAGGACAGTGTCTAGGCCTCTCAACTTTTGCACCACCAAAATTGAAAATCTCCGCTCTTCAATGCTCCCACTAGCAAGCAAAATACCAACAGGACAGTGGTAAGGCTACATGGCCTTAATCAAAGAATCTTGGCTGCTTGATGCTCCCCTTGGCAAGCAAAATGCCAACGGGCCTAGATTGCAGCCACAATTGCACATCTTGGTGACACAACCATGCAAAATGAAAAAAATTAGCGCTTCAATGCTTCCACCGGCAAGCAAAATGCCAACAGGACAGTGGTAAAGCTACATGGCAATAATCAAAGCATCTTGGCTGCTTGATGCTCCCCTTGGCAAGCAAAATGCCAACGGGGCTAGATTGCAGCCGAAAATGTAGATCTTGGTGACACAACCATGCAAAATGAAAAAAAATTAGCCCTTTAATGCTTCCACCGGCAAGCAAAATGTCAAAAAAACAGTGGTAAGGCTACATGGCCTTAATCAAAGATCTTGGCTGCTTGATGCTCTAGTTGTCAAGCAAAAATGCCAACAGGATAGTGATGAAGCTTATATGGCCTCAATCAAAGAATCTTGGCTGCTTGATGCTCCCCTTGGCAAGCAAAATGCCAACGGGCCTAGATTGCAGCCACAAATGCACATCTTGATGACTCACCCATGCAGAATTCAAAAAATATTGGCTCTTCAATGCTCCGACTTCCAAGCAAAACCCATAGCAGAATGGTAAGGCCATAATCAAAGCATCTTGGCCGCTTGATGCTCGTCTTGGCAAGCAAAATGCCAACATGACAGTGTCTAGGCGTTTCAAATACTGCACCACCAAATTTCAAAATCTCCGCTCTTCAATGCTTCCACTAGCAAGCAAAATGCCAACGGGCCGAGATTCTGGCGTTTCAAATGTTGCACCACCAAATTTCAAAATATCCGCTCTTCAATGCTTCCACTAGCAAGCAAAATACCAACAAAGCAGTGGTAAGGCTACATGGCCATAATCAAAGCATCTTGGCCGCTTGATGCTCCCCTTGGCAAGCAAAATGCCAACGGGCTTAGATTGCAGCTGAAAATGCAGATCTTGGTGACACAACCATGCAAAATGAAAAAAAATTAGCCCTTCAATGCTTCCACTCGCAAGCAAAATGTGAAAAAAAACAGTGGTAAGGCTACATGGCCTTAATCAAAGATCTTGGCTGCTTGATGCTCTAGTTGTCAAGCAAAATGCCAACAGAACAGTGGTAAGACTACATGGCCTTAATCAAAGCATCTTGGCCGCTTGATGCTCCCCTTGGCAAGCAAAATGCCAACGGGCCTAGATTGCAGCCAGAAATGAACATTTTGGTGACACACCCATGCAACAAGAACAAAAATTAGCCCTTTAATGCTTCCACCAGCAAGCAAAATGTCAAAAAAACAGTGGTAGGGCTACATGGCCTGAATCAAAGATCTTGGCTGCTTGATGCTCTAAGTGTCAAGCAGAAATGCCAACAGGACAGTGATGAAGCTTATATGGCCTCAATCAAAGAATCTTGGCTGCTTGATGCTCCCCTTGGCAAGCAAAATGCCAACGGGCCTAGATTGCAGCCACAAATGCACATCTTGATGACGCAGCCATGGAGAAATCAAAAAATATTGGCTCTGCAATGCTCCCACTAGCATGCAAATGCCAACAGGGCGGTGGTAAGGCAAGGTGGCCATAATCAAAAATCCTGGCCGCTTGATGCTCCTCTTGGCAAGAAAAATGCCAATAGGACAGTGTCTAGGCCTCTCAACTTTTGCACCACCAAAATTGAAAATCTCCGCTTTTCAATGCTCCCACTAGCAAGCAAAATACCAACAGGACAGTGGTAAGGCTACATGGCCTTAATCAAAGAATCTTGGCTGCTTGATGCTCCCCTTGGCAAGCAAAATGCCAACGGGCCTAGATTGCAGCCACAATTGCACATCTTGGTGACACAACCATGCAAAATGAAAAAAATTAGCGCTTCAATGCTTCCACCGGCAAGCAAAATGCCAACAGGACAGTGGTAAAGCTACATGGCAATAATCAAAGCATCTTGGCTGCTTGATGCTCCCCTTGGCAAGCAAAATGCCAACGGGGCTAGATTGCAGCCGAAAATGTAGATCTTGGTGACACAACCATGCAAAATGAAAAAAAATTAGCCCTTTAATGCTTCCACCGGCAAGCAAAATGTCAAAAAAACAGTGGTAAGGCTACATGGCCTTAATCAAAGATCTTGGCTGCTTGATGCTCTAGTTGTCAAGCAAAAATGCCAACAGGATAGTGATGAAGCTTATATGGCCTCAATCAAAGAATCTTGGCTGCTTGATGCTCCCCTTGGCAAGCAAAATGCCAACGGGCCTAGATTGCAGCCACAAATGCACATCTTGATGACTCACCCATGCAGAATTCAAAAAATATTGGCTCTTCAATGCTCCGACTTCCAAGCAAAACCCATAGCAGAATGGTAAGGCCATAATCAAAGCATCTTGGCCGCTTGATGCTCGTCTTGGCAAGCAAAATGCCAACATGACAGTGTCTAGGCGTTTCAAATACTGCACCACCAAATTTCAAAATCTCCGCTCTTCAATGCTTCCACTAGCAAGCAAAATGCCAACGGGCCGAGATTCTGGCGTTTCAAATGTTGCACCACCAAATTTCAAAATATCCGCTCTTCAATGCTTCCACTAGCAAGCAAAATACCAACAAAGCAGTGGTAAGGCTACATGGCCATAATCAAAGCATCTTGGCCGCTTGATGCTCCCCTTGGCAAGCAAAATGCCAACGGGCTTAGATTGCAGCTGAAAATGCAGACCTTGGTGACACAACCATGCAAAATGAAAAAAAATTAGCCCTTCGATGCTTCCACTCGCAAGCAAAATGTGAAAAAAAAAGTGGTAAGGCTACATGGCCTTAATCAAAGATCTTGGCTGCTTGATGCTCTAGTTGTCAAGCAAAATGCCAACAGAACAGTGGTAAGACTACATGGCCTTAATCAAAGCATCTTGGCCGCTTGATGCTCCCCTTGGCAAGCAAAATGCCAACGGGCCTAGATTGCAGCCAGAAATGAACATTTTGGTGACACACCCATGCAACAAGAACAAAAATTAGCTCTTTAATGCTTCCACCAGCAAGCAAAATGTCAAAAAAACAGTGGTAAGGCTACATGGCCTTAATCAAAGATCTTGGCTGCTTGATGCTCTAGTTGTCAAGCAAAAATGCCAACAGGATAGTGATGAAGCTTATATGGCCTCAATCAAAGAATCTTGGCTGCTTGATGCTCCCCTTGGCAAGCAAAATGCCAACGGGCCTAGATTGCAGCCACAAATGCACATCTTGATGACTCAGCCATGCAGAATTCAAAAAATATCGGCTCTTCAATGCTCCGACTTCCAAGCAAAACCCATAGCAGAATGGTAAGGCCATAATCAAAGCATCTTGGCCGCTTGATGCTCGTCTTGGCAAGCAAAATGCCAACATGACAGTGTCTAGGCGTTTCAAATACTGCACCACCAAATTTCAAAATCTCCGCTCTTCAATGCTTCCACTAGCAAGCAAAATGCCAACGGGCCGAGATTCTGGCGTTTCAAATGTTGCACCACCAAATTTCAAAATATCCGCTCTTCAATGCTTCCACTAGCAAGCAAAATACCAACAAAGCAGTGGTAAGGCTACATGGCCATAATCAAAGCATCTTGGCCGCTTGATGCTCCCCTTGGCAAGCAAAATGCCAACGGGCTTAGATTGCAGCTGAAAATGCAGATCTTGGTGACACAACCATGCAAAATGAAAAAAAATTAGCCCTTCAATGCTTCCACTCGCAAGCAAAATGTGAAAAAAAACAGTGGTAAGGCTACATGGCCTTAATCAAAGATCTTGGCTGCTTGATGCTCTAGTTGTCAAGCAAAATGCCAACAGAACAGTGGTAAGACTACATGGCCTTAATCAAAGCATCTTGGCCGCTTGATGCTCCCCTTGGCAAGCAAAATGCCAACGGGCCTAGATTGCAGCCAGAAATGAACATTTTGGTGACACAACCATGCAACAAGAACAAAAATTAGCCCTTTAATGCTTCCACCAACAAGCAAAATGTCAAAAAAACAGTGGTAAGGCTACATGGCCTGAATCAAAGATCTTGGCTGCTTGATGCTCTAGTTGTCAAGCAAAAATGCCAACAGGACAGTGATGAAGCTTATATGGCCTCAATCAAAGAATCTTGGCTGCTTGATGCTCCCCTTGGCAAGCAAAATGCCAACGGGCCTAGATTGCAGCCAGAAATGAACATTTTGGTGACACAACCATGCAACAAGAACAAAAATTAGCCCTTTAATGCTTCCACCAACAAGCAAAATGTCAAAAAAACAGTGGTAAGGCTACATGGCCTTAATCAAAAATCTTGGCTGCTTGATGCTCTAGTTGTCAAGCAGAAATGCCAACAGGACAGTGATGAAGCTTATATGGCCTCAATCAAAGAATCTTGGCTGCTTGATGCTCCCCTTGGCAAGCAAAATGCCAACGGGCCTAGATTGCAGCCACAAATGCACATCTTGATGACTCAGCCATGGAGAAATCAAAAAATATTGGCTCTTCAATGCTCCCACTAGCATGCAAATGCCAACAGGACGGTGGTAAGGCAAGGTGGCCATAATCAAAATTCCTGGCCGCTTGATGCTCCTCTTGGCAAGAAAAATGCCAATAGGACAGTGTCCAGGCCTCTCAACTATTGCACCACCAAAATTGAAAATCTCCGCTCTTCAATGCTCCCACTAGCAAGCAAAATACCAACAGGACAGTGGTAAGGCTACATGGCCTTAATCAAAGAATCTTGGCTGCTTGATGCTCCCCTTGGCAAGCAAAATGCCAACGGGCCTAGATTGCAGCCACAATTGCACATCTTGGTGACACAACCATGCAAAATGAAAAAAATTAGCCCTTCAATGCTTCCACCGGCAAGCAAAATGCCAACAGGACAGTGGTAAAGCTACATGGCAATAATCAAAGCATCTTGGCTGCTTGATGCTCCCCTTGGCAAGCAAAATGCCAACGGGCCTAGATTGCAGCCGAAAATGTAGATCTTGGTGACACAACCATGCAAAATGAAAAAAAATTAGCCCTTTAATGCTTCCACCAGCAAGCAAAATGTCAAAAAAACAGTGGTAAGGCTACATGGCCTTAATCAAAGATCTTGGCTGCTTGATGCTCTAGTTGTCAAGCAAAAATGCCAACAAGACAGTGATGACGCTTATGACCTTAATCAAAGAATCTTGGCTGCTTGATGCTCCCCTTGGCAAGCAAAATGCCAACGGGCCTAGATTGCAGCCACAAATGCACATCTTGATGACTCACCCATGCAGAATTCAAAAAATATTGGCTCTTCAATGCTCCGACTTCCAAGCAAAACCCATAGCAGAATGGTAAGGCCATAATCAAAGCATCTTGGCCGCTTGATGCTCGTCTTGGCAAGCAAAATGCCAACATGACAGTGTCTAGGCGTTTCAAATACTGCACCACCAAATTTCAAAATCTCCGCTCTTCAATGCTTCCACTAGCAAGCAAAATGCCAACGGGCCGAGATTCTGGCGTTTCAAATGTTGCACCACCAAATTTCAAAATATCCGCTCTTCAATGCTTCCACTAGCAAGCAAAATACCAACAAAGCAGTGGTAAGGCTACATGGCCATAATCAAAGCATCTTGGCCGCTTGATGCTCCCCTTGGCAAGCAAAATGCCAACGGGCTTAGATTGCAGCTGAAAATGCAGACCTTGGTGACACAACCATGCAAAATGAAAAAAAATTAGCCCTTCGATGCTTCCACTCGCAAGCAAAATGTGAAAAAAAAAGTGGTAAGGCTACATGGCCTTAATCAAAGATCTTGGCTGCTTGATGCTCTAGTTGTCAAGCAAAATGCCAACAGAACAGTGGTAAGACTACATGGCCTTAATCAAAGCATCTTGGCCGCTTGATGCTCCCCTTGGCAAGCAAAATGCCAACGGGCCTAGATTGCAGCCAGAAATGAACATTTTGGTGACACACCCATGCAACAAGAACAAAAATTAGCTCTTTAATGCTTCCACCAGCAAGCAAAATGTCAAAAAAACAGTGGTAAGGCTACATGGCCTTAATCAAAGATCTTGGCTGCTTGATGCTCTAGTTGTCAAGCAAAAATGCCAACAGGATAGTGATGAAGCTTATATGGCCTCAATCAAAGAATCTTGGCTGCTTGATGCTCCCCTTGGCAAGCAAAATGCCAACGGGCCTAGATTGCAGCCACAAATGCACATCTTGATGACTCAGCCATGCAGAATTCAAAAAATATCGGCTCTTCAATGCTCCGACTTCCAAGCAAAACCCATAGCAGAATGGTAAGGCCATAATCAAAGCATCTTGGCCGCTTGATGCTCGTCTTGGCAAGCAAAATGCCAACATGACAGTGTCTAGGCGTTTCAAATACTGCACCACCAAATTTCAAAATCTCCGCTCTTCAATGCTTCCACTAGCAAGCAAAATGCCAACGGGCCGAGATTCTGGCGTTTCAAATGTTGCACCACCAAATTTCAAAATATCCGCTCTTCAATGCTTCCACTAGCAAGCAAAATACCAACAAAGCAGTGGTAAGGCTACATGGCCATAATCAAAGCATCTTGGCCGCTTGATGCTCCCCTTGGCAAGCAAAATGCCAACGGGCTTAGATTGCAGCTGAAAATGCAGATCTTGGTGACACAACCATGCAAAATGAAAAAAAATTAGCCCTTCAATGCTTCCACTCGCAAGCAAAATGTGAAAAAAAACAGTGGTAAGGCTACATGGCCTTAATCAAAGATCTTGGCTGCTTGATGCTCTAGTTGTCAAGCAAAATGCCAACAGAACAGTGGTAAGACTACATGGCCTTAATCAAAGCATCTTGGCCGCTTGATGCTCCCCTTGGCAAGCAAAATGCCAACGGGCCTAGATTGCAGCCAGAAATGAACATTTTGGTGACACAACCATGCAACAAGAACAAAAATTAGCCCTTTAATGCTTCCACCAACAAGCAAAATGTCAAAAAAACAGTGGTAAGGCTACATGGCCTGAATCAAAGATCTTGGCTGCTTGATGCTCTAGTTGTCAAGCAAAAATGCCAACAGGACAGTGATGAAGCTTATATGGCCTCAATCAAAGAATCTTGGCTGCTTGATGCTCCCCTTGGCAAGCAAAATGCCAACGGGCCTAGATTGCAGCCAGAAATGAACATTTTGGTGACACAACCATGCAACAAGAACAAAAATTAGCCCTTTAATGCTTCCACCAACAAGCAAAATGTCAAAAAAACAGTGGTAAGGCTACATGGCCTTAATCAAAAATCTTGGCTGCTTGATGCTCTAGTTGTCAAGCAGAAATGCCAACAGGACAGTGATGAAGCTTATATGGCCTCAATCAAAGAATCTTGGCTGCTTGATGCTCCCCTTGGCAAGCAAAATGCCAACGGGCCTAGATTGCAGCCACAAATGCACATCTTGATGACTCAGCCATGGAGAAATCAAAAAATATTGGCTCTTCAATGCTCCCACTAGCATGCAAATGCCAACAGGACGGTGGTAAGGCAAGGTGGCCATAATCAAAATTCCTGGCCGCTTGATGCTCCTCTTGGCAAGAAAAATGCCAATAGGACAGTGTCCAGGCCTCTCAACTATTGCACCACCAAAATTGAAAATCTCCGCTCTTCAATGCTCCCACTAGCAAGCAAAATACCAACAGGACAGTGGTAAGGCTACATGGCCTTAATCAAAGAATCTTGGCTGCTTGATGCTCCCCTTGGCAAGCAAAATGCCAACGGGCCTAGATTGCAGCCACAATTGCACATCTTGGTGACACAACCATGCAAAATGAAAAAAATTAGCCCTTCAATGCTTCCACCGGCAAGCAAAATGCCAACAGGACAGTGGTAAAGCTACATGGCAATAATCAAAGCATCTTGGCTGCTTGATGCTCCCCTTGGCAAGCAAAATGCCAACGGGCCTAGATTGCAGCCGAAAATGTAGATCTTGGTGACACAACCATGCAAAATGAAAAAAAATTAGCCCTTTAATGCTTCCACCAGCAAGCAAAATGTCAAAAAAACAGTGGTAAGGCTACATGGCCTTAATCAAAGATCTTGGCTGCTTGATGCTCTAGTTGTCAAGCAAAAATGCCAACAGGACAGTGATGAAGCTTATATGGCCTCAATCAAAGAATCTTGGCTGCTTGATGCTCCCCTTGGCAAGCAAAATGCCAACGGGCCTAGATTGCAGCCACAAATGCACATCTTGATGACTCACCCATGCAGAATTCAAAAAATATCGGCTCTTCAATGCTCCGACTTCCAAGCAAAACCCATAGCAGAATGGTAAGGCCATAATCAAAGCATCTTGGCCGCTTGATGCTCGTCTTGGCAAGCAAAATGCCAACATGACAGTGTCTAGGCGTTTCAAATACTGCACCACCAAATTTCAAAATCTCCGCTCTTCAATGCTTCCACTAGCAAGCAAAATGCCAACGGGCCGAGATTCTGGCGTTTCAAATGTTGCACCACCAAATTTCAAAATATCCGCTCTTCAATGCTTCCACTAGCAAGCAAAATACCAACAAAGCAGTGGTAAGGCTACATGGCCATAATCAAAGCATCTTGGCCGCTTGATGCTCCCCTTGGCAAGCAAAATGCCAACGGGCTTAGATTGCAGCTGAAAATGCAGATCTTGGTGACACAACCATGCAAAATGAAAAAAAAATTAGCCCTTTAATGCTTCCACTCGCAAGCAAAATGTGAAAAAAAACAGTGGTAAGGCTACATGGCCTTAATCAAAGATCTTGGCTGCTTGATGCTCTAGTTGTCAAGCAAAATGCCAACAGAACAGTGGTAAGACTACATGGCCTTAATCAAAGCATCTTGGCCGCTTGATGCTCCCCTTGGCAAGCAAAATGCCAACGGGCCTAGATTGCAGCCAGAAATGAACATTTTGGTGACACAACCATGCAACAAGAACAAAAATTAGCTCTTTAATGCTTCCACCGGCAAGCAAAATGTCAAAAAAACAGTGGTAAGGCTACATGGCCTTAATCAAAGATCTTGGCTGCTTGATGCTCTAGTTGTCAAGCAAAAATGCCAACAGGATAGTGATGAAGCTTATATGGCCTCAATCAAAGCATCTTGGCTGCTTGATGCTCCCCTTGGCAAGCAAAATGCCAACGGGCCTAGATTGCAGCCACAAATGCACATCTTGATGACTCAGCCATGGAGAAATCAAAAAATATTGGCTCTTCAATGCTCCCACTAGCATGCAAATGCCAACAGGACGGTGGTAAGGCAAGGTGGCCATAATCAAAAATCCTGGCCGCTTGATGCTCCTCTTGGCAAGAAAAATGCCAATAGGACAGTGTCTAGGCCTCTCAACTATTGCACCACCAAAATTGAAAATCTCCGCTCTTCAATGCTCCCACTAGCAAGCAAAATACCAACAGGACAGTGGTAAGGCTACATGGCCTTAATCAAAGCATCTTGGCCGCTTGATGCTCCCCTTGGCAAGCAAAATGCCAACGGGCCTAGATTGCAGCCACAATTGCACATCTTGGTGACACAACCATGCAAAATGAAAAAAATTAGCCCTTCAATGCTTCCACCGGCAAGCAAAATGCCAACAGGACAGTGGTAAAGCTACATGGCAATAATCAAAGCATCTTGGCTGCTTGATGCTCCCCTTGGCAAGCAAAATGCCAACGGGCCTAGATTGCAGCCGAAAATGTAGATCTTGGTGACACAACCATGCAAAATGAAAAAAAATTAGCCCTTTAATGCTTCCACCAGCAAGCAAAATGTCAAACAAACAGTGGTAAGGCTACATGGCCTTAATCAAAGATCTTGGCTGCTTGATGCTCTAGTTGTCAAGCAAAAATGCCAACAGGATAGTGATGAAGCTTATATGGCCTCAATCAAAGAATCTTGGCTGCTTGATGCTCCCCTTGGCAAGCAAAATGCCAACGGGTCTAGATTGCAGCCAGAAATGAACATTTTGGTGACACAACCATGCAACAAGAACGAAAATTAGCTCTTTAATGCTTCCACCGGCAAGCAAAATGTCAAAAAAACAGTGGTAAGGCTACATGGCCTTAATCAAAGATCTTGGCCGCTTGATGCTCTAGTTGTCAAGCAAAAATGCCAACAGGACAATGATGAAGCTTATATGGCCTCAATCAAAGAATCTTGGCTGCTTGATGCTCCCCTTGGCAAGCAAAATGCCAACGGGCCTAGATTGCAGCCACAAATGCACATCTTGATGACTCAGCCATGGAGAAATAAAAAAATATTGGCTCTTCAATGCTCCCACTAGCATGCAAATGCCAACAGGACGGTGGTAAGGCAAGGTGGCCATAATCAAAAATCCTGGCCGCTTGATGCTCCTCTTGGCAAGAAAAATGCCAATAGGACAGTGTCTAGGCCTCTCAACTTTTGCACCACCAAAATTGAAAATCTCCGCTCTTCAATGCTCCCACTAGCAAGCAAAATACCAACAGGACAGTGGTAAGGCTACATGGCCTTAATCAAAGCATCTTGGCCGCTTGATGCTCCCCTTGGCAAGCAAAATGCCAACGGGCCTAGATTGCAGCCAGAAATGAACATTTTGGTGACACAACCATGCAGAATAAAAAAATATTGGCTCTTCAACGCTCCCACTCGCAAGCAAAATGCCAACAGGACAATGGTAAGGCTACTTGATCTACAAAGAGCTACAAGGCTACAAAGATCTTGGCCGCTTGATGCTCCCCTTGGCAAGCAAAATGCCAACGGGCGTAGATTGCAGCCAGAGGGAGTCCTTACTGCGCACCGCAGGGTAAGGGTAAATAGCTTGAGTACATACCAGGGTTCTGCTTAGCCACCCTAGGGGGGGGGGGGGGTCAATTCAGGGACCCACCCACCCAGAATTTTGGCATACCCACAGACCGACAAATGTCCCCCCCCCCCCCCCCTACGGGGGGGGGTCTCAAACCCACCCACCCAGCCACCCACCCACGTACCCAACTGAGACATGCAATACAGAAGACCAAGTTTTTCACAGAGGTGAACAAGACACAGGAACTGTGGGGTTCTAGCGTTGCCCCCGTCGCATCCAGCACAAACGACAAAGCATCCTAGCCCCTTTATGGGCGTGGGGCATGCACACGTGATATGCAATGACATGTAAACACACCATAAAAAAACATGTTACACGGAACCTGCAACAGAAGAAAGAAAGAAGTGGCACTGGCTCGATAGACCCAAGGGCCCCCACAAAGTCCCACCCCACCCTGGGGGGGGGGGGGTTGGACACCCACCCACCCTGAAATTCTGCCAGACCCACCCCCCCCCCCCCCCGGGGTAGGGTAGGACGGACACTAAGCAAAACCCTGGTACATACACTGTCTAGGAAATATATACACCGGAAGAAAAAGGGTGTGTGTGCTCTACAGAGACTACGGCACTGTCACATCGAGCAAGGGTTGAGCTCGAGGGCGGGATCTTCAATGAGCAACAAACGACATTTGTACAGCGCCTCGTCTTGCCTGATCTAGCGCTCAAAGCACTCTTACACACCACCACAGGTTTCATTTAGCTTAAATCAGGAGATTACCTCCGAAGCCCACAAAACCCATTGTTCCGTAGAGCCATTTTGGGGTCCGTAGAGGGTGGGTCCCCCCACCCTCCCCCCCTTGGGGTCGGGTCCTAGTTGGCAACCACGCCTGTGCTACCTTTCCCTTGCCGTCTTAGGAGTGCCCAAAGCAGGGACGACGCAAAGTTACACAAAGTTACGCAAAATTACACAATTACCCAAATTGCGCACCGCAGGGTCCGCAGGATAAGCACCCCCAGAAATGCAGATCTTGATGACTCAGCCACGCAGAATAAAAAAAATCTCCGCTTTTCAATGCTCCCCTGGACAAGCAAAATGCCAACAGGACAGTGGTAAGGCGGCATGGCCTTGGTCACGGATCTTGGCTGCTTGATGCTCCCCCTGGCAAGCAGAATGCCACCTAGATTGCAGCCAGGAATGCACATCTTCATGACTCAGCCATGTAGAATTAGAAAACTCTCTTCAAGGCTCCCACCAGCAAAAATGCCAATGGGCCCAGATTGCAGCTAGGAAAGCTGATGATGCTAATGCTACACCTCAGAATTAAAAACCTCTCAGCTCTTCAATGCTCCCCCTGGCATGCAAAATGTCAAGAGCAGTGTCCAGGCGGCTGAAATTGTGCCACCACATGTTCAAATCTCTGCCGCTTGGGAATCAAAATGCCAACATGACAGTGCCAATGTGTTTTGATGCTTTTGCGGAAAGTTGCTTTGCGAGGTTGCCCAATTTGACAGTAAAGGAAGGTGACCAGGTTTGTCCGGTTTTGGACGAGATGGTTAACCGAACCTTGTTCTGCAAATTGCGGGTCATGGTATGGACATGTTCCGCCAGTCCCATGTACCCACCCAAGGTCCCAACCAAGGCGTGGACATTGTCCGCCAGTCCGATGTACCCACCCAAGGTCCCCCCAAGGTCCCACCGTACCTAAGGATGCAGTGTTGGCGAGGCGTCTGCTTGGCCATGCATTTTGCTGTTCTGCCGGCATGAGACTTGTGCCGCGCTTTCCGTGCACACCAAGTCTCGTGTCCGGTGACCGGAATGCCTCCCCAGGGGACACCACCTCCAAAAGTGCGCATGCGGCGCAAATGCTCCCCTGTTGTATGCGGTGGGGCCAACCTGATTCTTATGGCTACCACCCCAGCGACTACCCTCAGACCCCACGCCCGGCGCATTCGTGAAGGTGCCGGCTGAGCAACGGGAGGCCTCAGAGGCCCTCGGATGACTGGTACTTGCAGGTCGTCAGGGTCGTCAGAAACAGCCCTATTTCACTCGCGCGGTGCTGTTGGAGTCCCCACCGTCCTATGTCCCACCCACACCCAAAATCACTGCCGGAAGGATCACCGCCAGAAGTATGAAACGCATACTTGTGAAACCCATATCTTGTGTGTAGATTGAATACCCCTTGGCAAGCCAGATCAGCGAGCCTATATTGCATCCAGGAATGCAGATTTTGATGACTCTGTTATGCTTCCTAGATACTCCCCGAGGCGCCAACAGGACAGTGTTTAGGCTGCAGGACCATGATCAAAGATCGATGCTCCCCTTGACAAGCAGAACGCCAACAGGCTAGATTGCAGTCAATAATGCAAAGTGGACAGCCTCTCACCATTGTGTCTTTTCGTTCAGGCGGACCATGGAAGCTTATGGACCTTGGCAGCTCGGACTTTGAGAAACAAAAGTAGTGGCAAAATTTGCAAATGCATGGAAGCCCCCTGGGCATCAAATATCTGGATTCTCACCTTTCACCACCAAAAAAAGCGAAATGATGTAATCCGCAAACCCAAAACCATTTTCAGTCAATGAATTCGATTTGTGATCCATCAAATGAATGTCCAACTCACGTTCAAAATCGCTGTGAACAAAGGCGATCAGGCTGATGCAAATTTGCGCTGACTTCATGCCTGGATCATAAATGACACAATTCCCAGGCTCGCCATCAACAACCACGTTTGTGGTCCCGTGGTCCCATCGTCAGATGATGGGAGTTGGGGCATGGACGAATTTTCATGAAATCTCAGTTGCAACCTTGGCGGCTGCCAGCAGCAAAGAACAATCCCACACTCTCGATGGCATGAGAAAAAATGCAGCGCGCAATGGTACACTGCCGTGCTGCATTTGCAGATCCATTTTTGCAGTTTGCTTGCCCAGTGGAGCACCAAGGAGCAGCGATCGTTGGATAAACACTGTCCAATTCGCAGTGAAAAACTTGTAGTGCGCCACTGTTTCAGGATTTCTTCAAACAGTGAGGTGGCAACAGGAGGCTGCCTCAAAACATACCACCACTCTGTCGCCAGTCACCTTCAACTCAGCAAGGGTGATCACTTCCTCCGGTGGTTCGATGTAGTTGTCCTCGGTCGCGTTCTCACCCAGCAGGATGTTGTCAGCAGGCAACTGCGCAAAATGAAGTAGTGAGGGGGCATGTTGCGCCACACACCTCCCTTGGAAGTCCCGAATGATGATGACCGAACAAAGAACTTCAACACCTTTAGCCTGCAGAAAAATTCACCCTCACGTTGGGGCCACAGACGACACAGAGTCCCTTGACCTTCTCGTGGCTTTGCAATACCTCCATGCCGGGCACAGCATTGGTCGAGGGACCGCCGGCCAACTCCTGCTTTTTGTAAGCTTCTCTGACAGCGGCATTGATCGCATCAGTCTGCCACAAAAAGTGCATATCAAAGCATCGAGTGTTCGTGCCTGCACCATCGATGTCGCCTTTTGTCCGTGCAGCGGAGCGTAAGATTCACAGACGTGCAGCATCCGCCCAGACAATTGAAAAGGTGGAACCTTCTCGGCAGCAGACATTGCCGACTTTTCAATTTCGTTCAACTGTGCCTCCAACTCTTCGGTCAACTCGACGGGGTCCTTGTTCGTCAACAAGAGGACTGTTGGTTTCTGAACGAAAAATGAATCAACTATGCGGGAGCTTGCGAACTTACGCTAAACTTCGGCAGCCTTTCTTACTCACAGCAAGCCACACACCCGATCGAAATACTTAATGTGAGCGCACTTCCTGACGTCACGCTGGGTTTGGGTGTAGTGACTATAGAAAGTTTCCCGGTATGACTCCACAAGCTCGTCGTGAAGGAACAGGTGCTCGGTGTTGAAGCAGCCTCTCAACTGGCGCTTGAGCCTCAACTGCAACATAGGGCCTGCAGAATAAATGCAAGTTACACAATAAACATCCTGAAAAATTTAAGCATTCCTGAGCGTTTCAGGCTCAGTGACACCAGGAAGCGGAAGAGATCCCCGGTGTTTCGCATACCGATCTGCTGGCGAAGGTCACAACCATATTTCTCGTAGTATGCCAACTTGGTCTCCACAAGGCTCTTCTTGTCGCTGAAAGCAGATGGCAACCACCCGTCGTTTGACATCCACACTGCAGCAGGGTAGCAGAACGTGAAAGCCAAAAATCCCAGCCAGTTTTCGGGGCACCTGGAAAATTTGGCTACCATGTCCATACCTGCAAGAGGAAGGAAGCCAAATGTGCCAAATACGAGAGGGCACGTTGCAGGGAGCAACTTCTCCATATCCTTTCGCAACCAGCAGTATTCGTTGAACTCCTGCCAAGAACAGGGAACTGGTATGCAACCTGTTGCAAGTGGTGCGTAGTACCAGGCAAAGCACCGTCAGACACCTTCTTGGACAACGGCATGTCGGGATCCACCCAGGTGTGGGCTTTCACACTCCAAGTTGTCTTGTACTTGAAGTTGTCATAGGTGTGGTATGCCAGAGGTGCCAGACGATCCCTCCGGTCTTCGACCTTCTCATGATACGTAGATAATTTTTGAAGATTCGAAACAATTGCTGGCACTGCCGTGGGCAGCTTAAGCAAATTTTTCGCAAATGTTTGGGCCGGTTCCATCTCAAATCCCAATTTCCGGGCCAGAAACCACTTACTACGCACGCGATGCCTGCAGCAGCGAGACAACAGAATCTGTAAACACTTGTTCGGTATTGGCAAATGGTTTGAGAGAAAATAAAATCGTGTTCCCTGCCTGCTCATGCCTGATTTCTTCAGTGAAAAAAGTATCAAAGTCGAAATAAAAGTCAATGTGTTGCAGTTGCCCCCCTATTTGTTGTGGGCTCACCACTTGACCGAAAGGCAAGGGCCACAAATTGCCTTCCCTTTGTTTGGGTGCAACTTGCACAACGACCAAAACACACTGCAACCCCATCTACCCAAATCGGGAGAAATTGTTTGCCTACTGGGACGGGATGAATGAGTGTGTGTACGAGACAAAAATGGAGTCGTTTAACTAATGTGCACAACCCTAGACTTCGATTACTTGGGAACGGGGGGCGCCAAGTGCAAAGTATGTCTTGCCGTACATGTGTCCAAACATGTAATCGTGCATACGGTGTGTAGGACTAGGGGCGTATGTGAGGCCGAACGGGCGTACGTCACATTTGGCATGAACACACACGTTTGCCGTGAACTTTCACACACACATTTGCATGACATTGCATAGATGCGTGAGTAAACACCGTGGAGGAACCGAAGGGAAACCACCTTCGGGAAGTTCCGCATGTGAGAAAAACGGTGTTCCCAGTTGACACAAGATGCTTTGTGCTCTTGAGTGCAAAAAGCTAGCCACATTCCCCATCAATACCGGGGGTGTGGTGGATTTGCTTTGGAGGGGAAGTACGTTGAGGCACATGGACATTTGATGCGAGATTTGCGACGTCGCATCATGTTTTGAATAGTGTAAGCCCAAGCCGTTGCTCGGATACATTCAACCCCACACACCATTTATCTACTCGTTCGCGCATGTGATGCTTGGTTCGCTTAAAACCACTATCGACAAATTGCTCTCTTTGCCATTTTCACCCTCTCTCACGCAAAGGGTGCTAAAGAGACATGTCATGGGGGCCATAGCGTGACTCATAAGAAGATTTTCACATCGGAGCATGCGCCATGAGTGCAAAAATCTGTGATGTTCAAAGACTTCAAGCGGATACATCCATCTCTCAAGATAGCTATGACAGCTTGCTCACCACTACCGACGATTTGTTATTTCATGTCCAAACTCTCCACTCAACTCTTGAGGAGGTGCCTCCGCCACTTATTTGCTCTCTTGAATCAAAAGTCACGGAAAGTGCAAGACCTATTTGCCCAACACTAAACTCAAGATGGGGCGAGGGCCAGTGCGGGGTGCCTTGTTGCGAGTGTGGGGCTTTGAGGCTCTACGGAGCCATCATGGCCAATACGTAAAGTATGGGCATCCAAAAGGAGTTCTCGAGTTAACGCATCGCCGTGAAGATTAGGTCTCGCGATTTGCGCGAATCTTGAATAGTCCTCGGGTCATGAAACATGACCATGATCGACCCTTCGACCCGAGCAAACCGTACATTGCACCACCCTCGGCAACCTTTGCTAGACACACTCCATCTCACTGTTCTTGCAACTCTATGTCGGCTTAGAACAGTGTTGTGCGAACTTGTGCATCTCCCAACTTTGCACCGTTGCCTCATTTGACATGCATGTGCCTTCATGCATTGCTTGCGCGACATACCACCTCCTAGCCTGGTGGTCAATGGACCACCATCGGTCCAGCCTCAGTTTTGATGCATGGCGGCCCAATGAATGGTGAGCTTATTAATTTTGAAACCCCTAAATGTGTGGTCACAACCTGCCACCACCGCTACCTTCAACCTGATTCACAACCTTGGGCAGAGTGAAAGCCAAAATTTAGCCAAGAGCCAATCATTGACCCATTTTGCAATCCTCCAGCAACCAATTTACACCCCCTTGAAACATTGTGTTGGGCCTCTCCAATAAAGATCCGATCCATGCTACTTGTGTGGCCTCGATAGGCAAATACCGAGTGTGAGCGGTTTTTTCTCTTTTGTGCATGCTCTTTGCCTGCCGTGTGAGGATCGATCCGCGCAAGATGACGCAATAGAGTCCAGTTCAATCTTCGATTAATTTTGATGAACGGGAGTTTGTCTCATGTGTACTCTAACTCATCAAGTGCCAATGCGTAATGTATGGCTCCTCATAGTTCTCCGACCAACGTATACCTAGCCTTGTTGGTGTTTTTGTTCGTGTGGCCAACACACGTGGTGCACTTGGCGTGCATTGTGGGCCTTGGGATACGCCTTTATAGGAAAGGGGACAACTAATTGCATGATAATTAGGAGATGGGCACATGATCGAGAACACGTATTTTGTGGTGAGTTTCTCCGTCTAGTTCCCGTTGTGGAATTTGTCACACGGGTCGACCACGAATAACGATGGTATGGCCAAAGCGTTGATCCATGACTCCCTTCCATTAGGTTGTGGGCCAAACGACTTCACCTTATGCCAAGAGACATGCGACGAGCTCCGCAGAAATGGACCGCAGCACGGCCTTTAACCCCAACCCAGGCTTAGGTTCCCTGCGGACGTTGATGGACGCATTGGGGGAGGAGAAGGTCCGCAATGGCCAATTGGAATGTCAAATCATAGGTGCATGCCATCCCTCCGAATGCGTGTGCGGTGCAATGGTCAATCGCGTGATGCACCATTACTAAAAGCATGGTTCATTTTGGTTCAAGATGGTGGGTTTTTTTGGTGCACTTCGATACCTTGAGCCTGTACCCATTGGCACCCCAAGGTAATGCATGCACCTCGGGCCTAGAGAACTTTGAAGCACACCAAAAATCATCCTAATACACCACGCAAAGGTAGCAACTATTGCTGCCTCTTTGTTGTAACTAGTGCGGCCGTTTTTCGAGGAACCTCAGCTTCAACATTGAACGCATTGTTTTAGGCGGTACGACCGCCAGGAATGGCCTTGCTTTTTGCTTGTGATCGGGAAATCGGCATGTAGCGCCTACCTTTCCAAAAAACACTTACGTCTCCAAATCCTCATTCCGCGACATGCAACCCAACACAAATTCATACACCTTTTGGGTCAGAACATAGTAACCTTGATACTTGTCATGGGAAACAGGCATGTCATCATGCACCACATTTGCAAAAGGAATTGTTTTTTTACCACACAATTTTACCACACACTCCATGGATCGGTGACATCATCTTGTGATCTTGAGAGCAAGGGCGGTGAGGCAAACATGCATGTACAAAGCAATGGTGGTTGGCTAGGTGGCTGGCTAGGTGGCTAGCTGGCTGGCTGGCGCTGGGGTTAGAGGGCAACAAAGGGCTCTTTGTCACGGGGCAATCAAGACGCACGTGGAGTGTAGCAACCGTTTCCCTTCGTATGGCCGTTTGAGTATGTTGCGAGGCTGTTTTGGGCCAAAAAAGGCTGTTTTGGGGCACAAAATGCGCAGTTTTGGGAGGGCACCTCCCAACTTGGTGCCCCCGCCCCGGGGGCGCCACCGGTGAGTTTTTGGCTCAAAACTTGGAATTGGCAAGGGCACCACCTAGGGAATAGGATGGCTAGATTAGCGAAGGATCTGAGGCGTTGGGACGAAGTAACGGCCAAATTGGAGGCGTGACGTGTTTGCTTGCTTGCTTGCTTGCTTGTTAGCTAGACTTAAGGGGAGAGGGGTATAGTAAGATATCTCTCCTCTAATCTACACCCCTCTCCCCAACTCCAGGTGGCTCTACCATACGGCTCTAAGGTACATGCGAAGGGTACAACTTGGTTCATACATGTGGCGGAAGGGGCTAAACTGGGTCAAAATGGGCACAAATGGGCTCATTTCACTTGTTTGTGCACCCCAAACGGTCCAAGATCACTTTTCGAAAAATGTGTTTTTGACCCATTTTTACCCGATTTTGCTCCCAAAATTGCCCATTTTTAAGGCATTTTGGGGGTATCCATGGGCCAATACGCGTCACCACGGGCTCAAAACGGGCTAAAAACACTTGTTTGAGCATCCCGAATGGTCCAAGGTCCCAAAGCGGCCCATTTTCAAGGCATTTTGGGATTTTCCATGGGCCAAAATGCGTCACCACGGGCTCAAAACGGGCTAAAAACACTTGTTTGGGCATCCGAAGTGGTCCAGGAACAATGTTGGAAAAAATGATTTTGTATCCCCGGGGGACCCTGGTGGACCCACCGTTCGCCCCCACCGTGCGCGGGCCGGGCTGCCCTCCTGCTGCACCAAGTGAGCACTAGTACGGGGGTCTAGGTGTCTTGTTGGGCAATTCGGAGGCTTGGAAACCACAAAAAGTGGGGGGTTGCGGGTGAAATAGGTGCCCTCGGAATTTGGTTTTGAGCCACGTAGCCCAAGATACGGCCCGTTCTTGGTTTTGGGGCTGTTTGACACAAACAGCGCACATTCAGGCCATTTTTAACCATTTTTGGGCCGTTTCTCGGACATATCGTGGAGTTAGTCGCAGGAAAGGGCTCTTTGTCATGGGGTAATCAAGGCGCACGTGGAGTGTAGCAACCCTTTCCCTTCGTTTGGCCGCTTTGAGTGGGTTTCGGGGCCGTTTTTGGGCCAAAAAAGGCAGTTTTGGGGCACAAAATGCGCAGTTTTGGGAGGGCACCTCCCAACTTGGTGCCCCGCCCCGGGGGCGCCACCGGTGAGTTTTTGGCTCAAAACTTGGAATTGGCAAGGGCACCACCTAGGGAATAGGATGGCTAGATTACGGAAGGATCCGAGGCGTTGGGACGGAGTAACGGCCAAAACGGAAAGGTCACGTGCTTGCTCCTTGTTGTTGTTGTTGTTGTTGTTGTTGTTGTTGTTGTTGTTGTTGTTGTTGTTGTTGTTGTTGTTACCTAGATTTAAGAGGAGAGGGGTGTAGTAATATAGTGTAGTGTTGGGATGGAGACACACAAAGTGGCCAATAGAGCATACGGGTGTCGCAAAGTCAAGTCTCATAGAGACGCCACGAAGGCTAGCACATGAGTGAAACGGGTCCCACTTTTCCTGCAGGTCTTAACGGGCGCATCGAGCAAGAGAAGACTGCTGGGTTGACCATTCAAGAGGAGGCCCAACGAATGTGGCAACAGCTCGAAGAGCAGGCTGAGAGGTTGAATTCTTGGAGGTGTCTTGCCATGCTTCTGCGCACTTGACATATTAATTTATCTTGTCCCCCGTTTTTTCTTGATGGCCAGTTTTGGTCGTGGTTTGGTAGCGCGTGGAGGCGTGCGGGCGTGCAATGTGACGACACGTGACGTGATGCGATGTGCCGTGCCGTGGTGTGCCGAAGGCGCTGTTACCAAAAGGCAAAAGGCCGGGATGTCTACCCACGGGTAAAGGTAAACGGGCTGGGCTGTGTGTGTTGTGTGCGCGCCGTGCGTAAGTGTGTAGGCCTCGGCAGGGGGAGGGGGAGTCGGGGAGACCTGGTGAGTTCGCCTCTGGCGACCGCGCTTATTCCAGGAGCTTCCGCTGCACCCCTTCCCTTTCCGCTTGCTGGTGCAGGCGCAGCTCCTGCAACGCCCACGCCATCATGCTGCCCGGGCCCTGGCGGGCCTTCAGCAGTGTGGCACGCGCCTTGGCGTGGGCGTACCAGATCCGTATGGACTCCTCCACGACGTGGCGGAGGAACTCCGTGCCCAGCGAGTGGGGCCCCGTACACTCCAGGTGGGCCAGCTGCATGGAGGGGGTCCGCAGGGCTGCCGCCCACTGCTCCAGCACAGTCGGTTCCCACAGCTGGTGACGCACTGGGGCCGCCCGTGGCCCCACCTTCTGGTCGAGCCACGCTGCGAGGCGCCGGCGGGCTGGCCCCCACTCGTGCGATTGAGCCGAGCAGGCCCACAGGTGGGGCGCCGTCTCGGGCTGTGTCCCGCACAGGAGGCACGTTGTATCCAGCACCGTGCCCCGGTGGGAGGAACGGTGGGCTAGGACGGCCATGGTCGGGACGTTGTCCATGCGATGCGCCGTGATGTGGCGCTGCTGGTCGTGGTCGAACCAGTCCAGGGGGAGGCCCCCCCCTGGCATGAAGTTTACCCCCCAGCGGGCCTCGTAGATGGCTTGCGCCGGTATGGAGGCCCGGTCCTGCAACCAGTCACTCAGCGCCGTCGGGGAGAGCTGGCACTGGTCGCGGAAGGGCACTGGGGGGATAAATGAGTAGGGGCGCCTGAGGAGCCACGTGAGGTCTACCTCCGGCGGCTCCCGCGTCGCTGCGTCCACACGGACGATGCGCCTGCAATGCACTGCCTCACCGCCCTGGGGCAGTTGGCCGTGGTGTGGTGTGGTGTGGTGTGGTGTGGTGTGGTGTACGCAGACGGACCTCAGGTGCTGACCCGGGTGCTGACGTTTAGGAATCGCCTTCCACCTTCCTTTGAGTTGCCTGCAGTCTCCTGCCGGCCCCTCCAACAGCCAGCGAGGTTGTACACCCAATGTTCTGTGCTCTCGCATGGCTCGGTGATGCCCATTTAACCCCCCGTGTTGCGCAAGGACGGCATTGTCTGAGCACGACCGTGAATCCACTGTCTGTGCAAAGACAGCGAAAGACCGGCTGGTGCATGCATCTCAGACGTGCCTACGCCCATCACAGCATTGCTTTAGAGTGTAAGACATTTGGATTGGTGTTGATGTGATTTGGAGCCATGGCTAATGTTGCCATGCCCAACATGCGCCCCTTCATGTCCACGTGCAAGCACAAGCACCATGATCCTGCGGTTCATGCGGAGTCGGGCCGTGGTTGCGGTACGGGGAGGGGGGTTGCTGTTTTTTTGGTTCCAAACAGCCGCATTCCATGGCATTTTCAACTGCAGGAGCCTCCTGGAGCAGAAAGACCAAGCGGCCAATCTCGCTCTTACCAAAGCTGCAGACACCGAGGCCGCCTTACAGGAATGCGGGCGCCGCATCGCCGCTGCTGAAGACGACCTGCAGAAGGAGGCACGGGCGCGGCAGCAAGTGGAAGTCGAGAGGGACATGCTGCTGTTGGAGGTCCAGGTAATTGTGCACCGGTCAAGCCTGGGGATCAGGGGCAGGCAGTGGGCGTTGCTACGGCAGGGGCGACAATGCGGAGACCAGCCCCCCCCTGCCACTGCACTGCTTCTTATTTGTAAACGGGTGATGGTAAAGAACACAAAGAGCAGGGCCTTGCCCGGATCATTATAACCCTCATTGTCTATCAGTGGAACGTACAGGGGGGGGGGGGGGGATTTCGTGGGCGGGAAATTTCGTATGGGAGATTTCGCGTTTCAAATTGGCCAGGCTTAAAAATACAGCCTCTCCTCTCCTCCCGCTTGGGCGCTCCTTTGGAGGAAGTTACAGTGGCCCTTGCCTGGGGTCGAATCCCACTGTTATAGTTTGAACACATGTCAGGACCTGAGACCAACGTGACCCTCATCACTGGCAGAGTGTGGCAGATGGGTCTCCCCTGCATCGTGAGTGGCACCTGTGGCTAAGCTCCACCGAGCCTGCAAAGCCCTACACACCACAACATTTCTACGGGTGTCCGCGAAATTTACCACATGAACTATAGGGGCTTCCGCGAAATTTCCCACCGTGAAATTGACTGGGCACAAAATCCCCCCCCTGTACCTCCACGCCCTCCTAGACCCTTGGGCCGGTGACCTTGTCGTGGTGTGGGGGCCCGGTGGACAACGGGACGCCGCGAACAAACCGGAAAAGGGGGCTCCCGGAGTGGATCAGGAAGTTCAATGGGACCCACCCCTGGTTCCATGATGCAAAGCGGGGACACATCAGATCGAACTTACGCTATTTCCCTAGACCTAACAAGTTGCCGGTAGATGTGATAGGCGGTTAAAGACACACTCCAAGCAGGTAGAGGCACCATGATTAGCCCATTAGGACGGCGTCCTCGTCCCAGAAGGCAATGGCGTACCGAGCGGTGACGGCATGTGTGTTGAGCTACTCAGCTCGGGGGCCCCACGTTAAATCCGTGGATACACGTTGGACATGAGTAGCTCACACAAATTCAGTTTGAGTCACAGGGGTGACCCCCCAACCCAAGGGGTACATGTGGGGAGTAACAGGGCGTATAATTGTGAAGGGGAGTCACAGAGGGTCCCCTGAGTTTCCGTGCCCGGAATACTGGCCACGGCGGGGTGGCAGCATAAGCAAGTCCCTCCTCCTCTTCCCCCCCCTCCTTAATACTTTTTGGGCAGCAATCTAAGCCCATTGGCATTTTGCCTGCCCTGCCAAGGAGCGTGTTACGCAATCCGAGACCCCTTGGGTGGCGATTGTGACGGGGGAGGTGACCATGCAGTGTCGCCTCCTAATACCATTTCTTTGTTTTTTGTTTGCATTGAAGTTCATGAGGACAATACGTCGTGGAGGTGTATTTCATGGCCGCCATTCCGCGCCCATCAGAATGCCAAAATGCAACTCATTTGTGGGATGGTCAGTTCAGGGGCATTTCTAATGTGCATGTCACCTTTCAACCTCATCGTCCCGGCGGCAGCCCCACACACCCAGCGCCACTGGCATGATGGATGATGCGCGAAGGGAAGCTGGTTCCTGGATGAAACCCCTATTTTACTTGCCCGCTTGTCTTTCTTGAACAGGGGATCACTTCTACTGTTGTGCACAGATTTGTTGAAAATTTATTGTGTTGTTGTTGACGCAGCATGCAAGTCCTTAAATCCCCCTTCAAAAGCTCATCATCTAAGGGCCCAAATCAGCGCCCCTCGGGCTTTGGGAGCGGCACAGCAGTGCCCGACACCAGCCAGATGTCTGTGGATGAGATGTGAGCTCTCCTGCAGTCTCAAAAACAAGCTATTGGACATCTGTAACTCTTGCTGATATGGATGTGGCGGAAGCTCAGAAGGAGTTGGGCGGCGCTGGGTGTGATTCAGATTCTACGGCCCTTTCGTCCGCATCGTCAGAGTCGGGACAGTCACCGACATCTGCCAAGATTGAATCTGCCGCCCCTTCCATAGCCACAACGCCCGAGACCGTCTCCGCGGAGTTCACACCAGGATCCCAACCTCCGCCCGGAGTCGGGGGAAAGCGTGCGAGGCGTGCCCGGGCGCCCGTCCAGGCGCCGGGAGTTGGTACGATGGGAGGCGCTGAACCCGGCGCGGCGTGAGTCAAGAGGAGGGTCGTTGGTCCAGGCCGTTCCTTACTTGTCCGACAGCATCATGCTGCGGGCGCGGCAGTGGCCTTGCGTTCTGCGAGGGCCCGACGACCTGCCCCGAAGCGACGGCATCCTGAAGGGCTTTCAGGCAGGCCTACCAGCAAAGCAGCTTCGCAATCCGGAAGTAAGCGTTAGGGCGAGGGCATGAGAGATGGGTCAAGTGAGGGAGGTGGTGGGGTCTCTTGGAAGTTCGTCCCCCGGGGTAATGATTCGCAAAATCCCATCTGCCTGTGACCCAGTGCTGAGGTCCGCGCGGGGGTCCTTGCAGGTGCTTGCCCCGTCGGCTCAGGGTCCTCGGCCAAACCCTCTAGGCGTCCCTTTGTAGTTGTACAGAGTCCCAGAGGCGCCACACGGCAGCTGGAATGATGAAGTTACTTATGGGCTTCATAATTTGTTTCTGGATGGGTTTGTTATCGCTGGCCAAAGCGGGGGAGACATCACGTTGCAACATGCGAGAAATGGAATTGCTAAAGGTGGTAGTGCCCATGGCCTTGTGCGTAGGCGACCAAGCTGAGATGAGGGAAGTCACCAAAGGGTTGTCATGGTCATGGAGATATTGAAAGAGTCTAGGGCCCATAGCCATGGCCAGAGGGATAAAGTGTGAATTGACCCGAGCGCCATTGAAATCGCCGTACGTCGCCGTGCAGTGTGATAAGATGCCTCTAGGGATAAGGACCGTCACCACGGATGATATGGATTGCAAGTTGCCCCACAGGGCACTACAGCGTAAGGCGTCGCAAACTCCCACACTTTCGGTGTTCCATAGCTCACCGAGTGCTGTATTGGCTTGGTTGAGAACATAAGGAGTGAAGTGGTCATCCCGGTGTTGTATGAGCATGGTCGCTAGAGGATCAGATGTACGGGCAGCACGCCGTATGCTTTGCAACAAAGAGGTGTCATAGATGTCCATAGTGGAAGACAGCGACTTGGGGAATAGAGGTAGGATGCGTCGATGGATAACAAAAGTAGCTAAAGTGATTTGGGCTTGTGTCTGGACGTATTGGAAAAGAGACCAGATTGGTGGAGAACGCGGTTGGCGCGCACGGCGTACGGGCAGCACAGGGGTGCAGATGTAGCACTTACAAAAAGGAGGGCGGAACAGTATACCTACTGACTGAAGGAAGATCTAGAGGTCTTTCCAACTGGAAAGGGTTTGGCAATAAGAAACAAGAGGTCCACGGCAGGTGGGATGCAGAGTGGATAATTGGAAGTGCGGGTCTATGAGGGTGGCATAGACACATGGGTGTGAGGGGTGTGCATGTGCATCACATTCGTGTGCTGCGTTGTGTCAAGTAACATGAGTTCACAGAGTCACGAGAAAAGGCCGAGAAAAGTGGAGTTAGGAAGCGCCGGATAGCTCTCTTCGGAGGCAACATACCTCCACCCTGTTGGGCACACATCGCGCAGCGAGTAGGTGGTGGGGTCACCTCCGCGAGAGTAGGCACAGGTTCATTGTGTTCCTAGCCACACAAGATGGATTGTGCACACATGGAGGTGGGCAGGGAACGTGGGCATGCAGAATGCACGGGCAAGGGAAGATGTGCGCAACCGATGGGCGCATGTACAAATGAGCCGAGCATTCGGACCGAGGGCACAGATGGGTGCAATGCAGTTCGAAACAACACACAGCACTAAGGGGGGAGGGCGGCAGTGTTGCGCGGGACACATATCATGGTCATCAAAGCACATAACAGAAGCCAAGGAGCATGGGTGATCAGCGGGAAATCAAAGCATGAGCAGGCCCAGATTAGGCAGGAAATGGTCACAGCTGGAGACCATATAGATCCGAAGGTGCAAACAGAGGATCGGGGCTCTGTCGATGGTCAACTCCACGAGGACGCACAGTGAAGCAGCCACGTTCTGCACGAGGGTCTCAAGGGCAAGGCACGAAAGGCCTCAACGGAGGTCCTGCATCATCGTCCAAAGGCTCTGCGTCATCATGGGATGCCCACTTGGGGTCTTCTACCGGCGCACTGTAATCCGGAAGCAGGAAGAAGATGTCTCGCAAGCGTTACAGCAGGTGGGCTGCACCTTAGAAGTGGAAGCGCTAGAGGCCTTCGTGCGAAGTGAAACCAGTCCTTGACTGGTGGACTGGTCAAACCACAGATGCCAGCGCTGACCATGCAAATGGGCTCCAGGGGCTTTCGTGGAATGCAGTTCCAGGCGCATGTCAGGCCAAGAGGGTCGCACGGAACGGATCAGCCAGCCCCGGAAGCGCTCGTAAGCACACAGGACGTCGCGCAATGGCACCGGGGGTCGCAGCTCGATTTCTAGCACGCAAGAGTCTAACCGCAAGTATACATATTGAGGATGGAGCAATCTCCAGGCACGGGCCTACTTGTGTTCAGCACGGCGCCAGCTCCGTCGAGTCTGGTTGTAGTGGCCAGACCCAGACAACCCTCCACTGTTGCACCCTCCATCCCTTCCCTTTTGTGGTACCACATTCCCCCCCTGAGGAACCCCCAGCAAGTACGACAGTGGGTACGCCCACATCTCTTCTCCCCACCCCATCCCCCCCCTCCACCCCCCCAACCCGCGGCACCTCCCTAGCACGTTTTTTACAATGGCTCAACGGTGTTTCGCCGTCACATCTATGCTTGAGCACCGTGCCCACAATTGCGGTAATGAACACTTGTTTCGGTCCTGGCTCAACCCCGACCCAAGTGCCCGCTTGCCGTCATCGTGGTCTTACGCCGCCCCCCGAGCCATACAGTGCCCCACCCCTCGATCCTGCAATGGATCGCTGCTGTTTTTGGCATGTCACTTTCCATCCCCCACTTCGGTTCCGGGGGCTGTCGCCAATGATCCCTTGGCAACCTCTCTCTACTGGTTTTCCACCGCTTCACTATTGGGTCGCACCCCACCCCCTTGCTTCACGGGTATCCATGAATGCATTTTTGATCTTTCCCACCCTGATCCCCCCCCCTTCTCCCAACACGGCCGGCTAGTTTGGTCTCTGGCATATGGTTACCCAAGTCAACATCTAAGCCTATGGCTAGCTTCCAATCGGCACGTTGGTCACAGGCAGGTGGCACTCCGTCTTGTCATACAACGAGCCCTAGCCCTTGTGGGTGTCCCACCTCGGCACCGCTATACGGACATCACGGTGGCCCTCCTCAAAGTGGACTTACACAAGAAATTGGCATGGACTTCATCATTGTCTTAAATGGCATCCGCTTTATCCTGTGTTGTGTTTGATTCACGTCTTCTGGCATTCGTCACACTTAGGTCTTGTTCGGATTCTTCTGTGACCTTCACCCTTATGCTGAGCGGGATCCCCATGCGCTCTCCACCCGGACCTTTGTTACTCGCAACACCGCGCTCCGTGGCCATCATCCACGATTCCTTTCGAGACGTTACCAGTTGCCCACCCCCCTTGTGTTCTCGCTGGGTCTAAGAGTGGGAAACAACGGGGGAGCGGGTGGGTGTCTCCCCCGGCTGGTTTCTGTCTGCCAAGTCTCCCGCGTTGGCGTATAAGCAATTCAATACACACCCATAATGGTGCCCCTCTACCTGGTTGATTTGCAATGTGCACCCTTTCGAGTGGAGGACCATTTGTCACTGCAGCTCCAAAACATTACTTCAGCTAGCATTATCCATTTCCCGTTCTCTATTGCATTCTGGTGTGCTCGTTGTGTTTGCAATCTCCAATAACCGGGATATCCACCTACACTCCCCATTTATCTCTCGTACACAATCATTCTCGGAACATGTGGGACTTGGGCGGATGCCTGGTTGATCGTTACTTTCGGCATACACCATATCGGTTTCATCGCGTAACGTTCGGAACTCTGTCCTGCCCATGCCTTTTCTCACGGGGTGCTGGCCCCGGCGCGTGCCAACCTCCAGATGCCACAGGAACTTCACTCCATGCCGATCCGATGCACTCAGACAGCAATCTTTGATGTGATTTTACTAAACTTTAGGCAAACACACTGAATTCTAACATGGTTGACAATCTTAATTCCGTGGTAGTAATTTGTGCTATGCAATATTCAGAATCCATTTGGACCTTGGGAACCAATGATCTTAAGCCCCATGTTGTTTTCGTTGCCGATATAGAATTTAAAGTTTGAAAGGCGTGGAGCGCCCCTCAGTGTCCATGTGCAACCCATTCCCCTCTCTCCCTTGTGTTCCCCTGGGTTTTCTCGTTCTCGTCCCTACGCCAGTCCTCTCATCCTCTTCCATGGGAAAACGCAGTGATGGGCGTAGAATCCGGAAGTTCAAAGCTGACCGTTTTCGATGGTCGGAGCGAACGTACCAAAGGTTTCCAGTCAATTTCTCTTGGCTCCGACAAGATAACAATGGATACTATAAGAGGGATGGACCATATAAAGAGGGGGGATGTGATGGAAGGCAATTGGTACTTCCCCCGAGGCAGGGCCTACTTGAAGGACCAGTCCCCAAACACGAGGCGATACCCACTGTCTCCACATACCGGCACCGGCTGCTCTCCCCTCTCCACGAACTTCCATGGTTGCTTCGGTTTCGTGTAATGCCGTGCCACTGACAGTGATTCCCATCCACCTGCGAGTATGACGATTTGATTGCGTGCAGCCAACGCCCACACCTGTGTCGCTCCTCCTCTCCGCAGGCAGTGCCACCTGTAGTGTTCGAGCTCCGAACCTACCACGTCCGAAGGATACCCCTTAACAAGGGGATATTTGGGGGGGGTCGCTGAGCGGAAAGGAGTCGTTGAACTTCCGTCTGTTGAGATCTACAGCAACTGTACCGATACACTTCTGCAGAGCGCACAATTCGTTGAGATGGGTTTCCTTGGCAGAGGCCGTAGCCTCTTGCCACTTAGCCTTCTCTGACGCAAGTCGGCCCTCTTCTTGTGCCGAATAAGTGCGCAGGTGGTCAAGCCAGGATTGCACGGTTTGCAGTTTAGCTTGAAGGCAACGGCACTCATCTTCAGAATGTTGGGAAACGGCATCAAATTTGGGGAGTAAGGTATTCGCAAAAGGATACAAGGCTGCAGGGGCCACTGTAGGGTCCACAATGGGCTAGTCTTGGTGGCTCTCGTGATTGGCGGGCGTGGTGGATGGTTGGGCAGCCGTATTAGGTGATTGAGTGGATAAGAGTTCCGCTAGCTCAATGTCTAAGTTCATGCATGCTGAGAAGGCAACGTCATCCCCCGGGTATTCAATGACCTTGCTTGGGGAGTAGCGTCTCCAAAATTGCGAAGGGGTCATCATGCCGGAAGGTGCCCGGTTGATGATGCAGATGGTGGGAGCGGTGGCCCAAGATAGCTCGGAATTTCCCATAATGTCATGCAGATGGGGGAAGTCTGATACCGGGATTGTGGATGCCTCGTAGCAAGCCGTGAGTGTGGAGGGGTTGTTGATGTTCAACACCAAGGTGTAACGAGGAACACCAGATGCTAATACGCCAATGCTAATACGCATAGAGGATGAAGACCAGGAGAGTAAGTCATACCAAAGGTCCACCATTGGGCCATGGTAAGATGCGGGCACGGTAATGGAGATTTCTTCTGGAAGATGCCATACAATAGGCGCCTCAGGGACAGGTACAGGTACCTCTGACCTAGCACTCTTGGACGACCTCTTGGATTTGGCATACATGGCGTCACCCCACAGGCCCGCCAAGAGCACAACTAGCCCCCCATCAGCAACTTGGACGCCAACAGGCCACGGCAACTCTAGTGCCCCAACCACCGCAGGGTCAGAGTACCCGAGAGCGTACTCTAGAGCCGTGGCCAATCGCCGCCACCGCCCCCACCAAACGAAATAGGGGACATTGGGGGAGCGGTGGAAGGCAGCGGCGGCGCCCCCCCTCCGCAAGTTGTGTTATCGATGACCATCATACGGGGAGTCGTGGAGGAGGTCCGCGAAGGTCTTCTCCACTGCCTCAACTCCTCCCCGAACCAATGGCTGACCTTCAGGGATGCAACAAGCCTGGGCATAGGCCCCGAGGAAACGGACCCAAGACCGCCCCCACCCAAAGAGCGGTCTCCGCACTTCCTTATGACCGCCGACTTTGGTAGTGACGAACAGGACCACGGAATCGCCCGCCAGGCCTGCCGGCGTGATGGACAGTGCTTCAGAGACTCTAAGGAAAAGCAACCCTAAGGCAAGCAAGGGCTGCCACGGCTTGCTCTTTTGGCAATGACGCCCTGGACCTGAGAAAACGGAGCCTGCATGGCCCCATGTAAGGCTGCCCGGGCGTTGGCTTCCCCGACTTCGCAAGCCTCTAGTGGATAGCTCGCACACACCCCGGAAGCAGTCGGACATCCTCATCAGCCCACATGGCGGGCCGTATCCTCAGATGGTTGACCTTTCCTGCCCCAAACTGACCCGCCACGCTAGGAACTCGGACAGCATGTTAGTAAGCGACGACTGCAGTGCCCTTGCTCCCTCGAAGCTTGCCAAAGTGGATAACGCGGATCGGTATCTTGTCTGGGTATTGGGCGCCTAGCCTCGCACGCCCACGGCTGCCACCCGATATGAGCCCACAACTGCCATCGCCATGGCCCAGCACGCCGCCGCTGCCTGAAAGGTCGCTCCTGGCGCATGGGAGGGCAATGGCGCGGGGTTCCCAGCGACTGATCTCGAATCCGCACACCAGCAGGGCCACCCCCACCCTGTCCGGCCACAAACGCCGTTAGGACCAGTGGGGGCAGTGGAAATGCCACTGCCTCAATTGCTCTTGTGGGACATTTTCTCTTGCGCGTCGCTCACAGTCACCCGATGGCCTGGCTGATATCGGTATCCACCTCCGTTTCTTCGACATCTAGTGAAGGACGCCTTGTCGCATGGCGAAATCAATGCCCTTGTGCTTGAAGGACGGACTGCCCCTCTGGACGGCTTCCGACCAGCTCAACGCATCCAGCGGGTTTGCTGGGTCCGCTCGGCTGCTGTCATCAGATACATAATGCTGGGCGTATGCGTGCTGTGAGTCCAAGATGATTCCCCATAGCCGGTATGCCAGGCGGTCTCCTATTGGACATTCCATGGCGTTGCCCATGACGTCCGACGGCCGAATAGGTGCAGTGTCAGATGACCGCGGGTAATCGAGCAGGGCTTCGCCCGATTGCCGCATCCAACTTGCCACCCTGTCGCCACCCAAAAACTGCTCCACCGCCACCACGTTCAATTCCGGTACAGCGTTGCGCTCAGCGACCATGGTTGCTCTAATTGTCCCATGCTTGGCTTCAACTGTTGCTCCTGAAGTTCGGTGATGATCCTGCGATCGTTGCAATTCCCAACAGCAACCATTTCTAAAGTGTGCTTGCGCGTCCTTTTCAAAACACGGTTCCTATTTGCTGCATGAGATCTCGTCGGTGCGATCCCCTGTTTGTTAGATCTAAGCCAGTGCCTCAATTTGTTAGTTTTTTGAGTATGTTCTTTTCTTTCCAGCCCTGGCTTCACTGGGCATTGTGTTGCAGTGTCTTGTTGCTTATGCGGCGCCTGCATATGTTTGTCTTGCGGATGTTCGTCACCTGTGAAGATTTTCAACTCAAGTCTGCGCCGGATATCATTTTTGATGTCCTGAAGGATTTCATTGCGGATTCCTGGGAAGCGTTGTTGCACCTGTCCACATCCCCCGTGCCTCACGTGGGTAAGGTGGATCCTCAGTTGGTTGGGCAGGGGCTGGGAGCAGTGGGTAATTATGAGATTTCTTATGCGTTGTGGGATGAGCTGGCCCATGTGGATCTTGAGAACTCTGTTTCAGAGTTTTCCTTGAATGCCAAGTTTACTCAGGGACTGGGGAGGACATGGTTTTACCCATGGTTCGATGGCTCCTGACTGCGGGGGTGGTGAGCATTATGGATAGGGGCTGCCCTTTGAGGGCAACATGCTGGCCGTTCATAATACCCAAGACCACAGAAAAAGTGTCGCTCATTTTTAACTTAGTTGATTTGAATGAGGGTTTGCAAAAGCCACTGTCTTTTTCTTTTGATGGGTGGGAGCAGATTTTGCACAAGCTGGCAGAATGGCCAGCGGATAGACCATTGTTTGGTACGCATGTCGATTTGAAAAACGCGTTCTGGAGCTTTACATTGTTGCGACGACATGCGAGGGCTTTTCGGTTCCGTTTGCGGTGGGAGGGTCAGGATAGGATTTTTTGTATGTCTTGGATGCCATTCGGGTGGAAACACTCCCCACTGTTTTGTCAGACAGCCCTGGGCCGTATCGTGCGGCCCCTCATACCGGACGGTTATCTACTTTTTCACTACCTAGATCACTTCCTGATCCTAGGACTGGACCCGGTGCGATTGCGAGCCGTCACGGCGCGTGTGGTGCGGGCCTTGGAGGAGGCGGGATTCCTCGTATCAGCCAAAAGCACCCTAGACCAAGTTACTTAGATTTTTTTCTTGGGCAAATACGTCAATTTGGGTGTGTGCACGATCAGGTCCCACCCACGTGCTTTCCTGCAAATGTTTAACATCTGGTTGCATCTAGCCACCCGGTCCCGCCCTTCGTCCCGCTTGCTTTCTAAGGCCTTAGGATTCATCCACTGGCATTTGCGGCTGCCGTTGGGAGGGGGCCCCCTTCTCGCTGGGAGCTACTGCTGTGACCGGTGGGGGGGGTTCGAGCGCCCCACATCCTGCAAAGTCCTCCATGGACTATATGCACTGCTATTATCCGGTGTATGGAACCTTGGGAGCCGCCCGTGTTGGCACGTATTGCGGTTTACCGTTCACTGTCGGCTGGGAGTGATTTGTGGGCAGTGCGCCATTGTGTGATGTTTGGTGATGCAGCGCCGGATGCTATCCGGTACGGGAGGGGGGGGGGGGCTTTGTACCAAATCTGTGTGGTATTCATTCGCAGATTATTCCCCCGGAAAGGCATACACAGCAAAGTGCGGAGCTCTGGGTTTTGGTGTGGCTGGTACGGTTGGCCGTGCGACTGGGCTGGAGTTATGTCATTTTGGTGACAGATTCGCAGGTGGCATTTTGCCAATTTTTGTCACTGAGAGCCTCCACATGGTTGAAACTACAATAACGTCTTTTGCGTGCCCCACTGTTACATTTGATACAACATCCCTTGATTGTGGAAGTGCGTTTAGTCCGCTCGGTAGACTGGATTCGAATCATCAGTCTAGCATGCAACGTGCGTGTAGCCAGGCTTATCGTTTGTGGCGGGTGCTGCTTGCTCATCCATGAAGTGCAGCAGCTGGGTGGCTTGGTCCTGTGGTGCCTTTTTTTTTGGGTGCTTGTTTTTGTGGCATAGCGTTTCTAACTATGAAACGACGTGGTAGGAGCCGCCAGCACCGCAGGGGCCGCCAGCACCACCGCCGTTCGGCGTAGGCCTTGGAGCGTAGGCTGGAGTGTGCGCGTCTACACATGTGTGCGGTGCGAGCCAGGCGATTGGCGTGGAGACCTGTGCGCCGCATTTGGCTGGGGTCGCAAGCGCGTCTGGTGTTTGACCGGGCGTGTACGCGGGCCGAGGCACCCAAGCTGTTGGAGTTGGCGGCGAAAGACTTGGGGCAGTGACTCTAGTCCCAAGCCGAGCAGCTGTTCACGGATACGGGGAGTCCCGATGTTAAAGACGCAGCCAGCAATCACCTTTATAGGCATCGCTGGCGCGTGCGCGTGAACAGCCGCGCCATCTTTTTATCGTTATCCTCCAACTGTCGGATTGGGGGTGCTCAGTTGCCATACATTTGGGTGCAGGGTACCCAGTTGCTTGTGCGCCGTGTGGCATATGTGTTTCATTCGATATGAACTGGCGTGAGCGCTTGATGTGTTGCTCCGGGACGTGGGGGCCACGCGCTGTGGCTGTTTGGCTGCTGAGCGACCGGCACCCATTTCCTGGACGGGCCCGGACCGTATTTATATTGCTGGTATTGCATCGTCACGCTTTGTTCGTGTGATGTGGCAATAGAGGATGAAGATTACCAGAGGTGTATTGTTGAACTGATTTGGTGCTTTGTCTTGTGTGATCCCCTGTTTTACTTGCCCACTTGTCTTTCTTGAATAGGGGATCACTTCTACTGTTGTGTACAGATTTGTTGAAAATTTATTGTGTTCCCACCACCCGCCCCCACCCCTGCCTTTTGTGCTGTGGCAATCAGGCGTGTGTGTGGATCGCGATTGGCGCCTGCGAATGGGCGGGGTGGATGAGGCATTTATTTGACTGATGCTTTGGGGTATGGAGCGACTTGCATGCTGTGTCATATGTGTGTAAGCCAGTGTAAGTTTGGGTTCATGTGGTGTCCTGAAGGCCCGGCAGGGTTGTTGGAGAGCAACCACTAAGTCCTGTGGCGCTTTTGGCATACTTTCTTACGCGATTGATACTTCTGACAGCGCCGAGGGCGCTAGCAGCACTCTGTATTGTTGATCAGCCACAGGTGTATTGTTGAACTGATTTGGTGCTTTGTCTTGTGTGATCAAAGTACTGCCTGAAATGAGGAAGGAAACCCGATCCTTGAGCCCACCCTCCCTACGCCATAGCCCTACGAATAGGGAGGGTGTGCGCACGGGATGCCAAAGCCGGTGTCCCACAACCCCCCGGTCCAATCCGCATCACACCCTACATGCTCCAACACCCGGCCTTGCAGCCCTCGCGGTCCCGCGCCCCACAGCCCCAGAGGCCTGCAGCCCCACAGCACGACTGCCGACCGCCCCACACGAGCATGGTGCGGGCCAGGTCTTGGTGGTGTTTGGCGGGGGCGGGTCCACATGCCAGTGCAAACCAAGTACTGCATGTTGGTCAGCTCAGCAGGAACAGCCTATTCCTTGGGCAATTGAGTAGGGCTCTGACCCCCCCCCCCCCCGAGCAAAGCCTGGTCCGGGTCTCCTGTCAGGACCAGACCACTCGCGTCTGCCACCTCAGACATGATCGGATGGAGCAGGGTCCTATTTAGCCACACACGGGACGCAGCACGTTCCTACTGACTGCCGGTGGTGCGCAGGGTGTGTATTACTGAGTGGTTTTCGATACGGGGCCAATTGCCACTGAGCAGCAGTTTCCCTGCCTATTGACGCTAGTGGCAGGCTGGCCAGAAACGCCGCCTGGTGTGTTCGATTGGTGTCGTTGTGCCAGGATTGGAAGGCCCGCTACGATGCGCTGATGGCGGAGAAGGAGGCTGTGGAGCGGGAGCGTGAGGCGCTGCGGAGGGACAATGCCAATCTCCTGGACGAGTCGGTGTGGGCGCAGCAGCAGTGGCAGACTATCGCCAGCGGCAACCCGAGTGCCCCGGAGATCGACGCGGAGTACGAGCGGATGGCGCAGGCCGGGATGAAGGCAAAGCCCCCGCAGCACATTGCGGCGGCGGGCAAGGCGCCGGTAGCAGGAGGGGCGCCCCCCAAGACCCACGCGCCGCAGGGGGACCGACGGCCAGAGCAGGACGCGAAGCTGGTGGCCCTGGCCACTGACATCCTGGGCACATCCCAGGCCCCGACTGACGACCCCCGGCTGGACTGAAGTGCCCAGGAGCCCCGAGGGTGGGGGGGTGGGGGGGGCTGCAGCGCGGGGGTCTGGGCGCATGGCGGGGAGCAACGGCTTGGACCGGACGCACGATCCACGCAAACCCAGTCCCCCGATGTGCACGGAGCGCGTACCCCTCCCCCCCGATCCGGGCACATAAACGGGGGTGCACCGGGCATGTGGACTCGGTTGTGTGTGTTCGCCCGCAGGCGTTTGTGTTCTATGGCACCATTCCACTTGAGCGGCCACCCCTCCTCTTCCATTCCATGTGGACTGCCGGCCTCTCTGCGCGGCTGACCGTAGTCCTGGCGGCGTCAGACATGCAGAGCCGTCTGAGTCGCGGGCGGGCCCCGCACTTCGAAACCCAAACCCATGTTCTAACCGGCTCCCACCCTTTGTTCCCGTCCTGCGTCCCGCAAGCCCTCAACAACACATTGTGCAGCTGGTTCTGACGGCCTTTGGACAGAACTCCCGCCACCGACTTCAAGTTCGGTGGACAAGGACCTGGCTGGAAACCAGGCTGACTGCTGCAATGACCTGCCTCGTCTTCAGCAGAGTCCAGGAGGCGCGCATCAAAGCTGGGGCCTGCTGGTCAAGGGTGCAACAGTAAGCAGCATGCTGCAGCGGCGGAAAATGGGTGCCTGTTGGGGGAGTGTTCTGCAGCGTGTTGCAGCGGCAACAGATTTTGTTTGTGTGCGATATGGGCGGCGCTTTCTAGCCCTGGGCGGACCCGAGTGAACAAGTGTCCTCATAAGTTGGCTGCTGCCATAGGTCCGGCTGGAAGAAGCGGCCCTTTGACGTGCAGAAACGGTGATATTTTATACAAAAGAGCTTGGGCCAGGCCAGGCCAGAACACAAAAGGCCATTGAATATTTTAACCGCAAAGTACTGCAGACCTCTGCAGTGATGCCAGACAGCACTCATCCTGTGGGACCGGTATGCGGTGCTCCCAGCCCCACAACCTCCACCAACTGCAACCTCTGCCTACGTGGCCAAAAGGACTGATTTCCTTGGAGACCATCCCCAGCTGTCTACTTTTCAGTTGCCCCCCATGCTCTGCACGGCGTATGGAGAGGACATGCAGTTCGTTGGGGCGCATCCTGACCAATGACCACTTTATTATGAGCAATGACACCTTGCGTGATTTCGCCGTTATGTATGTCAACAAGACTTGCAAGAGGCAGAAACTGAGCGAGTACGCTTCCAATGACCCAAATTATGTCTGCCCAGCTTTGCATGATGAAGGGATATATGTTGTTTGGACAGGCTGGGGGGCGAATATAAACCCCCCCCCACCCCCACCCCCGCTACTACCACCACCAAGGGTGCAGCATGCCCCAGGGCAGGTGGAACATTGCCCCAAGGGGGGGAGGGCTCGTATGAGCCCCCCAGACCCCCCTGGGGAGGGGGGCTGGAAAAGAGGCATTTGTGTCGGGGGCCTTGATTTTGGCCTTTTTTGGGGAAAAATGTATTTTCCTCAAAAGGGGGGCAGTTGACCACTTTTCAGACCCGGCTTGACGCGCTGATTCCAAAATAACCATTTGCATTTTTTTTTTGTCCCCATGTTGGTCCCATGCAGACCGTCTACCCCTGTAATGTCCTGACAGAAGAGCCCCACCCCCAGGGAAGTATTCGAATGACCGTACAACGTAAGAGGAGGGGAGTACCCCCCCCCCCCTGTGGGGGTCCCCCCTCCAGAACAAAGTGACCACAGTGGGAAAAAAGAAATTTCCCATTGGGAAAATCTAGTCGGGCCATTTTTGGTGCACAAACTTTTGGCTCCCAGACCCCCCCCCTCCCCCCTTTCTTATCCTTGCCTTGGCTCATACGAGCCCTCCCCACCTTGGAACAATTTTCCACCGCCCAGCAAGCAGCAGCGAACAGCAGCCTGCTGCAGCACGCCTCAGCACAAAAAAGACTTAAGGCGATGTTGGTTGCCGCTGATGGTTGGCCAACACAATAACAACACGCATCCACTACTGCAATGATGCATCCACAAATATTTCTACTACCTCTTGATGAGGGGTTCACCCCTGTACAATGGCCGACATGGGGTATTAACCCCCGGATGTGTGCAGAACAGCCCTCTGTACTCGGTTCATATTGAGAAGTGGAGGTAATATTGAAGAGTTGGTGTCCATGTAGGGGTCTGCTGTCATTCTGAGGGACTTAGGGCACAGGCGGGCACAGGGGTCACACTGAGAAGCTAGTGTTGTTGTTGCTGGTAATGCTGTTGTGACTGCTACTTCTGGTGTTAGTCTTGCTACTACTGCTGCCAAAGTGCCCAGCGCAGACTGCCATTGCATGCCTACACAAGCTGCATGCTCAAGATGTGTTTGTGTGTCATGCTCAAAGTACAGCCCGCACCCGGGGTAGCGGCGGTACCTGAGAACGTCACCCATGAGGCACACGCTCTAGTACGGGACACCTAGAGGGTGGTAGGGAGGGTCGAGGAGCAATGCGGCAGCAACAGCAACAGCACCAAAAGCACCAGTAGTCGCAAGTGCAACACCAGCAGCAGTGGCAGCAATACCAGCAACGACAGCAACAGCAATAGTAGGAGCAGCAGCAGCAGCAGCAGCAACAACAGCAGTGGTAACAACAGTACCGTGCCCCCGCCCCCCCCTGTCAATGGACCCTGCATGCCAACGGACCCCCCCCCCCCTTCGAAGGAAGAGCATGCCCCCCTTGAAGAATTTTCGCCAAATTACATGAGAATTGCTTTTTTTCGCCGGGTTTCTTGGTTCTATAGTGGCATGTGATGGGCAGACAACATTTTTGTGTTCATACAGAGGTATGACTTCAGGTCTAGAGGTGTGTCAAAAGTGATTTATGGCCAGTTGCAGCCGGTTGGTCGTCTTTTGTGTGCTCTGTGCTTCCGGTTATCTTCTATTATATTTTCTTTGCAGTGATGCCGCTGTACACACGCTAGGACACAGTGCATTGCCAGGTTTTGAGTGAGATGACATTGGGCTCTCAGTTTGTGCAACACATACCCACAAAAGCGCAAACCAACATGCATCTATATGCAAGCACTGCAACCACACATATACAACAATACAAAAGGTCAAAAAAGTACCAAAAAAAGTGGCCAATGTGAGCTCTACAGCCATCAAAAAGATGCAAGCAGAACAAAGCATGTGTCCAGACCACGTTTGAAGCGATGGCACAGCTTAGCAAATGCTTGCACGAAGAAGTTTTGTAGACGTTCGACTTGAGTCAATGGACCCCCCATGTGTGTGCCAATGGGCCCCTCCCCTTGAAACACGAAACATGGCCCCCCTTGTCAATGGATCCCCCCCCATTCGAAAGAAGAAACATGGCCCGGGCCATTGACAGGGGGGGGTCGCGGAAGAAGCAACACATGCAGCAACAAAAGCAGCAGCAGCAGTAGCACCACTAACACCACCCCAGCAGCCGCAGCAACAGAAATGCCAAGAAAAGCAACAACAGGAGTAGCAACAACAGGAGCGGCACCAATAGCAGCATCAACAGCACCCACAGCTACAACACCGGCAACACCGGCAGCGCTAGCAACAGCAGTGGCAGCGGCAGCAGTTATTGCAACAGCAGCAGCAACATTGCATGTAAGGGCTAGGCAGAGATAGCATGATAAGAGCAGGATTGACTATGACAAGGCACCCAACGACAAAACGGTACGGTACGCCATGGCGGCGGGGGGAGGGAGGAAGCTGATGCTGTCCATTGTGTGTGCCTGTGCCGTGCATAGTGCTCATGCCTCAGTGGCGAAATAGAAAATGTCGGATGCCCATGTAAGTAACCACTGCCCAGACTTGGAGCTGGGGCTTGTGCCAGAAAACAATACCGGTTGCCCCAGAAATCAGTTCTGCTTGTCCCCTCTTGTCCCCATATCAAGTACCTTTGTCCCTGCTTGTTCCACACAGTAATGATGTGTATGTTTGTGTATGTGTATTTTCTTTATCTTAGGTGTTGTTGTGGCCGTGTGTATGCCTGTGCTACGTTGGGACCATATGGTGCCAGTTGTTCCTGCTTGTCCCCCAAAATCTGAAACAGGGCGTGCCCTATCCTTGTGCGGTCGTCTGGCCCAGCAGTACGAACAGTACAATTGGTTTGGTTTGTTATGAACCTTGCAGTTTTAGCTGAGTTGAAATGAATCATGGCCCAAACACCTCATCCGCCCGTACAGAAACAAGGCATTTTCAGGGGAGGGGGGACACTGGACGCAGTGCAGACGCAGTGCGGCGGACACAGGCAGCGATTAGTTCCAGGGTTTTGGGCAGTGCTGCCTATTTCCAAATCTTTTTCAACACCGTTTGAAACTACTAGGGCGAACGGGAGTTCCAAATGTAGTGTTGTATGTTGCTCACCAACGAGAACACTGTATGTAGCCATATGACTACTGCGACCCTGATGCGGCTGGGTCTATGAAGCCATGTTACTCCTCTCTGCTCTGGAGACCTTGGTGGGGCTCTTGACATGCGTGGGCAAAATGTGTTTGTTTCTTGGTGGACTGGTCTAAAAAGCGGACGTGATGCTCTGTGTCTGCATGCAGGGACCCCCACCACCCCAATATGAGACTGATGTGGGTGACACATAAACATTGTGGAGGAACCTGTGGCAGATTTCCCCTGTTCAACAGTGACGTCCATCAGACTGGTATTGATATACTTGGAGGTATGATACGCTCTGAGGCGCTTATTCCCATCCTGCTAATGCTCCCAGCAACACTTTCTGCGCGCTTTCTGAGTGTCTACTTTTTTTCGTCGTCTTGTTCTGCACAGCATACATCATGTCAAACGACCCTTCACCAAAGATGCTTACCAAGCAAGAAAAGACAGTCATGGCCCAAATGGAGAATATTGAGAGGTACTCGTTCCTCAAAGAGCATGGCTTCCGACGGTGGGCGTATGAAATTATTCGAGGAGGTGGTACGCGTCATCCATGGCCAAAGTATTTCGAGCTGACAGATTTCTTCGGAGATAAACGACATGGGGACAGTGTCCCACGCAACTACAAGGCTTTCACGAAAATGTTGACCTGGAATGAGAGATGGCTCGGGGCCTGTATGTTTGGCCTTTTTGCTTGGTCCTTCTTCGGGCCAATCTTGTACTGCTACAATAGTTCCTTTTTCTTTGACAACCTCCACAGCAAGTGGGGATTTCAGCAAGCATACACGAGGGAGTTCCGGGCGCTGCAAGGCAAGAGAGCAGAAATTTACTAGCATCTGGCTGGAAGCACTTTCGCTCAGCAGATATATTGTTGTGGCTATTTGTACATACTAATTGTACGATGCACAACAGCCCTGTGCGAATGCTGGGGCCTCTGTGTGGTAAGGTGGATTGTCAGCTCCATGTGACAATTGTGTATGTTGGCTGGGACCATAGATTGTAGACCAACGCAATTACGTCTTTTGCAGGCTTCCGTTTGATGGTTCCCGGGTGCAGCTCAGGTTGTACCAATTTGCTCACGTTAACGGCACATGGCGCATCGTCAGTGGCCAAGCAAACAACGAATAGGTTCTTCCTTTTTTTTGTTGTTGTCAGGACCAGTATTCAATCATTGCTGATGACTGTGGCAGACGCAACAAGAGTCACGCAGGCGGGTTGGGCAACAAGGCTGTGACTTTCAGGGGTGTGTCGGAGTATTCTTGTGCCACAGTGTTTTGATGAAAGATTCCTGAATAACCTTTGGCAAACACAATGATTGTACAATACCAGGTGCCGCGGTGATGACCGCTGAGTTTGCAAATGCTAATTGCTCCCAGCAGAGCCACTGCCTGCGCAGCGTATCCAGCCTGGCACAATGTTTAGGCGCAATCAATATTTGCACATGTATTGTTCCCGGCTTTTGGTGGCAGGGAGTAATGCTTTGGGAGAGTTTGGTGCATACAGGCGGGCTGCAGCCCGAGGTGGTGCCGGAATTGGCCGTCGGGATGTGGTGGCGATGCAGTTTGTGGATCGGCCACTGATGTTGGTGCAAACGACACGGGGTTTGGTTTTTTGGGCGGCTTGGTCGTCCTGGGTAGTCACAGCACATTGTTGAGGGGCATGTGTAACGGTGCCTAACGGTGCCTTGCTGACAATTTGTATCGTGGCTGCGCTGCTTGGACACATGAAGTACACCTTTGTATGCCTCACTGATTCTAGAGGGTGACGACCATCGTCGATTTATGGCCAAGCAACGCTTACGTCCAAGCAACACTGGGTGGTGGTTCCGTCAATGTTTACACCTTAGAGTTTGGTGCTACCTTTTTGAATTGGTGCAAGCGTGTGCTGTGTGTGCGTGTGATATGTTGGTATTGAGTTGCATGATTTCATTGTTTTGTGCCTGTAAAGCTTATGCGGACATGATGGCATGTGTAGCATTTTGTCCCCTTGATTTTCAGATTCCGTGGGCTACCAGCAGTCTTTTCCCCACCCCTGAAGAACACGCCCCCCCCACCCCGCAGCCCCCTTTGAGTGATACCTGCTCACCTGTGGTGACCTCAAGCTGTCATAGTCCTCTGCCATCCGCGGACATAGAGCACTGTTCCCCTGCAGCCACATCTTGAAGGGGGGGGGGCGTAGAGGATATCTAACACCTGCAGTTGGACAGCCTACTTGGGCTCTAGCTAGTTCTACAAGGTGACCCCATTGATATGGAGCAATATACCTTCCCGCTGCCTCCCATGCCACCATGCGCCAGAGAGTCACCCTCCCCATACACTGCAGAAGACTGCTATGCAGTCCCATTAACCGCTGTTTCCCTTCCTGTAGAGGGCAAAGCACACGCCTGCTATGGCACAGTACTGGCCTCAGAGCAGGGCAGAGAGCAGGCAATGGGAGATTTTACCAGGCGTGACCTGTGATCAATGCAATGCAGACCCCTATCCGATGCACTATGCAATGGTGTGCACCATGATCTCACCCAGAGGTGATGACAACATTGCGGGTGGCCACGGCCGAGCAACGAATCAACTTGAGGCTGCAGAGCGGGAGCCTCTTGCTCCGTCGGCAGTAGGGGTGTCTTCTCTCACGCCATCCAATTTGGGTGAGCACTAAAGCTCAATGGCCTAGGGGCTAAGCTCCTTAACATGCTTTCCTTCCCCTTGGTTTTCAGAATAGTCCACTGTCCATGACATGTGGACCATGCATAGTGCCGCATGCAAGAAACACCCCTTTCCAAGCAAACACCAAATGCCAGTTGTTGGTTTTGTCAATTTCTGGCCATTTACTATTGCATGGGCAACAGAGGGGGGAGGGGTATATGGCTGTGTCTCACGTTGGTGTTCTGCATTGGATCGTTGGGCATCAGTGCCTCAAACAATTTTTCCCGGGGAGAGTGTTGCTTGCACTGTGCATGCACTGTGCAAAGTTTTTGTATGTCGGTTTACAGGGGCGCTGCTTTTTGCCACAGGCTCATAGTACAATGTTGTGGTAAGTTGTGCTGTGCTAGGGTGCCTGCAACTGCATCTATCCTGTTACCACCTATTTTTGCATGTCGTTCTGTCCCTAATGGTCATCTTTGCTGTCCCTCAGCTCGGATTTACAGCGTCTTTTTCCTTGATCACCCCTCGTACACTTGTTTTCTACCGTTGCATGAGTACGGATGATCCCGCCCCAGCCATTGTGTTGGGCTTTTCACCACAGCCCGGGGACTTTTTGCGGATCCAATATGAAGTTGGTGGGAAATCAGTTCCACCCGGAAGGCACCAACAATGAGCAGCAACCACCCTGATACCTGCGGCAAGTCACTAGCAAGTAACAGAAAACAGCTGGAAGCCACCACTTAGTAACAGGAACCATCCAGGAGCACCTGCCATGGTGCTGTTGAGAGGGCCTCTTCACTGTGTAACATCTCCAGAAACATCAAAAAGGTGCCGCACCGTGCGCGCATTGTGCGGCGATACCCACAGGAACGCCCAGCATTTGTCCATTGATTTGGACCCTTTTCTGCAGGGATAGCCCATGCATGGGCTCAGGCCAAGGAGTGGCGGTATCACAGACAAAATACTGGTTGCCCAAGGCGGCAAAGTGGGCAAGCATGTTGCCTGAAATGGCAAATTCCATTCACAGCAAGGTACACAATATGTGGGATGTCATCGATGGATCCACACAGTGCACCATAAGATTTGAGCACCAGGGTATGGTGTGTGGTTTGGGAATGGAGATGTCAGGAAGGCGCCACCATGCATTGAGCGGAAGCGGCTTCGTGGTGACAGTGCCATTGGTTTGTGGACCTTCTCGGTGCGGCAGCTGTGCTACCATCATGGCAGTGGCCGCATTATGAGTGCTAGGGTACCTTCAGAGTACTAGATGCCCGTTGTGTGTAGCAGCAGACCTGCAGACGTGCATGATATGTGACTACTGACACCCTCGGTCCCATACAAACGCAGCCACTGACCTCCACTCCCCCCCCCCCCGCTCCCATACTGATGCCGACACTGACCCCCCTCCCTCGTACAAATGCAGCCATTGGTGCCCCATTCCCCTGCAAATGAGACTACTGACACTCCACTCTTTCACACCCGTGGCCACTGACGCCCCACTCTCATACCAATGCGCCCAGTACCCGTCTCTGCCTTTGCCAGGTCCATGGCCATTGTCCATTCTGCCGTGGGCTTGGGTGTGGACGCCAAGCCCTACTAGCCCATACCCCTGAATGAGCCTGTCTACTGGCAACCCACGTATCCTTGGCTCCCGGGCAAGCCCGCATGACATGGGGTTCCATGACAACGAGGATCCCCCTGAGTCCCCTGGCTCCCTCTCCACAGGCTCAACCCCACGCACCTCGAGAGATGTGCTATGGGGCTGCTCAGGGGACTCAGAGGGCAAGCCCATCCGTCAGTGGCAGTACAACCTGCCCTCCATCCTGGGGGCGTCGCTGCTGAGGAGGTCGTCCCGGAGGCGGGACACGCCCGAGGGTGGGGGCGACACGTCTCAAAGCCCCATTGGACCGGAGAACGTCAGCTTCGCCAATTCGGACGCCGTCCTCCTTGGAGACCTGTTGGATGAAGATGTGAGGTCCCCGGAGGGGCCCCCCTCACAGCGCCCCATGTGGCCCACCTCAACGGGATGTCCCGTGGAGGTGTCTCAGGCTTTCCCGGCGTCATTCATGGCAGCCTCAAGTGCGCGGCTGGAGTTCGAACAGGTCTCTCTCTCTCTCTCTCTGTGTGTGTGTGTGTGTGTGTGCGTGCATACAGGAAGGCGCTTTGCCTCATAACTTGCATTCTTCTTACGGCCTGATGAGGTGTTTGGAGACCAGTGCCCTGTGATCGCCAGTGCCCTGTGATTGCCTGCCCTGCTGTGCATCATCCACACTGGGTTCCTTGGTCGTTGGTTCATTGGTTTCCCTCACGTCATGTGTGTGTGTGTGTGTGTGTGTCTGTGTGTGTCACAGCTCTGTGGGTTACTGGTTGGACCCTTGGTGCAGTGGCTAGCCTCTCATAGAAATCGGCGATGCCAGTCGGACGTCACACTGAGGTGCTCGCTGATGGAGAGAGATGACTTGGTGAATCCAAGTTGCAGCTGACCCTGAGCCTTGGTCACTGCTTGATGTCTGTTGTTGTGTTCAGGCTCCGCGCTGCTATCAGATCCTCTCTGCGCTTTATCGGTGCATCGACAGGACGTGCGCATGCTTCGGATTTCTTATTGTTCCAAACGTTTGTGCGTTTTCTGTGTGTGTGTGTGTGTGTGTGTGCTTCTGACCGTGTACCTGCTGTGCTACAAAAAGGCGCCTAGCCGCATGCTCTTCCACACCTTCTTCTACTTTCTTACGGCCTGACGAGATTCGTTAGCGACCAGTGCAGTACCCTGTCTGTCTGCCTGTTCGTCTCGCTTCAATCGTGTGTGTGTGTGTGTGTGTGTGTGTGTGTGTGTGTGGATTTCTGAGTGTCTATTTTTTTTCGACCAAGACGTCCAGGACAGGTCTGCTGTTCCTGAGGAGTTTTCTTTCAACCGCTTTTCTTGCTTCGTTCTTGTCTCGCGGTTCCCAATGCGTGTGTGGATTGTACAATGGCCTGCCCCTCCGTCTCTCCCACTCACTGCAAAGAGGGTCTGCCTTTCCCAGTGAAATCACCTCGAAGAGAGGTTGTTAGATCAAGCGCCCGCGCGAGCGTCGTATACCCCCCTTTTTTGGGGTCGTTCACGTAGCATACCCCAATGTATGGTTTCTAATGTCTAACCCCTTGTAAAATCATCATTTTAGGACCAAAAATGATCCCCCAATGATTTTTTGGATTTTGACCCCGTACCCCCCTGCACCTGGGTACTCCTTTTTTGGGTACTCCTTTTTGGGGGGGGGGGTCAAAACTTCTTTGCGTATTGTGGCCGTTGTGTGTGTATTTGGACCTGGGTCCTGAAGAACTTTTTTCTTGTATATGGACCCCCTAACCCATGACGGGGGTTCTGGGTCCCAACTCTAAGTACCCCCAACCCCCCCCCCCCCCCAATATGGCCCCTTGCCAATGAGGACTTGGCCGTTTTCACACTGGGTAGGCTGTTTAGTGGCACGTGAAATTTTTTGAAATTCGATTTTTCATGAAACCCTTCTGTTGCCCCTAGGATGGGTTTGGGTGATCATTTGGTGACAATATGGGTACTTGAGCACCCATGGGGACCCACATAGTGGCCGCTAGGCCTATGTAGCCCGTGCCATGGGCCCTCCGAAAGCCCCAAAATCACCCCGCAGAGGTTGTTAGATCAAAGCCAGGCAGGCGTGTATAGGGGAAAACACCATACACCCCCATTTTGGGCTTTTTTGGGCCTATTCATGTACCATACCCCAAGGGGTTGAATTGTTAGTTTAACCCCTTGTAAAATCATCATTTTGTCCAATAAACGCACTCCCCACCCTCCGTGGGGGAGTGGCCCCCTAACCCCTTTATCCTTCCCTCTCTTCGCGGAGCACAGCGGCTCTGCACGGAGTTGCCAGGCATGGCCCGACAGGGCCAAGGGTGGGTTCGTGATCCCCATGCACGACACTCCACCATGCTGTACAACATGCAGGCGGATACTCTGTCTCCCAACTGCGCGGATGGGCTCATGAAGCATGGACGGGCCTCACGTGAGGCAACTTAAAGGACGGAGGGAGGAGCCTCTTGTCATACAGGGCGGCAGCTCTCCAGATACCCGCGCGACTTGCCCCTTGGGTGAGTCTGGGTGCTCGAATGGGTAGAAGCCCCATGGACTATTGCTCCTTAATATGATTTCCTTCCTTCATTTTGTCCAATAACGCATCCCCCAATGAGTTTTTGGTCCGGACCCCTCCAACCCCCCCCCCCCCCACTTGAAACCCACTTTTTTGAGGTTTTGAGGGAGGTGGGGGGGGGTCAAAAAATCGACCTCCCCCTTTTCTGGGTTGAATATCATGAATCTTTTGGTTTTTTTCGATTTTGAGCCGGAAAAGTGTTTCCGGGTCCCGACTCCATGGGGTTTGTATAGGGCGGAGTGGGACGAGCGCTTATGCAGTTCATGCACTTTTCAGCCAAATGACCGATTCCACCAATAATGGTTTGCATGAATGGTAACGGTACACAACCTGCTTATGCAGTTTTTCAGCCTGCGCAGTTCAAAAATCGAAGTTTTCGAAACGTATCTTTTTGATATTGTGACCACACAAAAGGATCATCCAACCTATGTAAAGCATGTTTTAGGCCGTATTTATGTGTTTTTCCCATTATTTGGGTATTGGGTCGGGGGGGGGGGGGGAGGGGTTCCCAAGGGATTGGTGCACAACCTGCTCATGCAGTTTTTCACCCTGGGCAGCTCAAAAATCGAAGTTTCGGACACAGTTTTTTTTTTTTTTGATATTGTGACCACACAAAATGAACATCCAAGCTATGTAAAGCATGTTTTAGGCCGTATTTATGTAGCTTCCACCCAATTTTGGGTGTGTGCTATTCGGGCCTAGATTCTCTGCGAGGTGGACTTGCCGAAGGCAATAGAATGTTTTGGTTTTTTTTGATTTTGAGCCGAAAAAGTGTTTCCGGGTCCCGACTCCATGGAGTTTGTATGGGGCGGAGTGGGACGAGCGCTTATGCAGTTCATGCACTTTTCAGCCATTTTTGCTATGTTGGTGGTTTTGGCGACCTCGGTGACCCCGTGGTACCCACTCTAAGGGGTGTGAGTGGGGATGTTGTGACAGCATATGCCTACTAGGAGACAAAAGGATGTTTTTTTTTTTTTGCAATCTGTAGCCTTGCCAAGGGCCGGTCACAACCCGTGCCAAAGACGCGAAATGGCTGTTTTCTACCAATAATGGCCTAGTGAATGGGTTGGCCCACAACTTGCTTATGCAGCTTTTCATGTTGGGTAGCTCAAAAACTGAAGTTTGGAAACTCGTTTTTATGATATTGTGACCACACAATATGACCATCCAAGGTATGTAAAGCATGTTTTAGGCCGTATTTACGTGTTTTTCACCCCATTTGCGTATTAGGTCGGGGGGGGGGGTCTCCCAAGGGATTGGTACACAACCTGCTCATGCAATTTTTCACCTTGGACAACTCAAATATCCAAGTTTTCGAAACTTGCTTTTATGATATTCTGATCACTCAAAATGACCATCCAAGGTATGTAAAGCATGTTTTAGGCCTTATTTACATGTTTTTCACCGGTCTCCCAAGGGACGGGTACACAACCTGCTTATGCAGTTTTTTACCCTGGGCAGCTCAAAAACCGAAGTTTTCAAAACTTATTTTTCTCATACCGTGATCACTTAAAATGACCATCCAAGGTATGTAAAGCATGTTTTAGGCCGTATTTATGTCGTTTTCCCCCTATTTTGTCTGTGCGTTGCTTGGGGTAGATTCTTTGCGAGGTGGACTTGCCGAAGGCAATAGAATTGCTATTGCGTAGGCTTTTTAGTGCCACTCGAAAGTTTTTCACATTTCCCATTTTTCGGAATCCCTTGTGTTGCCCCTAGGATTGGTTTGGGTGATTATTTGGTGACAATACGGGTACTTGAGCACCCATGGGGACCCACGTAGTGGCCACTAGGTCCATCTAGCCCGAGCCACGGGCCCCGCAAAAGCTTCAAAATTGCTGTTTGTAGGTGGTTCAATGGCATTTGGTGTGTGCACGAACTGCTTGTGCAGTTTTTCACCCTCTACAGGTCAAAAATGGAAAATTTTGCGAAACATGTTTTTGATATTGTGACCACTTACAATGATGAAATATGCTATGTAAAGCATGTTTTCTTCCCTCTTTGTGTGTTTTTCAATGGGCGGCGCTCCGGCGTCGACTTGGGAGGCTCCGCGCGCTGGGCCCGGAGTATGCAAGCATGGAGCTGGACGGCTCGCACGACTGGCTGGCCCCGTTGGCGTCGCTCCGCCGCCTCCGCACGACGCTAGCGGGCAAGATCCGGGCCACGCTCCGGGCGGAGGACAAAGACCGCCTCCACGAGTGGCGCTCCTGGATGGAGGAGGCGTGGTCCTCTGACCAGGGGGCGGTATACCGGTGGTTGAAGGATGAGTCCTACGCCCCGCCGGTCACCTTCCTCTCCAGGCCGGATGGCACTGCCACGGCCAATCTGGCGGAGATGGATGGCCTCTTGCAGGAGGCCTGGCGCCCAATAAATTGCAAATATGCGACGGACCCGGAGCCGGACCCAGCGGCCTTCCTCTGCCGATATGGGCACCATGTGCGGCGGGTCCCCATGATTGCCTCACGGCTAGACGTCCCCCGCCTACGCAAGGGGCTCTCCCGCATGAAGCCCTCGGTGCTGGGGCTGGACGGTTTGAGCCTGGCCGACCTCCGCTCCCTGCCTGACAGGCTGCTGGGCTGGCTGGCGGACCTCCTGCGAGAGGTAGAGCGCCTTGGCAAGTGGCCAGCCCGCCTCGCCGAGGGCTACACGGCCCTCATCCCCAAGGAGGGCCCACCGGGGCCCCTGAACACCCGCCCGCTCACGGTCCTGTCCATGGTCTACCAGCTGTGGGCAAGGGTGCGCCTGGTGGACTCCATTGCGTGGCAGGAGTCCTGGGCCCACCCGGCGGCCTTTGGCTTCCGCCCCGCCAGGAGCGCCTTGGACGGGGCGGCGGTGACACAGGTCCTCCTGGAGCTGTGTCGCCTCCGAGGATGGGCCGTCACGGGAATGAGCATCGACTACGTCACGTGTTTCAATCTCATCCCCCAGGCGGTTGTGTTGGCCCTGGCGTTGGAGCTGGGCATGGACCCGGGCACGTGCCGTGCCCTCGGGGCCATGTACGAGCAGCTCCGCCGGGCCTTCAAGATCGCCGGGGCCCTCGGCCTGTGGTGGCAGGCCACCAACGGCATCCTCCCGGGGTGCCCCCTGTTGGTCATTCTGGTGAATGTGCTCACCACGATCTGGAAATGGGAGGTGGACTCCCTACGCCGGCAGGTGTGCGCGCGGACGGCCGCCCTGCCCCCCGTTCTGGACGAGGACGCGGCGGACAACCAGGAGCCGGGAGCCCCGCTTCCCCTCAAGGATGCCGGACCCGGCTACGCGGCGCTGGGGTCGTCGGGCTATGCGGATGACACCCGGGCGGTGGCCATGGGCGCGGCCTCCAGGGGACGGTCCCCGCGACGGAGGAGTGGCTGCAGGTCACGGGACAGGACGTCCGCGTGGACAAGGCCTGCTCTTGTGTCCAGGGGGAGCAGGGCGCCCCGGCGGTCCTGCTCCGGGGAGTCCTGATCCCGCCGGCGGCGACTTTCCGCCAGCTCGGCGTCGCCATCGCCATTGGGGGCTCCAGGATGACGGGGCCGGTTCTGTCCCGGCGCCTTGAAGCGGGGCGGAGTGCCCTTCACCGCCCCCCCCCACCTCTCAACCTATGACAGGCGGGAGCGGGTCATCAGCACGCTAGTCACCCCGCTGGCGCTCCATGGGGTGGCCGTAGCATCGGTGACTGAGCCCGACCTGCGGGGGTTGGAAACCGCGGTCGTGCGGGCCCTGTGGGGAGCCACGCGCCTGTCCCGGGCCAAGGAGGTCATCTTTACCGTCCTTTCCAAGGGGCACCGCGTCTCCCCGGTCATGCGCATGCGGTACGAGCGGCTCCTCTGGCTGGCCCGTGTGGCCCGGCGGCCGGGGGTCACCTAGGTCTTCGCCCAGGCTATCTTGGAATCGGGGGGCCGCCCTCCGGGGACGGGCCCGGTGGGGCGCGCGCTCCGCACGGCGGCCACCTTGGGCTGGAGCCCGCGCGAGGGCTGGTGGTGCTGAGACGTCCCGGGGCAAGAGCACCCCCTGCGCTTCGTGCAGGAGCTCCTCCGCCAACTCCAACACCAGGTCCGAGATAGCCTTTGTTGCCACTCCTCGCGCCAGCTTGAGGCGCGGTGCCCGGTCACCTTTGGGGGACTGGGCGACGGGGCCGACGGCCCGGCCTGCCGCGTGGCGCTGCGCGCCGCCTCCACCGAGTTGGAGAAGTCGCTGCTACGCGGCCTCATGGCCGGGGCCATGTGGACGGCGGCCAGGGTGTCGGGCCACGGCACGCGGACCAATTCCGCGTGCCCCCACTGCGGCGCGGCGCACGAGGATGAAGTCCACGTCCTGTGGGACTGCGCTGAGTGGGACAATGCCAGGGGGACATGGCGCCCCTAGCTTAGCAACGGCGGAGGCAATCCCCCACCTGGGAACGCCGGACCAGTGGCCATCCTGCTTGCGGAAACCGGGCCTCTTCCCCCTCCGACTGGCGCAGGGGGTGGACCGGGACCTCCTCGACGAGTTCCTGTACCGCCTTTACGGCATGTACCTGGCGGTCCTCGCTGCCTGCATGGCAGCCAGCCAAGGAGACCAGCCGGGCCACGGGGACTCCTCTTCCCGGACCAGCCGTGTCCGCGGCCCCGCAACCCCTATCCCTGGGACGACTTCGTCGACCCCTTGCTGGGGGACACAATCCGCCAGCAGCCACGGCTCCGGCCGGGGACCCCACCGGACTGGCAGTGGCCCCAGGACTTCATCCACGGCTTGGTCCGGTGGGCCTGGGCGCTGGCTTGGATGCCGGGGCCGGCGGAGGTCTCCGGGGTGAGCTGGCCTTGGATTATGAGGCGTTTGTGGGGCGGGCGCTCCCAGCCTCCCCGGACCACCGGTTGCGGGGTACGCGCCTGCCGCTGGGGGAACGAGCCCAAATTCTGCGCAAGGCAGTGGGCCTGGCGGAACGCCACCTAGCGGCGGGCACGCTGCTGAGCGGGGCCCCGCTGGGGCGCTGCTGCTCGCTCCCCCCCCTGGGGGGCCCGCGTGTGCGCAGGACTTTCGGCCTGCCTGTTCTTCGCGGCACGCCACGAGGTGATGGTGCAGCTCATGCGCCTGGCGACGCACTGCCGGGACTCGTGGGTCCGGCGCTTGCGAGCGCCTGCCCGCATGCAGCCACCAGTGGGCGACCGCTTCTTACTGGACTATTTCCCACGCCCCCTCGAGGGGGGGGGGGGGGGGCTCCGCTCCCGTATGCCCGGAGGCCCCCACGGGCGCCGCCCCCAAGCGTCTCGCTCGCAGCCCCACAGCGCAGCCGCCCGTCAGGGGCGGGCAGCGGCACACAGGGCGCGCTCTGCTTGGAGCATGGGGCGCCGTCTTGCGCCAGGTGCAGAAGCCTGGGTTGGGGCATCAGCCGCTGCCGTCGGGTAGGCCACGACGGCCACACCGGCCCCTCGGTGGGCCCACGCTGTCCGAGAGTTCCGCCCCGGGTCGCGCCGGGACGCTAGGTACTCGTCCCTGAGGATCGACGCGCAGGGGCGGCCGCGTTGTCCTCCTGGCTGGGGCGGGCCCGCCCGGCTTCCCAGGCCCTCCCGAGCTCAGGCCCCCCGGCGGCACGCCGGTGCACGGCACCGCCCAGGACGCTGGGTACTCGCCCCTCCTCGACATTGGGGCCAGACGACCCCAGGCCCACAAAGCGCCAGGCGCCTAACCTCCTACCGGAAGGGCTCAGGAAATGTGGAGCCACCGCGATCGGGCGGGGGGGTTGCTCATCCTTTCTCCCCCCCACCTGCAGGGAGGGACGACGGCCCTGGGCCGGTTCCCGCGGCCGCCTCCGCCTCCACCGGATCCACGGGGGCATTGCCCGCACCGCGGGATCCGCCCTCACCCCCCCCCCCCCCCCAGCAGAGCGCCCCCCCCCCCCCCCCCCCACTGCCAGCGGCAGAGCCACTGGCGTCGCTCCCTGACCTTTTCAGCCGCATCTCGGCGGCCTTGAGTAGCCGTGCGTTGCTGCGGCGACGATCCCCCCCGCGGGGTCGGCGGCGGCCTCAGCCGAAGGCCACCAGGTCAGTGGCGGACATGCTCCGCGCACGCCCCCCCCCCCCCCCCCACACGCAGCGGCCAACGCCGCCGGGGGGAGCTCCTCTGACCCAATGGCAGACGCGCCCTCAGCGCCTCCCCCATCCCAGTCCACACGGCAGCACGGCAGGGCCAGCACGGAAGAGACCTAGTCCCCTCCGGCTCGTCCCTCCTGGCCGCCGTGCGGGCACAGGCGGGGGGCTTGTAGGGGAGGCCACGGGCGCCTGAACTTGACTCGGCCCACCTCCCCGCCCCTCTGCCTCTGTACATAGGACAGCGGACGCTAAAAGACGAATGCCCTCTTTGTGTGTTTTTCACCCTATTTGGGTGTTGGGGGGGGGGGGTCCCAAGGGGTCTAGGGCATAACCTGCAGTTTTCCAGCCTTGGCAGCTCAGAAAATGGAACTTTCCGAAAGTTTTTTTTTTGATACTTTGACCATCCAAAATGATCAAATATCCTATGTAAAACATGTGTTAGCCTATTTTTATGTGTTTTTCACCTGCTTATGCAGTCCTCCAGCCTCAGCACCTCAAAAATGGAATCTTTCCGAAACTGATTTTTTTGATACTTTGACCATCCAAAATGATCAAATATCCTATGTAAAGCATGTATTAGCCCCTCTTTCTGTGTTTTTCACCCTATTTGTGTGTGTAGGGGGGGGGGGGCTCCCAAGGGGTCTAGGGCCCAACCTGCTTATGCAGTTTTCCAGCTTCGGCAGCTCAAAAGTGGAATTTTCCGAAACTGCTTTTTTTGATATTCTGACCATCCAAAATGATCAAATATCCTATGTAAAGCATGTTTTAGCCCCTCTTTATGTGCTTTCCACCCTATTTGTGTGTGTGTGGGGGGGGGGGGGGCGGGGCTCCCAAGGGGTCTAGGGCCCAACCTGCTTGTGCAGTTTTCCAGCTTCGGCAGCTCAAAAGTGGAATCACCTCGAAGAGAGGTTGTTAGATCAAGCGCAGGCGCGAGTGTCGTATTCCCCCCTTTTTTGGGGTCGTTCGCGTAGCATCCCCCAATGTATGGTTTCTAACGTCTAACCCCTTGTAAAATCATCATTTTAGGACCAAAAATGATCCCCCAATGATTTTTTGGATTTTGACCCCCGTACCCCCCCGCACCGGGGTACCCTTTTTTGAGGGGGTGGGGGGGTGGGGGGGGGGGGCAAAACTTCTTTGTGTATTGTGGCCGCTGTGTGTGTATTTGGACCTGGGTCCTGAAGAACTTTTTTCTTGTATATGGACCCTCTAACCCATGGCGGGGGTCCCGGGTCCCAACTCTAGGTACCCCCAGTCACCCCCCAATATATGGCCCCTCGCCAATGAGGACTTGGCCGTTTTCACGCTGGATAGGCTGTTTAGTGGCGCGTGAAGGTTTTTTGAAAATTCGATTTTTCATGACTACCTTCCGTTGCCCCTAGGATTGGTTTGGGTGATCATTTGGTGACAATACGGGTACTTGAGCACCCATGGGGACCGACATAGTGGCTGCTAGGCCTATGTAGCCCGTGCCATGGGCCCTCCGAAAGCCCCAAAATTTGCTGTTGCGTTGGCTGTTTCGTGACACTTGAAAGTTTTTCACATTTCCACTTTTTCCGAAACCCATCTGTTCCCCCTAGGACGGGTTTCGGGGATCATTTGGTGACAATGTGGGTGCTTGAGCACCCATGGGGGCCCACGTAGTGGCCACTGCACCCATCTATCCAGAGCCATGGGCCCCCCAAAAGCCCCAAAATTGCTGTTTGTAGGTGGTTCAATGGCATTTGGGGTGTGCAAAAATTGCTTAAGGAGTTTTCCACCCTCTACAGGTCCCACCTCGCAGAGGTTGTTAGATCAAAGCCAGGCAGGCGTATATATGGGGAAAACGCCACATACCCCCCTTTTTGGGCCTATTCGCGTACCCTACCCCAAGGGGTTGGATTGTTAGTTTAACCCCTTGTAAAATCATTATTTTGTCCAATAAACGCATCCCCCAATGAGTTTTTGGTCCGGACCCCCCCCAGACCCCCCCCCACTTGAAACCCACTTTTTAGAGGGGGGTGGGGGTGGGGGTGGGGGGGGGGGGGGGGGGGGGGGGGGGGGGGTCAAAAATGTCGAAAAAATGAACCCACCTTTTTTTTGGTTCGAAAATCATAAATCTTTTGGTTTTTTTCGATTTTGAGCCGAAAAAGGGTTTCCGGGTCCCGACTCCATGGGGTTTGTATGGGGCGGAGTGGGACGAGCGCTTATGCAGTTCATGCACTTTTCAGCCATTTTTGCTATGTTGGCGGTTTTGGCGACCACGGTGACCCTGTGGTACCTACTCTGAGGGGTGTAAGTGGGGATGTTGTGACAATATATGCCTACTAGGATACGGAAGGACGTTTTTTGTGGTCTCTAGCCTTGCTTTGGGCCGGTCAAATGCCCGTGCCAAAGACGCGAAATGACTGTTTCCACCAATAATGGCGTAGTGAATGGGCCGGTACACAACCTGCTTATGCAGTTTTTCACGCTGGGCAGCTCAAAAATGGAAGTTTTTGAAACTTACGTTTTTGATATTGTGACCACACAATATGACCATCCAAGGTATGTAAAGCATGTTTTATGCCGTATTTACATGATTTTCACCCTATTTGGGTATTAGGTCCGGGGGGGGGGGGTCTCCCAAGGGATGGGTACACAACCTGCTTATGCAGTTTTTCACCCCGGACAGCTCAAAAATGGAAGTTTTCAAAACTTGTTTTTTTTGATATTTTGATCACTCAAAATGATCATCCAAGGTATGTAAAGCATGTTTTAGGCCGTATTTATGTAGTTTGCACCCTATTTTGGGTGTGTGTTGCTCGGGGTACATTCTCTGCCAGGTGGACTTGCCGAAGGCAATGAATAGCTTATATAGTTTTTAACCCTGGGCAGCTCAAAAATGGAAGTTTTCAAAACTTGTTTTTTTTGATATTTTGATCACTCAAAATGATCATCCAAGGTATGTAAAGCATGTTTTAGGCCGTATTTATGTAGTTTCCACCCTATTTTGGGTGTGTGTTGCTCGGGGTAGATTCTCTGCCAGGTGGACTTGCTGAAGGCAATGAATAGCTTATATAGTTTTTAACCCTGGGCAGCTCAAAAATCGAAGTTTCTCCAACATGTTTTTTTGATGTTGTGACCACTTAAAATGACCATCCAAGGTATGTAAAGCATGTTTTAGGCCGTATGTACATGTTTTTCACCATATTTGGATAATAGGTGCGGGGGGGGGGGGGGGGGGGGGGGGGGCTCCTGGGGGGTTGGTACACAACCTGCAGTTGTTCACCCTAGGCAGCTCAAAAATCTAAGTTTCCGAAAGTTGTTATTATGATATTGTGACCACACAATATGACCATCCAAGGTACGTAAAGCATGATTTGGGCTGTATTTACATGTTTTTCACCATATTTGGGTATTAGGCCGGGGGCGGGGGGGGTCTCCCAAGGGATTGGTACGCAACCTGCTTCACCCTAGGCAGCTCAAAAATCGAAGTCACCTCGCAGAGGTTGTTAGATCAAAGCCAGGCAGGCGTATATAGGGGAAAACGCCACATACCCCCCCATTTTGGCCATTTTGGGGCTATTCGCGTACCCTACCCCAAGGGGTTGAATTGTTAGTTTAACCCCTTGTAAAATCATTATTTTGTCCAATAAACGCATCCCCCAATGAGTTTTTGGTCCGGACCCCCCCAGACCCCCCCCACTTGAAACCCACTTTTTTCAGGTTTTGAGGGAGGGGGGGGGGTGGGGGGGGGTCAAAAAATGACCCCCCCTTTTTTTGGGTCGAAAATCATGAATCTTTTGGTTTTTTTCGATTTTGAGCCGAAAAAGTTTTTCCGGCTCCCGACTCTATGGGGTTTGTATGGGGCGGAGTGGGACGAGCGCTTATGCAGTTTATGCACTTTTCAGCCATTTTTGCTATGTTCGTCGACCTCGGTGACCCTGTGGTACCTACTCTGAGGGGTGCAAGTGGGGATGTTGTGACAGTATATGCCTACTAGGATACGGAAGGACGTTTTTTGCAGTCTCTAGCTTTGCCTGGGGCCGTCCACAACCCGTGCCAAAGACGCGAAATGACTGTTTCCACCAATAATGGCCTAGTGAATGGGCCAGTACACAACCTGCTTATGCAGTTTTTCAACCTGGGCACCTCAAAAATCGAAGTTTTCGAAACTTGTTTGTTTGATATTGTGACCACCCAAAATGACATTTCAAGCTATGCAAAGCATGTTTTAGGCCGTATTTACGTGTTTTTCACCCTATTTGGGTGTTAGGTCCGAGGGGGGGGGGGGGGGGGGGGGGGCTCCCAAGGGACGGGTGCACAACCTGCTTATGCAGCTTTTCACCCCGGACAGCTGAAAAATAGAAGTTTTCGAAACCTGTTTTTTTGATATTGTGATCACCTAAAATGACCATCCAAGGTATGTAAAGCATGTTTTAGGCCGTACGTACATATTTTTCACCCTATTTGGGTGTTAGGTCCGGGGGGGGGGGGGCTGGGTCTCCCAAGGGACGGGTGCACAACCTGCTAATGCAGTTTTTCAACCCGGACAGCTCAAAAATCGAAGTTTTCGAAACCTGTTTTTTTGATATTGTGATCACCTAAAATGACCATCCAAGGTATGTAAAGCATGTTTTAGGCCGTATTTACGTGTTTTTCACCCTATTCGGGTATTAGGTCGGGGGGGGGGGGGGGGTCTCCCAAGGGATTGGTACACAACCTGCTTATGTAGTTTTTCACCCCGGGCAGCTCAAAACTCGAAGTTTTCGAAACCTGTTTTTTTGATATTGTGACCACCTAAAATGACCATCCAAGGTATGTAAAGCATGTTTTGGGCCGTATTTACGTGTTGTTCACCCTATTTGGGTATTAGGTCGGGGGGGGGGGGGGGGGGGCTCCCAAGGGATTGGTACACAACCTGCTTATGTAGTTTTTCACCCCGGGCAGCTCAAAAATGGAATTTTTCGAAACCTGTTTTTTTGATATTGTGACCACACAAAATGACCATCCAAGGTATGTAAAGCATGTTTTAGGCCGTATTTACGTGTTTTTCACCCTATTTGGGTATTAGGTCGGGGGGGGGGGGGGGGGGGGGGGCTCCCAAGGGATTGGTACACAACCTGCTTATGCAGTTTTCCACCCTGGGCAGCTCAAAAATCGAAGTTTTCGAAACTTGTTTTTTTGATATTGTCACCACTTAAGATGACCATCCAAGGTATGTAAAGCACGTTTTAGGCCGTATTTACATGTTTTTCACCCTATTTGGGTATTGGCCGCACGGGGGGTGGGGGGGGGGGCTCCCAAGGGATTGGTACACAACCTGCTTATGCAGTTTTTCACCCTGGGCAGCTCAAAAATCGAAGTTTTCGAAACCTGTTTTTTTGATATTGTGACCACCTAAAATGACCATCCAAGGTATGTAAAGCATGTTTTAGGCCGTATTTACGTGTTTTTCACCCTATTTGGGTATTAGGTCGGGGGGGGGGGGGTCTCCCAAGGGATTGGTACACGACCTGCTTATGCAGTTTTCCACCCTGGGCAGCTCAAAAATCGAAGTTTTCGAAACTTGTTTTTTTGATATTGTGACCACTTAAAATGACCATCCAAGGTATGTAAAGCACGTTTTAGGCCGTATTTACATGTTTTTCACCCTATTTGGGTATTGGCCGCACGGGGGGGGGGGGGGTCTCCCAAGGGATTGGTACACAACCTGCTTATGTAGTTTTTCACCTTGGGCACCTCAAAAATCGAATTTTTTGAAACTTGTTTTTTTGATATTGTCACCGTTTAAGATGACCATCCAAGGTATGTAAAGCATTTTTTAGGCCACATTTATGTAGTTTTTACCCTATTTAGGGAGTGTGTGGCTTGGGGTAGAATCTCTGCGAGGTGGACTTGCCGAAGGCAATAGAATCACCTCGCAGAGGTTGTTAGATCAAAGCCAGGCAGGCGTATATAGGGGAAAACGCCACATACCCCCCCATTTTGGCCATTTTGGGGCTATTCGCGTACCCTACCCCAAGGGGTTGAATTGTTACTTTAACCCCTTGTAAAATCATTATTTTGTCCAATCAACGCATCCCCCAATGAGTTTTTGGTCCGGACCCCCCCAGACCCCCCCACTTGAAACCCACTTTTTTCAGGTTTTGAGGGAGGGGGGGGGGGGGGGGTGGGGGGGGGGTCAAAAAATGACCCCCCCTTTTTTTGGGTCGAAAATCATGAATCTTTTGGTTTTTTTCGATTTTGAGCCGAAAAAGTTTTTCCGGCTCCCGACTCTATGGGGTTTGTATGGGGCGGAGTGGGACGAGCGCTTATGCAGTTTATGCACTTTCCAGCCATTTTTGCTATGTTCGTCGACCTCGGTGACCCTGTGGTACCTACTCTGAGGGGTGCAAGTGGGGATGTTGTGACAGTATATGCCTACTAGGATACGGAAGGACGTTTTTTGCAGTCTCTAGCTTTGCCTGGGGCCGTCCACAACCCGTGCCAAAGACGCGAAATGACTGTTTCCACCAATAATGGCTTAGTGAATGGGCCAGTACACAACCTGCTTATGCAGTTTTTCATCCCAGGCAGCTCAAAAATCGAAGTTTCGAAACTTGTTTTTTTGATATTGTGACCACCCAAAATGACATTTCAAGCTATGCAAAGCATGTTTTAGGCCGTATTTACGTGTTTTTCACCCTATTTGGGTGTTAGGTCCGGGGGGGGGGGGGGGGGTTCTCCCAAGGGATTGGTAC
>OZ038399.1:32042853-32077064 GCA_964036045.1 Eutreptiella sp. 'Long Island Sound 2002' | reverse complement strand
CCTAATGTGGAAGAAGCACCAAAACCTACATTAGGGGCAACGATGATGCCCCCTAGTATCACAAAGTATGGGTCTCCAGTACGGCTAGACGCCCAAATAGTTGCACTGCGCGCGCACTGCACTTAAGGCGCCCCCTTTGCCCTTGAAATCTGCTCGCCGCGGGACCTCGCCGACTTCTGCAGCCCTCAGCTTGACATAGGCTTTCAAGTTAGACACGATAAGTCTTATCCAATGCGGCTGGGGTCGTTCGAGGGCCTTGTTCAACTCCTCTGCTAAGGCGTGAGGCTGATGGGAGTCGGAAAGTGGTTGCATGTCATGCCCGTCCATGGCACTCATTGAAAACAAATTGACAGAAAAACTGCCTAAGTAGGGAGGTGCAGGTGGTTGAAAATGGGCAAAAATGGTTGACAATTCAAATATGCCACATCCTAAATGCTTAGGAAGCTAAAAAAAAAAAGCCCTGGTACGGAACCAAAAATTTGTGAAGTGGGGCCGAGACTACCCTCCCCCCCCCTTGCAAAGTCCCGGGGTAGCGCGCGACGGTCTCCCGGGTGGGGGGGGGAGACGGTCACCAAGTGACGGTGTCCCGGGGGGGGGGGGGATTGCAAGGGTATCTCAAGGCAAACTGTGGTACCCTCCACTGACGCAAGCAAAGTTGCGGAGACATGGGCGTAACATCCGGTGAGTCTGGCGACTTGGGGGATTCAACCGCCACAGCCTCTAGCCTTGACAGTTGAGCACTCTCATGATCCACCGGAGTGACCCCACCAGGGCGTATGTACCGAATGTGGCAAAACTGCGTCCCATTTGGCGAAGGCCCCACAACAGTGGCCAACACATGTGCACCAAGTGTGCGTGAGTGGTACCGTACATGGTCACCGGGAGAAAACATCTTGGGTCTGAAGTGGCAACACAACACACCCATACAACGCCTTTGGAGAGAGAATATCACAGAACATACACAGGTGCTTGATTTGTAGTACTGGGAAAGCAATGCAAGGCCATGCGTAAAGCAGATGGGCAACACAAACCAGCACAATTCATGTTAACTAGAAAAACATGGAAGTGACGGTGTCCCGGGGGGGGACTTTGCAAAGGGGGGGGGGGGGTAGGGTTCGAGTATTTGCCGACATCCAAAAATTCGCACTACGTGCGCACTGCACTGCGTGCATGGCATTCCCGATGAGTATACACAGAGCGTTTGGTTCCTCCCCTTTCTGTGTCCCGACACTGGATACTTCAAGTTCCCAAACAACCCATCAGTGTTAGCATAGTCCAGTTCGGGGAGGGAGTGTCTACCCGGTGTGCTACTTTTCTGCCAAACAATCAAACTTTGGCACCATTTTTGGAAGGGGTGTATGGGGAAGTTTTTGCACTGTGTGGGCACTGCGTGCATACTGCGCACGCAGAGGCTGGGATACTCACCCAAGTAATATGGCTAGTGTTGACCGTGTTATTTCCTCGGAATCCATTTCAGAAAAATGAACAATCCAAAAATATTTGACTATTTATGGAAGCACTTTTCCTTTCTGGGAAACCAAGGGCACAGGATCAATGTTTTACCACCAAAAGGTAGCTAGGGTGCGAGTATTTGCTGACATCCAAAACTTCGCACTGTGTGCGCACTGCATGCACGGCATTCCCTATAACCCCCATGTAATGGGGGATGACTGTGTAATTCCCTGCCATCTCGGGGACCAGTCAATGTTGGCAACTGTTTAACAGATTTTGAAACATGGGTCCCCCACTAGCGGCACCCATTTCTGGCCACCACTGTTGAGTCTCTTGCTCAAACTGTCATTGTACTTCATACCACCAAATTCTGGGCAAATCCAACCCACAAAGACGGAGTTCTGATTTTTGGCCCAATCCGTGTGTGCTCACTGCTTGCTGTTGCTTGCTTCTAAAAGTGGTGGCTCCACCATGCCCCCTAAAGAGGATCTTGGTGGTTCTACAAGCTTGGCAACACTAACCCTAACCTAGGCACCAATTGGCCGTCCTTAAGGGCCACCCTTAAAGAGGGAGAGAGGGAGAGAGAGAGAGAGAGAGAGAGAGAGAGAGAGAGAGAGAGAGAGAGAGAGAGAGAGAGCGAGAGACTCAAAGAGAGGGCCCTGCCCTCATGTGCTCGCTTTGCTCCCGACATCGAAAACTGCGCGCCCAGCGCACAAACTTTCCCTTCCCTCGGGGTCTGGATGCACACCCCCTCCCTGCCTCCAACTTAGACGGTTTGTCTCATGCTCTAAATTGCACAAAGCATAGAGGGATAAGAGGCTGAGGCGATGTTTTTCTCTTTTGCTATTCCCCTGACCGTGGGATTCAGTAACAACCTTTGATATGGTACTCCCCAACAACGTGTTGTTGGTGGAATCAACTTCGATGGCAAGTTTGGCTATGGGGACGTCCCTGTGCGGCATGCAGCCCCTTCCCCGTGTTTAAGGCATCCCCATTGCCAGGACACGGCACGCATACACAGAGCGCGAGAGTTAAGGGAGGCAAGGCACAACCGTAAAACATGAGCACGTGAGCAGAGGTGTAATGGGCCGTCAAGAAACCACTCAGAGATCCTACTGTTGGATGGAATTGAATGGTCATTAAGATCAGGAGTACTGGACTGGTGCAACCAGCCAGGGTTTATATTGCCTTTCGAGGGTGCAAATCGGAGCTAGTCCTCTTTGCAGCAGCAAGCAGCAAGTGCAGATGCAGCAGGCGCTGGGTGGAAAAAGGTCAGATCTGAGCCCTGGTGCTGCACCCACACTTTGGTGGATGATACCTTCACTTGTGAACACACTTGCAGCCAGAAAGGGGTGAGGATGCAGTATGCTCCGAACAGTGGCAGCATTGGCCCAAATCGCGGGTCTGAGAAATGTTTTGGGTGTGTAGGACGTCTGTACCGGTAGGGGCTGCCATATGCATCCAAGGCAACCAAGCCATTTGCAAAGCACCACTTGCAAAGCACTCTGTGCCACCCCATGGCGCGCTCGCCTGAGGGTGTAGGCACTGCGTCGTCATGCCCATTGAACACACCATTCAAAGAGCATTCACGTGTATGCAGGGTGTAGCGTGTGCTGCCCCCTTCCCCATCAACTTGGTTCCAAACCCAGACTTGATTCGGGTCAGGAGTAGGGTTTGGTTGGCACGTGCGGAAACCCAGCTAAAGAACAGCGAGAAACTAAAAGAGACTTGAAAAGGAGAAAGCATATGCGCCAGCGTTGAAGAGTTCACATTTCTAATGCAATTCGCCGAAAGAACAATTCTGACGGGGGGCCGAACTGCCCATGGCGTCCAGCAACCAACCCGTTGTCAAATGGAGCGTTTTCCCCGAACCCCTCCTCCAGTGAGGCGTTGCAACAGCGTTTGACGTTCTTGCACTTGAGCTGGAGGCAACAGCAAAGCTCAAAGACAATGCGAGAGGGGGAAGAAGCCAAAATTCTGTGTGATGCCCCATCTGTTCTTGGCATTGACCCACATATGCCACCACCCGACCGCTGACCAGCCCTGACTGACGCATGCGTTGAGATGCAGGTGCGCCTTTTGTATGCTGGGCTGACCGTCTTATGAACGCGTGGCAATGGACTGTGGACATGCATTGCAAAAAAAAAAAAGCAAACCCCAATGACAACAACACACAAGCACCGCCAAACCTGTAGTAAACCCCCAATAGAGTTCCAAAATTTGACGGAAACAACAGCGAGGGTTGCTCTGACAAGAGCGTTTTTCGCAGGCGCTACAAAAAGACACAAGCAGTGACCGTTGCGCCGTAAATGCACCAGTCGTCAGCCGCAAACCACAGAAAGAACTCGATATTCAAGGGCCATGACAAAAAGAAACTGCCAAATTCCACAGTTCCAAAAGTTGCTGAAACAAAGTAGCCGATTAAGCTCCTGCACGCTGTGCGTACAGAGGGCGCAGAAGCAGGACGTGGCAGAACCACCGTGCCGCCCCCCATGCCTCACCCTTACTGTACACGGTGCGAGAGAAGGACCCTCGCCAAGGACTCAGGTGTCTTCGCCACTGGCTCTCCCGTGCCCCCTGTCCTGGCCGCCCACACCTCCCGGGGGCGCTGACGCACCCCCCTGCTCCACATCCCTGGGCGCTGCCATTGTGGCCGCCCTGGTGAAGCCCAAAGCAAAAAGGCCGCACGAGACTGCTGGGCGGCGCTGCTCTTGCTTGGACAACCTGCCTGTCATACCTGCCCCTGAGACCCCTCGTCCCCTCTTGGTCTTGCTGGGGGTGGAGAGCGACCCTGCCTGCACTGGTCACTTGCCCGCGATTGTTTGGCGGCGGTTCTCCGGGGGCTGGCTGTGGCCCTCCTGTCCCCCAGCCTCCTGCATGGGGCCTGCTGGCTGCCCTCCTGTGCTGCCCCCCCCCCCCCCCCCTCCCCCTCCCCCGGGGCGGGGGTCCTGCATCCCCTGTTTGTGGTGCGGCCACAGCGGTCGTGACTTCCCCTTCGGGCACCCGGTCGGCGGCGGGGGGGCGTGGTGCGGGGAGCGGCTTATCTCTCGAGGGGGAGGGGGGGGCGGGTCCTCTGGCTGCGACCCCCCCCTCCGCGTTCTTGGCCGCCTTGGGACGTTTCCGCTGGCGGGGTTCTTCTTTTTTTTTCTGACGAAGCTGCAATAGTTCTGCAATAGTTCTGCAGCAGTACGAGTCAATCTCGGGATCTAAGTACACTCTCAGAACATACCATACCTTCTTCCCCTGTCAAGGACAGGGGTCAAGGTTGACAAAGAAGGAGCAACTTATATTCCCACCTTGAGGAGAGTTTCCACTGGCGTGGTTCTTCTCCTGCTGGTCGGTGCCCCGCCGCCCTCTTCTTGCTCGCATCCGACCTCCAAAACTTGCGGAAACAGGTCAGCCTATCTAGGTCCCGCAAAGTGTGCGTACCGGGGTCAACACAGAAGCAGGATGTGGCAGAGCTACCGTGCCGCCCCCCTCCAAAAGTTGCGGAAACAACACCTACTGTTGCTCCGACAAGGGCATTGCTCTCGCACGGCCATGACCTCAGGTTCTGAAATAGCCAGCACAATCCTAACCTCATGCCGGACTCAATCGGTTCCTTTGCTCCCATGTATTGCTGAATGTTTTGCCGTGCTGCTCTCACAGTGCAAACCAGACCAGTACCAAATGTTGCCTTCAGTTCGCCGCACCAAAGCAGCAACCAAATGTACCCCCCCCCCCCTGTGAAACGAACAATTAGGTCCTAAAAATATGCGGTCCGAACAGGAGTATTCGGTGGACACAACGTTCGGTGCACGACGCAATACTGTGAAACGGCGGTAACACATCCCTGGGCACAAGTTACCCAGCCCATGCAAAGCACAATGCGATGGAGGCCTCCAAGTCGCACTTTTCAGAGTAGAAGCCCTTGTTGCGGTCCCGCTTCATGCGGAAAAGTTGAACATGCTCCCCGGGCTGGGGCACTTCTTCTTCTTGGCACGGGCAGAAGTGGCAGCCCGTTCGAGCTCAGGCACCTTTGGGATGTACAGATTTGATGCGACAGCACTGTCCTCCATCAAATCACGGGTTAGGTATAGGGTGTTCTCAAAAACATGGCACAAACCCACACCCCACGCCCTGCCTTGGCCCAAACCAAAATCACATCACAGTGCCCATCATTGACACCACTACTATCATCAGAGTCACCGCACAAAGGGTGTGATGGTGGAGAGGTGGTGCAGCCGCGAGACGGGGGTTGCGGTGTCTCCTCGGATGATGTTGATGACGTAGGTGATGGTAAGCGCAAAGGAACCTGCACAGCACTGAGAGGGGCTAATGGGTTCTCATAATCACACCCATTTCTAGTATACTTCAGGTGTACGTCATCTCCTTCTGTGGAAGGTCCAAGAACTGTGGCTTGTACAAACTCACCAGTGTGGTCCCGCTTGTCTTGCACCTCCTGGCAGCAAAGAATCAGTCATGGTGGGCAATGGAGGCCCTGTAGTCGAGGAACACCGTTCCCTCACAACCTGATTTACACATTTACCCACCATTACTGCAAGATATATCACAACAGCCCCTCATTTCCCCAAACCTTTAGCCTAAAAGGGCAATTCTGGTGCCTGGTACATAAATAAGTACCTAGTTAACTAGGTGCCAAAAAAGTATGAGGTGAGAGGGCAAAGAATTAGGCTATGTACAGATGATGGACTGTGTTGAACAGGGCTACACTCAGAACTTCCGTTCCCTTGCGGAACTACAGTTTGTTGGACCCGGGGGGGGGGGGGGGGGTTCATGGCCTATCTGGGGTCAGCTCATCCCCCTCCCACAGAACCAGATGAGTTAGTGGCTAGCTCATAGCCTACCAACAGTGATCCATACAATTCGTCATCCATGCACCCCCCACTGTCCCCACTGGGATGCGATATGGAGCTCCCTCCCTGCGACATTGGTGACTGCAACTCCTTCAACCTCTCGCTCTCAGGGGGGGGGGCTGGAGGGGGGGGGGGGGGATGGGGTGTGCTCACCCTCCACACTGGAAATGACAAGACGGCTCGGACAGGTACTGCACCCTGGTCAGGGCTTTGGTGAAGGAAAGCCCAGGATCAGGTGGGCGCACCCCACACACAACACTTGGAGTGTTTGTGTGAGGATGTGGCATGCCAACTCAGCATCAACATGGTGGGTACCGCCGCCGAGACGGGTCCAACATCACTATTGTTTTTGGTCCAGACCAAGATGAGCTGGCGTAGCCTGCTCACTAGATGGTACTCGAGACAACCTCTTGATATCAAGGTTCAGAGCAGTCCAGTTCTACAATGATCCCACAAGTGACTGTGGTAGCGGATCTGGCACGCAGAGAAGATTAGCTGAGTATGAAACCAGGTTATGCAGTGGGAGACTGCCACACCCATCAGCTTCCCTGTGTGCATGAGGCTGAAGACTGAAGCCTGAAAATGACAGCGGAGTATTAAGTACAGCCGAGTGGGTGGGTGGGGCTGACCATCCACTCTCCAACGCCCTCCCTGCCTTCTAAAGATCTTCAACGGCTTGATGGTACCCTATGTTCATGACCTGTCGTGTGCCACGCCATCCCACTCTGCCCCACCACCCCCCTCGCCCAAAATGCTGCTGTGGGATGTCATCGAACCCTTTCCCAAGACGGCACCGCTGGTAGGCCCCATAGTAAAGTTGGCCCTGCTCCTGCCCATGTGTGTGACCAGCTACAAAGATGCAAAACCACCACAAAACGACACAGCACGTCACATTTAGTGCGCGCAATGCTAACACAGTATGATAGGGCCGCAAAAGCGGGTCCAGCAGCTAGTGTTGCTTATATCATGTATTACCTGGACAAGGGACATTCCCAATATGGTCCACGTCGCTGTCATATAGGCAGGTCAGGATAAGGTCAGTCCCGAGACAGTGCGCAGGTCACAAGCCGATTACGGTCCTTCTAGCTGTGGCCGAGAGGCTGAGAACGAGGAAAGTGGCCAGGTTAGTCTTGTGGATCAGAAGGAAAGCAGTGGTCACTCGCGAGACTGGGCAAGAGCTGAACACAACGGACAGGGAAGCCATCAAAGTGGCTGGCCCGTATATCACTGCACAAACTGCGGGGCTAACCCTGTGTGGTGCACACATGGTGCGCAGGCAGCAGGGGTCGTCCAGGCATTCTGCTGCAGATTGTCTGCTGAACATTCGCGACTCTGAGTGAGAATCCCAAAATTGTGGCATCCCAGGTATGGTAGACAACATGCGGCCACCAATCCACACTTGGCCCAGCTATGGCAGGGAATATGTAGCCCCCAATCCACATGACAGGTGTGACAGTACAGCTGATCGAGAGAGAGAGAGAGAGAGAGAGAGAGAGAGAGAGAGAGACTTCAAACATTTCCACCCCCCCTGGGTTTTCCCATCCAAGGGATTTCATTAGCGTCCCATGCACCTTTGTACGTATGGCTGCTCTTAGGCTGAGGAGGGCACATTTCGTGCCGAAACGCGTACCTACTGAACACTCAGTAGTCCTTCTTTTTAGTTTCCAACGCTTTGGTTCGAGACTGCGTGTTTTGCCATTTGAGGGCGCGAATTGGACATTTAATCTTGGGAGTAGATTTTGGGAGTGGATTTACCTAACCCTGCCCGCCTGCACTGTGCAGCTGCTCCCCTCATACGTCGGATATGTACTCTCGCAGAACAGGAACCTGCGACCCTCTTACGGAGGGGGCTCTCGCATCCCCTTGCCCGAGGTATGTGAAGGCCCCACACGTCTGTACACCTCCTGTGCCGAAGACAGAGCTTCACGCACACAGACAGAAACATCCAATTGCTCAAAACCACAGCAAGGGTCAGGATAACGCCCAGAGCCCCTCAAATGAACATTTGTGGGCACCATTGGGCAAACAAGAAACACTCCAATGTCCTTCAGCCCACAAAAGTGACATTTGAACCCCAAACCCTTGTCTTTTGTTGCTGCAGCAATCTTGGTATCGAATTACCTTAGGTCCCAAATTATTACGGTCCCTACGTCCACTGTCGCATAGACAGTGGCTTAGTAAATCAGTGATGGTCGCGACCCTCCAGAATCACTCTGGCAGGGTGACATCGCATCGGACATGGGACACACATGCAGCAGCACACGAACGTACAACACTCTGCACTGCAGAGCTTCCGCTCTCAATGGGGATTGGCGCTATGAGGATTGGCTGTGCGACGATGAATAAACCGAATTGTACGGCTTTCTCTAGTACTTCGCCTGATCCCATGACTGCATTTCAGATGTGTGAAGGCGTAATGACCAGGGGACTCACACCCATAACCTCCTCCGGTTTGGTGGCACTCTGGGACATGCACAATTGCAGAGCAGCACAATGACCTCTTTGGGCTGGCCAAGAAAGGAACTAGAACAAGCTGTCAGAGAAGCAAAACGCTGCCAATCCGGTCGTCAGCATCTACTGTACTGACATCGCCACACTCGGAACAGCTGCCTGAGCACTCGTGGCAACCGTGTTCGAGAGCCATTGGCAGTTTGCTCCACTGAATACCGCACACGTGAAGGGACGTGGTGAAAATCGCAGAGATATGCTTTCAGCAATGGCAGAGGACACAGCACTGCACTTTGGCCGAATTTCTTTTTCCTTCTACAATCGGAACACAACCGCGTCGCGTTATATTTCTGACCACCAAAACCACTGTCAGAAAAAACCAGGAAAACGGCGGTCAGACAGGGTCACCGTGCTTGGACAAGCCTGTGCTGGCGCACAGGGGAGGGCAGGGTAGCGGGGTACTGTTGCTCTGACAAGGGCATTGAAAGGAGGGGGGGAGGGTGTATTGGTGCCCTCACTGTGGGATGCAGATCTTGGTGCAGACCCTTGCGCTGTGTTGCACAAGGCTGGCAAGCTGCAGAGCAACAGAGGCTCCAAGAAAAACCTCTTCAGTGACGGTGCCATAGGCGCCTTTCGCTAAGGCAGATGAAGTTCCCTGTGGGACGGTGGTGTTGGAGGTCTGGTTCAGGTATCACCCACGCTGCCTGAGGGTCCTACAGGATGTCATGAAACACCAGGTTAATTTGCGCTCTCACCGTACGGTACACCCCTTCCCCTGCGGAGGGACTTGGCAAGGCGTTTCGACCTATGCAAACAGCGCTGTCGACTGGGACACGGCATCCATTGTAGATCAGATGAGGGTCTATCAGATCCATTGCAGATCAGATGAGAGGCGGCGCTGTGGTCTGTTGCAGCGTCGTTTAGGGTCAAATGGGAATGGGCGTAAGGCAGCGAAATGCAGTGTGCCAAGGGCAGGGGATGGCATGAGGCCCTTTGGGATGATTGCCGGGGACACAGTGTCACCCCACGAAATGCCCCCGACCACCATGATACCAAGTGCTATCCAAGAATTCCCTCCCTTAGGGACGCCAGAAGGCAGGGGTTATGTAGAATAGTGTGGCATGGTTCTGTCTCGGATAGTGTACTGTGACATCATAGAGCATCACTGTGTATCACAGGTCTTGGTTCCCAAAATGCTTGTATGGCGCCACTCCCTTCCCGTGGCACAAGCATAGCCCAGGTCAAGGACAACGACGACCAGACGGGAGACAGGGTTCCTTTGCTGAGACACGGCTGCGCTGACACACAACACACCGGCATGTCGCTGCATGTTTGAGGCTGAATGCGGACTCGCAGCGATTCCCAATGCACTGCAGCCTCGGTTGTTGCGGACAGTGACAGCTCTTCACCAGCCCACCCCTCCCCACTACTATGGGCTCACATCCCCGTGACCCTACATTGATGAAGAGCTCCAGTCAGAGAACACAAGTGCTTAGCCATCGTCTGACAATGCCCATCGCCCTGGGCATCACACCCTCACCACATATGTCCGGCATCGTCTCTCACAGTTGTGCCCACTGTACGGGAGCCCACACGCGAATTCCCACTGTTCCTCAAAGCGCCGCTGCGCAAATGCAAGGCTGCATTCACATGGTTGTCCTTGTTTCTGTGGTTGCTGGAATTCTCGTGTATACGTATTGTTGAGCGCGACATGGACTGAAAGCATGAAAATGTTTGAATTTTTCGATTTCGAGCCGAAAAAGTCGTTGTTGGTTCCGAAATCATGGCCCGGCGCGAAACCGGGCCAAAGGCACTGATGATGACAAGATCCATCTGGGCTTCTGCACATCCCCATGGCAGTGGGAGGCACACGTGGGAGGGTTGGGGAATACTGTCGCACATGCAACGCGGGGTAGGGGCCTCCCTCAAATGCGCGGGGGCAACATCCGGAGGGCGACGTTGCGGTTGAAGATCCATGTCGTGTGGAAGTATTGCACGTACCCCAGCAGTAAATGGACCCCAAGCAGCGCAAAGCCAATCGCAGTGAAGAGCCACCGGTACAAAAGGTAGACGGGGCTGTTGGCCACTTGCGTGAGAAAGCCCAGTCTCTGGAACGAGCGACCGGTCAGTCGGGGGGTCCCCCGCCGAATCAGGTAATGCTTGAAATAGATAACGAGCTCCGTGCAGAACGCGACCCAGACCCCAATGATGAACAGGAAGAGGAGGAACTGGACAATGTTATTGATGGAGAGGAGGACGGGGATCATCAGGACCATAATGGCGATGAACCCGATGCAACGCAGCGCGATGGCGGACATGACAACGTTATGGGCCACCTGCGCACGGAGACGGTGGAGATTGGCACAGGCGTGGGCACAGGCATGGCATGGGCGTTGGGCATGGGCATGAACAGAGGCATCGGCCTGGCCACGGGCGTAGACGTGGCCATGTCAGTGCGTGCGCGCGGGTCGATGCCTGTGGCCATGTCGCTGATGCGTGTGGACGTTGGCACAGGCAGAGGCATGACGCAGGCCTACACGAGCACCGGCGCGCCCAGGGGCAGGGCGGAGACATGGGCACGGCATAGACATGGTGAATGCTTTCTGCGCGTCGCGGATGCGCCGCAGGGGTACAGAAACCCCATTTTTTGCAGACTGCTGAGGAAACAAACCTGATAACTAAGAAACAGTGCACGTTGACCTTTTGACACCATCGCCCCATCAATGTGAGGACTACGGCCCCGCCTCAAGAAGCAACAACGCCTTCAATGAAAATCACATGGGCTTCAGTTTTCAGATCAACAGTGTAGAAACTGCAATATTCCACAATTAGGCAGGTTTCCTAAACTGCCCGCCGCAGGCGCCGCAGGAAAAGCGTTCTCATAGGAACAGGCATCACATGGGCACAGGCATAGGCATGGGCACAGGCATAGGCATGGGCACAGGCATAGGCACGGGCACACGACACACAACCAGACCTGCTTCAGGATGTAGTAGAAGATGAGGAAGGAAAGGAGCATTAGGGCCGGGACCGACACGGAGTGAAGCAGGTCATAGGGCCAGTACGTTTCGATCTGGAGGAACGTGTACAGCGGGAGGCTGAACCAGAAGGCGTAGATGACGATGCGGCGGAAGAACATTGTCACCAACTCCAGCTCCGGTTGACTGCGCCGAATGTCCCACGCATAATTGAGGACGGAGGTATCAGGGCCGTCCCTATTCCGCACCACCTCCTTCGGGTTCTGCTCGTTGGGCTTGAGGTGGATCATTTTCAGGGACACGTATTTTTGCAGGAAATTCTGGAACGGCCCGTACTTTATGGCGTACCCCTTGTCATCCCACTCTTGATTCAGGTCGCCAAACGCCAACTGTGGAGAGGGAGGGGCTTTGAGCAGTGGATTGTGGGGGGCGGTCTTCGAGGCAGGGTCTCCCTTGGGGGGGGGGGGGGGGGGTTGTAACGCCAACAGAAACGAACGTTCACGGGGACGCTCTCTGCTTCATGGTCAAGACATGGGCAAGACACAAAACCACAGAAATACTATTGACCAATGGCCGGCGATTGGCGGTTGGTCCTTGGGGGCTGTCCTTAAGGGTTGTCCTAAACAAAAGGGGGGGGAAATGGGGGGTTCTTAGGGACAGTCCTGCTTCGAGGTTGGTGAGGTCTGGTGCCGCTTAGATGGCGGAGGAGGCCCCGGGTGTCGGGTGCTGGTCCCACGTGACAGTCTTCAATGGGGGAAAAGAAAACAGCCGCCGCTCCAGTTCGCCTTTTGACCTGCACAGAGCGGCCGCCGGCGACTGGAGGAGGAGGTGCCGTATTAGGGCACGGAGGTCCGATGTCCCGATGACGGTTGTCTCACGAAATGCTGCTTTTGCTTCACTGAGGACAGCCTGCAGACACTGACGGCGGTTGGCGATCAACCGACGGCGGTTGGCTGGTCACCAAGAACACCACCAGAGGGGGTTCTGTAGTGCCGCCAATGACCCGTAAATCCGATGCAGTGCCATTTCGGGGGTCCCACAAAATCAAGATGGTCAAGGCGCCAAATCCCACGGGCCGCTGTGGCCCACACAATCTGCACGTCATTATCCTCCTCAGAATCTGAGCAAGACAATGAGTCAGGATCAGTGCCACTGCGATGATCTGTTGGAGAGGCTGCCGCATTGGGTTGCAGTTGCAAGCAGAATGTTATCCCTGCGAGCACCCATGCCATGTGTACCCAGTACGTCACCATAACACCGCGTCTATAGACGCCGGGTCACAGGCACTGGGCACAAGCCCGCGGCACAAGGCGGTGCTGCACATGCGACCTCCCGATCGTTGGTCTTCATGATCCGATTCCACACAAACTTCACGAAAAGCGGGTCGTCCGGGAAATCGTTCGCGGTGTCGTCGAGGTCGTTGAGGAACGTGTACCAGTGGAAAATCCAAAAGCTCTGCAGGCTCTTCGCCTGCCCGGCCATCTTCATGACCTTCTCCCAATCCTGCACAAACTGCTGCCGTTCATCGACCTGGTCAAGTGGGCAGAGGACATGCAGAGCACCAACAAGCGGGCCCCTCGTGTTGGTAACACCACTGGTCGTGTCCATTTTGCCGCACGCAAGTAAAGAGAACTTGTGCGACACAGCGCTATGCCACAGCGCCGCACAACAGACCGCACGATCCACCACAAACAACAGTTTCCTGCTTTTTGCGGCCGACAACCATCGCACTTTTGGGGCGGTACAGACCGGGCCATGTCTGATGCCAGTAAGTAACTGACCACTTTGTAAACGTTACGTCGCGTTCGGAACGAGGGGTCTCGCTGCGCAGTCTGGCCCGGTAGATGCTCAAACAGTCACCTGACGGAAATGCCCGTCGAGGCGTGACCCTCAGCCGGCGCATTACACGACACCTGAGCTCTCCGCACCCCTGTTCTGAAAGCAGCATTCTGCTCCTTCGGCCCCAAACCATTCCCACGTTTGTTTCCCACGTGTCAGCGCTGCATGTGGGTACTGTGGGCCATGTGGCATGGGCCATGTGCGATCCCGGTAAATGACTGACGTCCCGTTACAAGCAAAGGGGACTGCCGGCGCACTCGTGTTCTTGTGGTCACACGTGGCATTTTTGGGGGGGTGTTTGATATCGTTCACCGTCTGCACATCACATGCAGCAGTTCAGCTTTGCTTTGCTCTGCCTTTTATTATAATACCATTATAATACTATTATTTCGTTGAATATATATCATCAATTGTAGCATAATATTTATTGGCTGTACCACCCATGCGTTGCTTGGCCGTCGCAGCCCCCCGTCCCCCGCTTCCTCAAGGTAAGGCCAAGTGGACTATCAGATGACCCCCAGGAAGTGCTTTTTTTTTTCACACACCCATCGCCCGTCCCTCCCAATCGCCCCGCCCTCACACCTTCGCCACCACCTCTGCGTGCGGGAAGATCCGCTCCTTCGTGTTCGTGTCCAGCAGTTTGTCGGCGCGTTGGATGAGGGTGTACACGTCCGGGTCCAGGGCATCGTCGCGGCGGTGACCCCACATCCACAGCTCCTCGATGGCCTCCAACAGCGACCGGTAGGTGGGCTTGGGGTTGTACAGGACCGGGGCCGACACGTAGCAGATGCCCGCGATCATGGGCCAGAACAGGTAGAGGACGGGATTCCCCAGAGCGCAGAACAGGATGACCATCAGCAGGAGCTTGCAGCCTGAGGTAGGGGGGCAGGGCAGGGGCTGTGGTCGGGGACAGTCACTGCAGGGGCTCAGGAAGGGGCTGCAATGTGGGGATGGGATTGGGGAGGGGGGGGGGGGGGGATGAGGACAAAAGGGGGGCCTGGGCAGGGCTGGGCGGGCTTTCAACTGGGGGAGGGGGAGATCGATACAGCCCAGCCCCCTCCCCCCCCCAAAAGGCTCAAATGGCGCCCCCCCCAAAATCCTCCCAAGACTGACCCCAAGAGGTGGTAGGACCCAAAAATCGGCTCTGGGAGGGTGGTGGTGGTGGTGGGTCTGCAGGAGTCGCACCTGCTATGGTATGGGCTGGAGCATGGCTCGGACCCACCCTCCCCACTTTTGTACCACCGTTTGGCCGTGGGGGTAAAAAACGGCCACAGGTTTTCTATCTTAGAAAACCTGTGGTTTTCGGCTGTCGGGTCGCCTGGGTGACGGACGTCGCTCCACTTAGTGTACATGCTCGGGAGGTCTTAACTCCTTCTGCCGTTGCAGTGTGCCGGAGTGTCACGCTCCCCGACGGGTGTCTGAAGCCCCTCTGTGTGTGTTGTGCGTGTCCCGTGCGCGCTATCACCTTGCGTTCACGGGTCTCGTGTGTGTTGCATCCATGCAGGCGCTCCGTGGCAGGCATTTGCGCGCCATGCAGGCGCTCTGTGATTTGCATCTGTGTGCCATGCAGGCGCCCTGTGACCCGCATCTGTTGCCATGCAGGCGCTCTGTGACGCACATGTGTGCGCAACGTGAGCCCTCTGTGACCTGCATTTGTGCGCCATGCAGGCGCTCTGTGACTCGCATCTGGCACCATGTAGGCGCCCTGTGATTCGCATCTGTGCGCCAGGCGGGCTCTCTGTAACTTGTATCTTTGTGCCATGCAGGCGCTTGGTGACTCGCATCTGTGCTCCATGCAGGAACTCTATGACTCGCATCTGTGTGCCCTGCAGGCGCTCGGCGACTCGCATATGTGCGCGATGCACGCGCTCTGTGACTCGCATCTGGCACCATGTAGGCGCCCTGTGACTCGCATCTGTGCGCCAGGCGGGCTCTCTGTAACTTGTATCTTTGTGCCATGCAGGCGCTTGGTGACTCGCATCTGTGCTCCATGCAAGAACTCTATGACTCGCATCTGTGTGCCCTGCAGGCGCTCGGCGACTCGCATATGTGCGCGATGCAGGCGCTCTGTGACCGGTATCCGTGCGCCATTCCGGCGTTCTGTGACTTACATCTATGCGTCATGCTGGCGGGTGTGACTTGCATCTATGCGCCACGCATGCGCTCTGTGACTCTCATCAGTGCGCCATGCAGGCTCTCTGTGACTTGCATGTGTGCGCTATGAAGTCGCTCTCAGACTTGCATCTGTGTGCCATGCAGGCGCTCTGTGACCCGCATCTGAACGCCATCCACGCGCTCTGTGACTCGCATCTGTGCGCCTTGCAGGCGCCCTATGACTCACATTCGCGCGCCATGCAGGCACTCCGGGACGCGCATCTGAATGCCATGCAGGCGCCCTGTGTCTCGCATGTGTGTGCCATGCAGGCGCTCTGTGAAGTGTATCTGTGCGCCATGCAGGCGCTCTGTGACTCGCATTTGTGTGCCATGCAGGCGTTCTATGACTTGCATCTGAACGCCATGCAGACACTCTGTGACTCGCATCTGTGCGCCACGCAGGCGGTCTGTGACTCGAATTCGTATGCCATGCAGGCACTCCAGGACGCGCATTTGAACGCCATGCAGGCGCTCTGTCGCTCGCATCTGTGCGCTATGCTGGCACTCTGTGACCCGCTTCTTTGCGCCATGCACGCGCTCTGTGACTTGCAACGGTGTGCCATGCAAGCGCTATGTGAAGTGTATCTTTGCGCCCTGCAGGCGCCCTATGACTCGCATCTGTGCGCCACGCGGGCGCTTTGTGACTCATATCCATGCGCCGTGCAGGCGCTCTGTGACCGGTATCCGTGCGCCATGCCGGCGCTCTGTGACTTGCGTCTGAACGCCTTGCAGACTCGCATCCGAACGCCATGCAGACACCCTGTGACTTGGATCTTTGCGCCACGTAGGCACTCTGTGACTCGCATTCGTGTGCCATGCAGGCACTCCGGGACGCGCATTTGAACGCCATGCAGGCGCTCTGTCGCTCGCATCTGTGCGCTATACAGGCACTCTGTGACCCGCTTCTTTGCGCCATGCACGCGCTCTGTGACTTGCAGCGGTGTGCCATGCAGGCGCGCTGTGAAGTGTATCTGTGCGCCCTGCAGACACTCTATGACTGGCATCTGCGCGCTATGCGGGCGCTCTGTGACTCACATCTGAACGCCATGCAGACACTCTGTGACTCGTATCTGTGTGCCACGCAGGCGGTCTGTGACTCGCATTCGTGTGCCTTGCAGGCACTCCGGGACGCGCATCTGAACGCCATGCAGGCGCTCTGTCGCTCGCATCTGTGCGCTATGCTGGCACTCTGTGACCCGCTTCTTTGCGCCATGCACGCGCTCTGTGACTTGGATGGGGGGTGGGGGGGGGGGTATGCGCGATGCCAGCGTGCACACTTCAATATCCAAGAGCGGTGTGTGTGGGTCGCCTGTGTGTGCCCCCCGCAGTGGTGCTTGGGGGGATGTCACTTCTGTGGTGTCCCATGGTGCGCCATCTGTGGGGTGTTCAGGGGGGGTTGCAGTGCTACCTCTTGTCGGAGTGTGAAAGAGGGGGGGGGGGGGGGTATGTCTTCATCCCCACGTCATATTTGAGATCGCCACGAGGTCTGACCGATTTTGAGTGCCCGTTAGCAGAAGCAGCTTCAAGCAGAACAGGAAATAAGAGACCATTTTTGGAGGTTGGATCTGATCAAACAAAACTTGTGGTCCTCTCAAGGGGGGAGGGCGGTGGGGTAGAGGCTGAGTGAGTATGCCGGTTGCTACTTCCGGGTGTCCGTACTCGGTTTTGAAGAGGGAATCCTCCACGCGTGGATGGGTGGATTGGTGAAGGGGGCGCGTTCAAACATTGCGAGAGGTGGGGGGGCCGCTCATGATGCCACCAGGACGATGTCCACGTTTTGGAACTGCCCCATCTGCTGGCATTCATGGCTTTGGGGCTGGTGCCTGGCAGTTTGCCTTCCCGCGGGCCTATATCTGGGTTTTCGGCTGGGGCAAGTCAAGGGGGGCTTATTACCTCTGATCCCCCCCCCCCAGGGAAGTATTAGAAAGGCGGGGTGGGGGTTATGGGACCCAAATGTGTGTACCAAGAATGGCCCAACCAGGTTTTCCCAATGGCAAATTTACTTTTTTCCCACAATGGTCACGATGGTCTGGGGGGGGGGGGTCCAGAGGGGCGCAATCCCCCTCCTCCTACGGTGTACGGCCATTCTAATACTTCCCTGCCCCCCCCCCCCTCTCTCTGGGGATACACAGCCCCACACACTCTTCCGAGGCTTGGGGGACTTGGGGGGACCTGGCAGGAAATTGGAGATGCTGTGGCACAGGAAGATGTCCACGATGGACGTGCGGGTGTTCCCCAGGCCGCGACCGGAGGCCATGTAGGCCCCTTTCTTGGTCATCAAGGCCAGGGCGAAGTAGTCTGCTGTGATGCGGTTCTGATGACTGTAGAAGGGGATGGAGAAGACAATGTCAGTGAAGGACAGGTACGTGAATTCCAGCTTCCGCTCCACGACCATCGGCACGACGTTCAAGATCCCGAGCGGAATGAGCCACGCGATGCCGATGGGGGACCCATGCGCCGCCAAGATGTTGGGTGTGACCTGCAAAATGAGATGAAGTGGAGGAGGTTGGAGTGTTAGCCAAAGGTTGAGGTTCCAGGCAGAGTTCCTTTTAGGGCGGCGGCGGGGGGGGGGGGGGGTCTGGCCCCCCCACCCACCCCCATTGGGATGCCGAGTTTTTGGAGGTGCCGCAAAATTTTTGATGCAATCGTGAGAGCCAACATGAATGAAAAAAAAGAAGAAGAAGAAGAAGAAGAAAAAGATGACCAGCAAACAACAATGGCCATACTGAATTCCACAACGGGGGTTCCGCGCCTTTTTTGAAAATCTCAAGGCTTCCAGGCAAGGCTGTCAGGACCACGGGGGGGGCGTAGCATCGGGCCATACGCCGACTCCTTCCCACTCTCGGACCACTTTCAAGGCGGGACGGGGGGGGGGGGGGGGGCAGACTCCAATTAACCACTATCCAAAGGCCATTTGACTAGTGACTAGCAACTTGTTTATTTTGGTGAAATTTTTTTGATTTTGTACCTTTTTTTAACAAATTGTTTACAAAAATGGTCATTCTGCGGATGCTTGCCTCCTTTTACCTATTCCTTCCATTGCAGGTTCATAGGACACAACTTTGTTCCATGTGGCTGGTACCATTGAGCTCTGTATAATTCTCTAGTACATGTTCAGATATGTTTGTATGTGCCCATACCCTGCACATGAAAACAAGAGCACAACATAAGCATGGGGAACATCTTTGTATTTGAATGCTTGTACGTGTATGCTTGTGGCACCTCTGGCATGAATGCTTGGTGCCACAAATGTTTGCACCACAACATGCACACCTTACCGGAACAAGAAAAAAAGGACTTAGGGAGGGGGTGGCGCGTGAGGACGATGGAGACGGGGCAGCCGACGCGCCTCAACTAGACGCCGGCTTCTTCATGGTGAAGGCCCAGCCATCACGCGTGCCATCCGTCTTGGCGGCGCGCATGACCTGGGTGTGGGCCAACTTCGTCAACGATCCACCGTCAGGGGACTGCAAGTACCGGAGGGCAGCCGAGGCATTGTTGAAATGCATCCAATTGGCACCCTCGGGAGCAACCGGACCGAGGCGGCGCATCCATACATTACCACCCATCCCGAGATCCCGAGATAGGAAAAGAGGGTCTAAAGGGTGAACAAACAAGAAGACGAGAGATGATAATTCTTCTGGGAGAATGGAGAAACATAGGAACCACCGAAGTTCAAGCTTTGTCTATTTATTTATGGTACTGCGCACGGACATGAAGCGAATTACAAGCGAGAACTTTGTTTATTTTGGGTTGAAGCTTTTTGTTCTAATGTGGACGTACAAATGCAAGCCGTCACGAAGTGCCAAGAGGCATATTTCCCTAACCTCTTCGTTCCAAGCGGTCATGTGCCCGTGGGCACCCGATGTCGAGTATGATTGTTGCTTTACGGAACCCTATTTAAGTGACACCTACCCAAAATGACAACTAGCAAGCGAATGGCACAACAAGGCAACCCAAAACCTTCCCCAATGCATGCAACAATATGTGAAAAGATCGATAAACATCAATAAACATCAATAAACAGCGATTCTCTCCCAAAAACGGTCGTTTTTTTGGAAATGAACGCGTAAACGCGTTTATGTTGAATTTGACTAGCGACTAGAATAGTAATTAATTAGAGCCTGGGGGGGGGGCCAAGAAGGGGGGGGGGGGGGCTTCATACCCTGACAAATATGGCATAAAATGACCGCCTCATCGCGCTAATCACTTCGAAGCATGTATGTTGGAGAAATTTTTTTGAAACAAGGGGGGAGGGGGCATGGTAGGTGGTACTTTTGTTTAAAGGCATAGCACCCCTGAGTCAATTCCCGGCCACTAGTGGCGCTAGTGGCGCTAGTGCGCACAAAATCAGAATTGGATGCCTAACCCCTGCCTTCTAAGAGGCCTACAAGTGGGTGGAAATGCTACATCACCCCTGCATTCTTGGGGATCCCCAAAAAAGGGGACAAAGTCAAAGCAAAAAAAAAGGCAAAAAAAAAAATTTCCCATGGTGTCCCTGATCCTGCCTACAGCATGTAGACTGACCCCACTGGGGTTTGAACCCAGGCCCTTCCAGTTGCAGATGCACTGCTAAGGTATGGCCCATCTCTGACATACCTCTGCACAGGGGTGGTATTCATATTTGGTCCAATTTGGTTTTCATCCACTATTGGGTTCTCCTAAAAAAAAACTGAGTATTTTGAGAACAGACACATGGTGTGAAAACCCATTTTTTCACCCTCTACTAAGTCAAGCAAAATTTCATTAGGGCGCCTTTGGCGCCCATGGTCCGGCACTTCCGGGCCAAAACCCAGCAGGGAGGGGGGGGGGGGGTCGGCGTAAAGGGTCCGGTCCCCCCCCCCCCCCCCCGTGGTCAGGACAGAGTATGACTCGAGTGTCGGGAGTGGGAATCTTCTACTTTTTGAGGCAATTTTCGGAACCGAGAAAGCCCCCGGGCAAAGTTCACGAGGTTCTCAATTCTGGACTAGTTGCCCAATGGTTTGTTGCCTGATGCTGAATTGGATGAACCCACTGTGGACAGTGAAGCCGCTGAGGCTGAGGCTGTCCCGCCAGGTCGTTGCACTCTGTCCACACATGACATACCGGTGGTGCACTGGCTTTGCTCCTCCACACGAGATCGGTGTTGCACTTTGTCACGTCTGCCGCGCTGTTGCCTTGTGGCAAGACCACTACCCTCCCAAACCCTGAGGCTGAGGCTGGTACCCATGACGGCCTGTTTGTCTCAGGAGTGCTTCTTGTAAGTGCAGGCACAGGGGCAGATGAATGGTTTTGTGGATTGTGTCTGGTCCGTCGTGGTCCCCGATCCAACGGAGGGGCGTCCCATCGTACGTAACGCAGTGCCCGGGGGGGGGGGGGGGGGGGGATGGTTCGAAGGGGGGGAGATCCCCCCCCCCCCCGCGCGCCTCCAGGGCGCCCAGGCTATGCCCAGCCACTGTCTCCCTGGCGGCAAGTGCCAGCTTTAATGGCATTTGTAAACGAGAATAACTGCCCACAACCGCTTTGGCAACCTCCTCCAACCGCCTATCCAACCGCTTCTCTTCTGGGCGGGAAGAAAATTGCTCTGCGGGGGGGGAAGGACACGGAAGCCCAACCCCCCCCCCCCTCCTTGGCCGCCGTGACGGTAGGGGGGGGATTCAGGGCAGGGGTGCCCGACCTGCCGTGCCGGGGGGGGGGGGGTCAACCCAACATCTATGGCTCAAAATGATACCCAGGTTGCGCTGATCATTTTGACTACTCAAATGTGGGGGGGGGGGGGGATTATTGGTGGAAAAAAAATTTTCGGGCCAAAATTTGTATTCCTGCGCCTTTGGCGCCAACATCCGTTCTTACACAAAACAAAGGGCCCGACACGGAACCGCATTTCTCCAACACCCCCCCCCCCCTCCTTCGGCGGGCGTCCATGTCCACCCCCCCCCCCCCCTGCGGAGCAATTTTCAGGTCGCCCTGGGGCCGCCTTTGAGGTCCCTTCCCTTCAAATGCAACCCTCGGGGGGGGGGGGGGGGGGGGGCTCGCAGGCACGACTGTGGGCGGCACCTGCGCCACTGCGAACAGGGTCCACATGGCCGTGAACAGCACAACCGACCGGTCGGCGACGTAGAGAATGAGGAAATGGTTGAGGGTGCCATAGAACACAGCGATCTTCTGCGCGATGGTCAGGTCCGTGAGGTACAGATCGGCGACCTGGCGGCTGCACAACTGCATGACGCACCCCTGCGACAACTTCTTGAGGAACACGGACGCCGCGTTGAACTCAACGTCACGGCCTTTGCCGTAGAAGAAGGACTCGCTGAAGCCGATGGTGACGCCCTGCGAACGACCCGCAGTCCCCCGGCGAATCCCACGGGCCTTGACCCAGGCCTTCCCTCACTCAAACAGCGAAACAGCACCGGGGCGTCGCGACAGCTGGTCCGGCGGCTGCCGGGGGTTGCCTCCCAAACGTCACCCGACCCGATTTGCTTGAAGGGGAGGGGGCTATGGGGGCAATTCCAGAGCAGCTGCAGAGCGGTTACAGGGAACTGTGAAAGCAGTTATCGGCGGTTACTGGCGGTTGGAAATACGATTGGGGCTAGTGTAAGGGTATGGGACTGCCTTTGGGATAGAGTCAGGGCCGCAGTCTTGGGGTGGGGGTAACCTCCTGTGTGACATTCCGTCTGGGGGTAACCCCCACCCCGCCCCATCAAGCGATTCCCTGCCCCCAAACGCCGTCGTTCCTTTTGGGGCAACGTGGGGCAACGTGGGGGCACTACCCGTATTGCCACTCCGGTGAGGCGGGGCGCGCAAGGCACAGAGGCGCCTGGCATCCAAATCAATGCTCCGGCCCATCCATCCCAATGCTTGACCCCCAAACATCACCCCCTCCTCCAGCCCAGGCTGCATCACCCCTGCCATCTCGGGGGCCCACGTGTGGGCGGAATGGCGACATCACCCCTGCCGTCTCGGGGGTCCCCAACACAGGGACAAAAAATGGGAAAAAGGGGGGGACAACGGGGGGATGGGAGGATCAGGGAAAGCTTTGCCCGGCGCCCCCGGGGCGCTACCGTACTCTCACCTCTCACGTCTCACCTCAGAGTCGGGGGCACGCGTGACACAGGGGTCCACGGGGCACACGACCTGCAAGATCATCTCGTACCCCAAAAAGATGTCCTCGTTGACGTTGACGCGCAGCGACCCCCGTGACACGCCCCCCGTCTTCTTGACCAGATGGGCGTTGACCATGTCCGGGTGGCCGTAGTGCAGGCGGATGTGGTGCGGCTGGAACAGGAAGCGCTGCACCAGTGTCCCGAAGGCGTGCTCGGCCAGGGCCATGTACCGGCCCACGACCGAGTGGTTGCACGTCATCACGTGCTCCCGGAAGCCCAGGATGCCGTACTGGTCCCCGCCGATCAGGCTCTGCACCCGCGTACTGCTCCGCAGGGGCTTTTCCTTCGTACGCCGCGTCAAATCGACCTTCAAGAGACCCGAGGAGGGCCCATGATTTGGGAAGAGGGGTAGGGGGGGGGGAGGATAACATTAGAAGAGAGGGGGGGTCGGGGACCCAAAAATTTGTGCACCAAAAATGGCCCGACCAGATGTTCCCAATTGTAAATTACGTTTTGATCTGGCGGGGAGGGGGGGGGGGGGGGGCTCCCCCTACAGTTGTTGACCACTCTAATGTAAAACTGGGGGGGGGGGGTGAGTTTGGAGGGAAGAGGGCGTCTGAAGAGAAGGGGGGATTTGAGGATGTAGAGAGTGGCATGGGATCTGAGGATGGCAGAGGGGGGCCTGGGTTGAGGAAGGGGGTTCCGTGACAGCGGGTGAGTCACTGGCTGGGGGGTGGGGGGTGGGAGGGGGGAGGGGGGAGGGGGGATGACGCCTGGATGGATTGGCGTCTGGAGCTTACCCTTGTCCTTCCCTTCCGTAGGCAGCGGTGCCCATCGCCCCCCTTGTGCCCTTGATCTCCCGGTCTGGCCTGCCCTCACCTCCCCGCACTCCCCCTTCCTTTCTTTCGGGAGATTGTACCAACAAAGCCCCCGGACTGTCCCTGTTCCACTGCTCCCTGTCGGGCCCACATGGAGGAGGACAACAGCCCTCGGAATTGGCCACGTGCGTCCGGGCGGACACCCCCATCACGGGGGGGGGGGGGGGCGACTACAACCGGTCCTGATGCGACACCCCCCCAGCTATCTGTCAAAACTTGGGGGGGGAGGGGGGGGGCTTGGGGTGGGCAGGGGGGGGGGGTCGGCTGGAGGGTCGGGGGGGGGGGGGGGCTGGAGAGTCTAGGGGGGGCTGTCGCCTGGAGGGTTGGGGGGGGGGGCTGGAGGGTCTAGGGGAGGGGAGTTCGGCCTTGGGGGGGGGGGGATTCCCCAGGTGGGGGGGCCTACGCGCGACCCACAACAACCACATGCATACCTCTAGGGGGGATGTGTGTCTGGGGCGGGTTTGGGGAAGCTGCTGGTGGTTGTTGTGAAGCACGGGCTACAGATTGGTAGGTGTGTCCACCCTGGTTGTGGTGATCTTCACTTTGCAACAAACGACATTTGTTTAGCGCCTCGTCTTGCTAATCTGGCGCTCAAAACATGGATGGTTTGATGAAAGGGAAGCATGCACAAAAAAACTTTGGTGCCGTTGGCGCCATGGCCCCAACACCACCATCTCTCAAAACCCCGGGGGGGGGGAGGGGGGGGGGGGGCTGGGGGGGTTGTCGCATACAAAGACCGGGCCCGGTCGCCCCCCCCCCTTGACCCCCATACCGGCGGTGGGGGGACCCTCCCCAACGGAGGGAGGGGAGGGGGGGGCGCGGGCATTTGGAGGGAGGACGGGTTTCGAACGAGAACAGGACGGCCTTCAGGAGGGCCAGGGGGTGTGTGATGGTCCGGGTGTGGTCATGGAGAGCACGGGGAGAAGGACGTGGAGGTGGGGTGACGGGCTTTCGACTGGGGGAGGGGGGGGGGTGTCGATACAGCCCAAAAAAAAAAGGCTCAATTGACGGGCTTCACAAAATCCTACCGAGACCGACCCCTGGGCCCCGGAGGTGACCCGGACCCAGAATTCGGCAAAAATGAAAATGGATTTTTGGAATCAGCGGGTCGAGGGGGTTCAGAAAAGTCATCATTCGCCGTGTAGTTGGTGGCTGTCGTTCACAAAGGGGGGAGGAGAGGACGAGTAGGGTCTGGCGGTCGTGTCGCACGCAGAAGGAGGAGGGAGGTAGCGATTGGCGGGGGACGAGCAGGATGATGGGCAGCGGAGGGAGCACGGGGCGCCTCATGGGGGTGGCGGGAAGGGGGGGTTGGCGGCGTTTCGCACACGCGACGCCCATGCCACTGCACCGGGCGCCAATGGCCCACTGCCCCAACTGCGAGACCCCCAGCAAAACGATGGGTTTTGGATAGAAGCGGCACCAGCCGTTGGCTGCGGCGGATGTGGCTGAGACGCGGTCCGGGACGGCGTACCTTCAATTGAATCTTCGCCTCGAACTGCGGCAGAATGAGGGGGAGCTTGGCGCCTTCGGAGTAGTAGGCGTCCTGGTTCATGTCCAGAATGTTGACCACCTGCGGCGTTGGTGAGGCACAGGGGACCAACAGAGCGCTGGGTACGAGGCCCTGCATCGGACCCCCGCAGCGGCATCCTGGAGCACGGGCAACGGCACCACCGATCCAGCCCCTTCTGATCACGCGTGACCCGGCGGACGCTCGTGGCATCCGGGCTTTGAAGTCCCCCGCATGATCCTGACTGCATGCCAGACTCACTCAGTTCACCACATCTCAGCTGCGCAGGGGCAGGGGGGCGGGGCGGTCAATCACCGAAGCGGTGCTGCATGCCGGGCCAACGTGCGTGGTACCGGGCATACCCCTCCATCAGCGAGCGGCGGCTGCGGCCCCCGCCACTGCCACTACCGCCACCTCCGCCCATGACCACCTCATTTGCCCCCCTTTGCCGGTGGTCGCGGTGCCGTCGTCCCCCTTCTCACATCCGCACCGGCAGCGGCCTCCTCCCGCGTCCTCCGGACCACTTCCTCTTGGTCTATGCCACCACTGCCACCAAGGAACGACGGTGAGCCGGGCGTGGTTCTTTGAGGCGGGCTGCATCGGATCGCAGTGCGACACACAAAACAACACCAATGCCCCCCGATCAGCACCCGTTGTACATGATGGCACATGGAGCCGAAGAGTTCAGTCATGGGCATACGTCAGGCCGCGCCCCACTGCGTCAGGATGGGACGTCATGCTGTTCCTCCTCCACCTACTCCCCCTCCTCCACCAACCCAACCCTCCTCCTTCTTGCAATACCACCAGCACACCCTCCTCCTCCTCCTCCTCCTCCTCCTCCTCCTCCTCCTCCTCCTCCTCCTCCTCCTCCTCTTCCTCTTCCTCCTCCTCCTCCTCCTCTTCCTCCTCCTCCTCTTCCTCCTCCTCCTCAAACAGATCCACGACCACCTCCTGCCTCACCTGCAGCTTCTCCTTGTCCTTGTCTAACTCCCTTGCTCCTCCTCCTCATAACAACCACATCATGCTCCTCCTCAGCGTCCCCATCATCAGATCATTGTCATCCTAATTCCCGTTCTGCCACCAGCGACACATTTTTTAGCTGTAAACTAAAACAACAATTTATGTTACGTTTTGGGTCGAGTAAGTTTTTGTCGTACAAGCGAATGCCAAATTTTTCAGTACTCGACAAAAAAGGATTCTTTTTCACTCACCTCTACAGCCAAAGAAAACTGACTGGGCTTATGCCATACACGACATACCACCGCCGCCGCCTCGCCATATTCTCCTCCATGATTGCCGCCGCTGGCGGCGGCGGTGGCGGCGGCAGCACAGGGACAGCGCACGAGGGCAACACAAAAGGAAGCAGCGGACATGGGCCGAGGGGCACGGGCGTGGACAGGGAGGGGGGGGGGGGGGGCAAGGCACCTCCCCCATGAGGGCATTGATCATGTTGTTCTGGTTCTCCGCCTTCCCCTCCCCAATCTTCAGGCGCTTCCAGGTCCGCCGCAGTTCAGTCTTCACCGCGAACTGGCTCACCTTCTCGCTGTCGAAGCTGTACACCCCGTCGCTCTCCTTGAGGAACTGGTACGAGTGCACTTCGACTTGACTCACGAAGTCGTCGCGCCGCCGCAGCCAAAAGCTCATGGGGTTCTGGGGGTCGTCCTTGGCGGTCATGAACTCCACGTGGCGCAGCTTCCACAACGAGAGGCACTCGTTGATCTCGCTGTACGTCTCCTTCTTGTTCTCGTAGACCTGCGCTCCCACGAGCACCTGAGGACCGCGTGCGCGTGTGACGGGCCCGTACAGCCCCGGGGCTGCAGATCAGGACAGCACCCGTTTCGTATGGCAGCGGCGGCCAAAAGCCCCGGGTCTCCGTCACACCCAAAGGGGCCTCTCAACACGCAGCAGCCCAACCATTGCATCTTCCTCTCGGGCTGCTGCGTTGTCATCAGAAAAGAAATGGGGGTCATTGGGGTCACGGGGTCAAGATTGTGGGGGAGTTGATTCCAAATTTTTGTCGTTCGGGCAGCAATTTCTGAGCCAGGACTGGTCCTCAGACTGCCACTTTACAAGGGCTCTGTCACGGGAGCCCCTTTCCCCGACCCCCCCCCCTGGACCCCCACACGACGAAGCCGAGAGTTTCGGATTTTTACGAGGCTGCGGCAGATGTTGAGGACACAGGCAGAATCACATGAAGGCGTGGCAGAACATGCAGTTGGAGATGCCTCTTTTCTCTGTTTTTCTCTTCCCCCTGGGTGTTATTTTGGTGCTTGCTTATACTCGGCGGGGGGGGGGGGGGGGTTAGTGGGGACCCCCTGGCCTGGAAGCCATTTTTCTGCAGTGAAAAGAGGGGCCGCTTCGAATATAAGCACGCAAAAAAAAAGAAGAAGAAGCAAGCTAAAACAAAAGAAGCAACAAAATATAAGCAAGCACTTGCTTATAATTGGGGGGCGAAGGATTATTGTCAGTCCTCATATCACCCCCATACAGGACCCCCCCCCCCCCGCATACCTTTTTCCCACCCCCCTGTGGCGGGTTGTACCCGGCCATGGCATTCGGAATGCATTTCTGTGGAAGTGTAAGGGACTTACATGAGATGCCTACGGGATCTCAGCCGGATTCGACTGGAATGTGTGTACCACTGGCATTCGCACGCAAGCGACCAGTTGCAGCCGTGGACAGGAGCGAAACCTGATACTTGTCTTGCACAATCTGATCGGCCTTGTGTCGGATGTCGTTGGCAATGATGACATCCCCCAGCACTGTGGACAGTCTGCAAACACGCCGAACTCGTGGGTGGGGATGGAAAGGGGTAAGGCCAGGGGTTCCGGGGGGGTTGGCGAAGCGGTTAGAGGGGGCTGGTTTCGGTTCAGAGCGGGTACTGTCCGCGACAAATACCATTCAGAGGGCGATTGGGGGGAGAGTGTCTGGGTGCGCAAAGGGGGGGAAATGGGGTGTACCTGGCCCATTGCAGGGAGCGGTTCAGTGTAGTCCTGGGCGCCAACAGTGGGAGTGGAATTCCGGAGCACAATGGGGAGTGTGGTGCATGTGATGTTGGTTTTGTTGGTGGGGTGCGGTCAAAACACAGAAAACAAACAACTACAAAACCAAAAGGTGATGACCAATGATCCGCATTGCATGCAATCTAACAACGGTCACCAGGAAAAGCGGTAGGCAAAAGGATCGTCCACAGACAGTTTGGAGGGGCAGGGGGGCAAATTGTTGCTTTGGTTTTTTTGGCATAATTTGCAATTCTGGGCATTTTTCTTCCCACAATGGTCACTTTGGTGGGGGGGGGGTCCAGGGGGGGGGGGGGTAACCCCCCATCCTGCTAAGGTGTACGGCCATTCTAATACTTCCATGGGGGGGGACCCCCCCTCTGGGTCCCCCACCCTGTGGTCTCGCTGCCTCTCTCCCTTACCCCGACTGCCCCCCCGCCCCCCCCTCCACGACGGCAATTGTAACCCACAATAAGCGCCCCCAACCAGTTTGGTAACCCCCTCCAACCGCCTTTGTAACCGCTCTGAGACCCACCTTTGAAGTCCCTTTGCTTCCAATGCAGCCCTGGGTCAGAGGTAGCAAAATCTTCATACTACACATGTGTGGTCCATAAACACAGGAGAAAAGGTACCAGGCTTCGCATTGTGCGTGCCACACGCATGCCGGCCAGTTGTGCCCACACACACGTACACTGAACACTGTAAAAAAAACGTAACAAACTGTACAAAACTGTAAAAAAAAAAAGTTGCAAGAAACTTGTAAATAACTGTACAAAGGATTTTCTGGGTCCATGCTGTCATTTCCTGAATGTTGTCAGATGCTTCCTGATATTTCTTGCCGGCTTTTGTTATTTGGGGTCAGAGGCCATGAGTGCAACAGGATATCAAGAAAGCAGTGCACAGAAGAATACACACCCAACGCCAATTACAGAGCCCGCCCCTTGTTCCATGATGGCTTTTGCATGTCCCTTTTTGTTTCACTGTTTCTGTTGTGAATTGCTGGTCACCGAAGTCACCGAGTGTAAAAAAACTGCCAAACCAGCAGTCACCGAAGGCCACCGAAATCCCGGCCACTTAGGAGGCCTGAAAACCTGATCCTGCAGTGCTGGCCCCCTACCCCATGGGGTGCCTTCTGGGGTACGGTGTATGCCTCTGCTTTCAGGTCCACCACCCGCCCCACCACCCGCCCGCCCACCAGTTGCCACAGATAAACGCCCCACTGCTCGACTGACCGGAGTCATTGCAGCCTCAGGGTCATTCGCGGGTGTTGAAAGCAGACGAGGGCTGCCGATCTGTGGCAGTTGACAACGAAGCAGACCAACACAGACAGGTCCGTCCGGGTCACCCCTCCTTCCTCCCCTTAGCCTTTGCCCCCGGCGGTAGTGCCGCGCAGTTGCCGGTGCCAGGGCGCAGCGCAAAAACGAGGCTCCGCAAGCCGCTGGTTAGGCCCATGGTTTCTGTTGCTACGTGCGGCGGGTCGTGTCGGCCAAAACGTGAAGGATCCAGACGGCAATGCAGTTCATGGACCTTCCCCTCCCCCAGCGCACCACGCGCTGTGCAGTGCCCTGCTGCGTCCGTGCCTTGCCCCCCCCCCCCCCCCCCCCATGTGACATTTCGTCCTTCGTTGGTTTCCTAACGGGGCCCTGGACAGTCACCCGTTCTCCCCTTGGGAGAGTGCATCGGGTCATCGTTGTCCGCTCGGCCGTGGAGCCGGTGCGCGTTGCTTCGTGGCCCAGTGCTTAGTCGGCTGTGGCTGCGGCCGGTGCTGGGGTCGTCCTGCACTGTTTTCCTTCCAGACAAGGGGGGGGGTGGGGGGGCGAGATTGCGGTCAGGGAGCGTCAAATCCAATTGCGAAAAAATGCGGAAAACTGCGGGAAATGGCGGGAAATTGCGAAGCGAAAACTGGGAAATTGCGAAAATTGCGAAAAATTGCGGACCTCGAATCCCCCGCCCCTGTTCCGGGGCCCTGGACAGTCACCCATTCTCCCCCACATGACGTGTGTGGGGCATCGTTACCCCCCTCCCCTTTGTCCCTCCCCCCCCTCTTTCAATGTCTGAGACGCAGACCTCCCCGCGAGGCTGAGCAGCTCGTGCAGCCCAACGGCCCCCAGCAGCTCCTCCACCGCTTCCTCGTTCTCCTCAATCTTCTCCTCCAAAAGCGTTTGGACCACAAAGCCCCCGTCGTCCCGCCCCTCGTCCCGTTCAATCAAGAGCTCGTACGGCGTCCTGGGGCTCCCTTTGCACTCGTCCGTGGCCCTTTGCACGTGCTCCAGGAACACGCCGATCAGCAGCTCCGCGCACACGACGATGGCCAGCGCGTCCTTCCGCTCCATACTCTTGAGCATCGCGTCCTCGCCGCACACGCTCTTCATGCGATTGCGGCGGATGAGCGGCGCGCTGCCGCCCTGCACAAGGCAGAGCACATCGGATGAAGGGCTGGGAAGGGCAAGAGAGGCAGGGGGCCGGGAGCCGGGAGCCGGCAGAAGGGGGAGGCCGAGGGGACGGACCTCGAAGCCCCGATCGGCAGGGGGGCAGCCCGAATTTCGAGCAATACCAACTGATCAGAAATGAATCAGGAAAAGCGCAAGGCCCAGGTTGGCTCTCCATACTGAAGGAGACACTGGCTCCACTGTGGATGCACGAGAGCAGGAATTGCCCCAAATTGTGCAAAAACATTCGCAGTAAAATTTCGGCACCAAACTGAAAAACGAAATTTTCCCCACAAAATTGTCCCCTTACGAAATCCCACCCCCCACAGAACTCCTCGTCTGGCTCAAAATGCCTCTACATGGCTCCCCAACACCTCCGCAAGGAGGCCCAATGCCTCGGCATGGGGGCACAGTGAGCGGACGCCACCAGGTCCAACAGGAGAACGCCCCGCTCGGGAGCCCAGACCGCCAGGCGCAGAAAGACGCGACAGAGCGCGCGACACGACCCGGCGGCGCACGCGGCCAGCGGCCGACGCCACAACGCACCTGCTCGCCAGCGGCCGCTGTCAGCCGGCACGGCGTGAGGCAACCAACAGGCACGCCGCTAGCGTACGGCCCCGCTCCACCTCAATCCCAACCCCAGCCTCCTCCTTCACCCTCTGCCCCCCCCCCCCCCCCCTGCAAGGATGTATTCGAAGAGGCGGAGGGGGGGGGGGATGGATGAATGGCGCGAGAATGCGGAGGGCAACACCTAGGGACACGGCCAATAGCTCCGCTCTCTCGCAGCCCCTACCAGCAGCGCAGGCGTGGGGGGTCTGGAACCCAAAAGTCTGTGTACCAAAAATGGCCCAAATCCATATTTCCTTTTGTAAATTTCATTGTTTCCCACTATGAAATCTGGGTCCAGGGCGTGAGGGGGTCCAGGGGGGGGGGGGTACCCCCCTCCTCCCACGGCTGTCAGCCGGTCTAACACATCCCTGCGCCCTGCCCCTCCCCCTCCCTCCCCATCGTTGCCTCCCCCACTCCCCCAAGAAGCGCCCATGTTGGCCCGCAGACCACAGGCGGCGAGCGATACACAAGTTTACGCGGCACAGTGCCCCCCCTCCCCCCCCTCCCGCCATCGCGCGTGACCGCAACGCCCGCGGCGGCGGCACCTGGAACTTGGACTTCCGCAGGAGCGGGTAGCGGTTGCGCTGGATCCAGGCGATGATGTCATCGCACGTGGACCGGATGTTGGGGCCGTGGTAGTCCACGTCGAGGAACGTCCTCCGCTCCAGCGCCTTCAGCTCCAAGTACACAACGTCCACCAGGGCCTCCCGCATCTCCATCAGCCCAAACACCGTCCGTCCCAGAGTCTGGGCGCGCAGCGAGGCCCACCAGCGGACCTGCAAAGGGGGTGGCGGGGGGGGGGGGGGGGCACGGAACCACATGCAGTAGTGGGCATAGGGCACAGGGATGGGCACAGGCACAGACACAGCGACATGGCTGTTGCCTTGTTTAGGGTTGCATGCGTGCACACCATACGGCACAAGCACCACTGCACCAGAGCACCATGTTTATGTAAATGGCCTCGGTTCTCACTCTAGTAACATCTACGCAACAAAATAAGATGTTGAGCGCGCGCAAATTCATATCAAGTGGGTCACAATGAGCCTCCAAATAGTATCAGATGCTTTAAAGTCATAATTAAAGACCAGAGATAAATGGGCAGGCGCATTTGCAGGAACCCCTCATGCAATTTTTTTTTAAAATCGCCTTGGCTCTTGTCTGTGTGTATGTCTGTGCCGTACCTCACACCATTGTCCCCTGTCGATGCCAGTGCCCATATGTGCCCATGTGCGTGCGCCCATGTCTATGCCCACGTCCGTGTCCATGCCTGTGGTTCTGCACCACCACCATGGCCACGGGCACGGACACGGGCACAGGCACGAGCACACTGACGGGCATGGGCGCACGCATACACAAGGGCACGGGCGAGGGCGCGGGCGCAGGCACAGACATGGACGGGGGCGCAGGCACAGACATGGACGGGGGCGCAGGCACAGACATGGACGGGGGCGCAGGCATAGACATGGGCGGGGGCGCAGGCACAGACATGGACGGGGGCGCAGGCACAGACATGGACGGGGGCGCAGGCACACTTGCTGCTGGCACCAGAACTCCAACTCGTGCATCAGCTGCGGGTTCGCGGCCGAGCCGTCCTTTTGGCGCCCCCAATCGGGGGGAATGTGTGGCGGAGGGTCGTCACCGGCGATGCACTGGTACGCCACCGTGTAACTGTACTCCGCCACGCGCCGGGGCCAGCACGTGCTCTTGGGGCCCCTGTTCCAGTCGTCGTAGCGGGCCCAGACCTTCTCGAGCAACGCCGTGCGCTTTTGAAGGTACAACGTGGCCAGGCTCTGCCCCTTCGCAAAGAAGGCCTCCACCACGGCGACCGGGTCTGCACCTGCGGATAAGTGACAGAACTGCGGTACTTGCCAATGAGTGCGACACGCAGCCGTCTTCTTAGCAATGGGACAGACGACCGTTGCGGCCAGACATGCCACTAGCGTCCGGCCGGAAATCTGGGTCTCGTTAGGAATCGGCCCTGTGCTGTGTGCCACCCGGTAATATGTGCCTCACCAACGTCCAGAACTCAGTAGGAACGTGTTGCATCCGGTGCATGGCTGGCTCAGTAGGGGCCCGAACCCGCCGGTTGTGGCTGGCTTGGCAGACGCTAGTGGCAAGTGTGCTGCTCCACATGCCCCCAAGGCCTGCACGGCGCACCCAGTGCGCTGTACGTCGGGCAAAAATAGAAACTGTCGGGGAAATTAGGGGTTTTGTACACATTCTTGTCTTCACACGGAACAGAGCACTTGCAGAAAGGAAGGAAACCCCCATATGAAAGTCGCCTTCCCAGAGCCAACGCACGTGGCGAGCGATCTTTGGCCTGGACCGCCCCCTCCATAATAGACCGTTTGGGACTCATCGATAAGCACCAAGTCACCCCCAGGCACAGGGCACTCGAGATCAAGCTTTCACGTCAGTCGGAAGATCTGTGAATAGTGCGGCATTGCATTGAGTTGAAACCGGTTAGTTCAAGTGCGCGCTGCTGGTGTCTACCGCCGTCTACGACGCCATCCGCTACGCTGTCCGGTGTTTCCCGCGGGAGTACTACCACGGCTCGCTGCTGTGGCAGCCGGTGGACCTGTGGCCAGCCGCAGAGGTGTCGACCGAGTGGATGTACGAGCTTGACGCCATGGACCGGGACCAGTCCCCCAAATTGACGCCGAGCACATCGCCCCGACTGCAGACTGCATTCTGCGACGTGGGTACAACGAGCACACGAGCACACACACGCACAATGTAACCGCAGACAAGAGCAAACGAGCACACACACACACACACACACATACACACGCACACACGCACACACACACACACACACGCACACACGCACGCACACACACACACACACACATAGGCGCACACTAAGGATGCAGATTCGCCTTGAATTCAATTTGAATTCGAGCGAATTCGTACCGAACTCGAAATGGTGCGAATTTGATTTCAATATAGAGTCATAATGAGGGTTTGTAAACAATTTCTC